>VZRH01002394.1:171738-246817 GCA_013397555.1 Urocynchramus pylzowi
TTTTTTTTGGTCTTTTTATACCCACACCAAAAAAAAAAAAAAAAAAAAAAAAAAAAAATTAAAAAAAAGGTTTCAACACAGATAACGAAAGTGATGAATTGGAATGTTCTGATAAAGGCTTTTTCATGAAAATTTAGTGTTTTAACACTTGTTTCAGAAGCAGAGGTTCCAAAATAAAGTTTAGATGCTGCTTGTCTTTGCAGTGGCCTTGTATTTATTGTTGGTCTAAAAATACCCAGACCTTGTCTTACTTCTTACCAAAAACATTTGTAAAGTTTGTGGTTTGACCAGCTTTTTCTCCTCCAGTAGTTATCCTTTATAATGTGGGTCCTGACAGTGTTGGATAGGGGAAGAATTTCCAGATTCTCTCTTTTTCTTATGTTGTCACCAAATAAATAAATGGTGTGACTGAGATTTAAGGTAGATATTACCAGATTTGGGCATTATTAACTCTGGGGTTTATTATTGCTTTGATTGCTCAAAAAGAGAGTGTGCTTGTTTGTCAAGGACAGCATTTGACAAAAAACGTGGTTAGTTTGTAGTCATTAACATGAGCATCAACACTGTGTTCATTTCTCCTCTATGTAATAGAGGTTCAGTTTGGTTTAGGAAAGCATCTTGGCTTGATGAGATCCATGTGTGGCTCAGAAAATACAGGACAAATGAAATATCTGGTTTAACTTGGCACATGAGCTTGTAGCCTCCAAAACAGGGAGCTGCTCAGTGTTGTCATTGTGCCCTCATTTTAGTGTCTGCCAATGATTCAGCTCTTACCCGACTTGGCTTTCTGGGAACTCAAAACAAGTCAGTGACCAAGACTCTGATCCTGCAAATCGCTAAAGCACCACATATTCTCCTCATTTTGATAGTAGCCTTGTATGAGTCACCTGCCCTAGCTTTGGGGCCAGAGAGGCAGCTAGCAAAGCTGAGCTGTGCCCTTGGGTGCTCTCAGAGCCCGTGCCTAGCCCTGCCAGCAGCAGGGGTGGCAGGCAGGGAGAGCCTGGTGCCTCCCCCAGCCCCGTGGGACGAGCTCAGGCTCAACACCCAGCCTTGGGGCTGCACTCCAGGCATGGGCTTCAGGGGCTGTGGAGCTCATGGGTCAAGCTAAGGGCAAGTGAAAGAGCCAGAATCAAGAAGCTTTTTCTGTGCCATTTTGCTTTGGGAACATTTTAGCAGTAAGAACGTCACTGCATTAGATTTCAGTTTTCAGTTCCTAACTGTTTTCCATTGGTACTTGCAGTTATGGACTTCACTTTCTGTTGGTAACCCAGTGATGCTGGAAATGAATAAATGAGAGAGAATGGTTTTTAGGGGAGGTGAATATGTGAGGTTTCACTGAAAATAGGAAGATGGGAGCAACTCATTTTTTTCTACACTGCTGAAGAGTAAAACAGAGAATTTCTTAGACCTGCAGTACGAAGCTTTGGCTGGCAGGCTTAGGCTTATACTGTAACCTCATTATCAGAACCAGTATAAGAGAGATTGATTAATTACCTCCTGTTCCTTGCTATATGATAAATAAAACGTTTGCTTTTCCAAAGCAACAGATTTATAAAAATAAACTTCTATATGTTCAGAGGTTTGGGCAAACATTTCAGACCCTCAAAATGCTTTGAGGGGCTTGCCTGAGAGTTTTGAATCATGTTGTCTGAAGATCAAGGCGACAAATGTGGTTTTTATGGAGCTGCTGAGCTAAACAAAGCGAACTCTGGTACAAAAATGCCTTTTTTCAAGAAAAAGAATTCTCGTGTGTAAAAATTTGGTTTCAGATAATCTAACCTAAACCTGGAAATGTGAGGAAACCTTTCACAACCCATGTTGGAACTGATAAAATAATTTGGAACTGATAAAAGCCTCTTCACAAATGGGTACAAGTACTGAAAATTTTTAGAGATGGAAAAAAAGTAATTAAAATCAAAACTGCCATGTGATTTCTCCAGCCCTCACAGTGAGCTATAGAATTAACCTCTTTCTGATGATCTAAGTAATACAAATAATCAGAAAAATGATGGCAAAGGATTTTTCTTTGTTTTTATTCTTTGTGGCAAATGGTAGCTTTGAAGATTTTATTAAGTTTGAAAGGTCACTTTAATTGGATTTTTAAAATGTTTTTCTGTTTTTCTATGTAAGAGTGATTTTCTTGGGGGAACTCAAAAATTGGTAAGCCCAGCAGTGATATTAAATTGTAAAGAAAACCCCAAAAAAGGTGTTCATTCATTGTTCTCTGCAAACCACAGCTTAAAAAATTTAAAGTAGCTATTTTCATATGGAGAACACTCAGAACTTACTAATTATTTTTGCTTCACTCCTGCAAGTGTATTAGATGATTTAAACTTCTGTCACAGTTACAATATGAAATGGATGTATGGGAGTTTGCAAAGTCATTGCTGAGGTCTGTAAGTGTAACTTTGCACACAAGGATTCTCTGAAAGCTCTACTAAATCTACAAAGATTAAGAAATGAAATATTTCTGTTTTGTTCAAGAAACTCTTAAAGAAAGTATCTATTAAAACATTTCTGTAATTTAAAGTGTTGTGCATGTGTCTACATATTTTGCTACACACTAAATAAAAAGTAGATCCTGGAAACAGACAAAAGAGTGAAACTCCAAACCAACAAGTTATCCAGAATTAGATATAACCAGTACTCAACTTTTTTCTTAGTTTTCTAAAATAAATTTCCTAAGTTTTAAAATAAAGTTTTTCTGTTGTTTTAATTGGAAAAATCATCAAAAGTTTCCTGATCTAAAGTTAAAAATTGCAGTTGATATTTTGACATCTGTGGAATTTTTTTTCTTTTTTTTCTAGTTATATTTTGTGATATTTTGTTTTTCTGTAACTTTTAGGAGTCTTTCCAATCTCTATTTTATAAATCCTGCCAAAAGAAACTCTTCTTTTACAACACCATCAGGTACTTCTCTAATGGCTTGTGCCATGGGATTTTACATGCTTTGGAACCTCTCATAAATTAATCATTATTTGGCTTCTACATATTTTCTAGCAAAAAAGTGCCAGATGTGATAATTAAATAAGTAAAATTTCCCCCAAAAGTGATGAGGTTCATTGAAAGCACCACTTGACAAAGAAGGAAGATGCACAGTGGGAAGTGGCAAGCCTGAAGCCATGAAGGTGCTGGGGAGATGGTTCCCGAGCAGCGACCTCTGACTGAAGGGACCGAGGATGCTTCTGAGGGAAAGACAACAGAGGGAAGCACATTTATTGCCAGTAGGTTTAAGTTCCCTGGAAGGAGCACAGCACTCCCAAGCAGAAAATCCCCCAGGGAAATCCCTTTGTTGCTTGCTGCACTGTTGCTTCTCTAGCCTTTGCTCTCTGGTCCTACACTGGGGACTCAAGGTGGCAGATGTCCTGCAGGAAAGTCCAACAGAGACCAACAGTGGCCAGGATTTTGGAACAAATCTCACTTGTGAGGGAGTTGACCTGAGAGATGACTTGGCAAGTTTTTTACATTGTCCTGTGCAGGAGGTTTTCTTTGCCAGGCTAAAGGATTCAGCTTTCAGTAAACAGAAAAACTTTAGCTCCAAACCAAATGGATGACTTCACTTCTTTACTGAAGTGCAAGTATTCTCACTGCAAGCAAATATTTCCTACATAGGGGTTGGTTATTTTTTTTTTAAATGAAGGACTATTCTTGCAAAAAAAAAAAAGGTTATATTTCATATTGTGGTTCAACTTATTGCCTAGCATTAGCACAGGCATATCAGCTGAGAGATCCAATGCCAGTCTTCCAGCCCAGCTCCCAGAGGGTGTAAATCATAGAGCTGCATGGGCAGCCTGTGCTGGCATTGCCAAGACACTCAGGAATGTCCTGGGTTAAGAGAACAGAGGGGAAAAAGAACCTTTAAAATTTTTGAAAAAAGAAGCAAGAATGAAGGTTAAAACAGATCATGGAGAGAGAGAAAACTGAAAAAATGGTGCACAAAAGTAGGAGGAGGACAAGCTTTCCAGGATGAGAGCTGTGCCGTGCAAACTGACATACTTGTACCAGCCTAGCAGCTGCAGACATCCTCCTCCCCCAGAACCAGACCCAGGTTTCCATGAGGCTGGCTTTTTCCTTTCGTAATTTTAGTGCAACCTTTTATTAATGCCATGGTGACATTACAAGAGAAAGCAGGTCACGGACTTTTGAACGCTCCTGTATGTCACAGGAGAAAACAAGGAGTGTGGAATAGCCACGTCCCCATGTGGCAAGGCTGAGCTGTTATTGCCAAGCACATCTGTACACTCTGCAGAAATACTGCTGTGCAGGGGTTTCCTAGGGTGAGTTTTGTGGTGGCAAACAAATGTTTTCTAAAGAGTTTGGGGATTGAATCACCGTTGCTAAATGAGATCTCTTGTCTGGTTGATGGGAATGATGCTCAAACATTTTTTCATATCTCTTTCTTTCTTAATCTCTATTCTCAAAGGCAAGACTATGTGAGTGTGACTAGTAAAGGCTATATACATAAAAGTTTTATATAAAATTCAACTCCTTGTCCAACCAGAAAGTGATTAATAATTTTTTACTACATAACTGGACATTTGAGATGTATCTTGAGTTACTCAGATAGCACTGAGCACTCTTCTGAAGCAGTTGGCCATAAAAACTGCTACTGCTTAGAAAACTAATTTTTTATTTGTTGTCTATTTCTGTGCACAAATGTAAAAATTTCGTTCTAGAACCTTGGTGGTTTCAAAATGGACGCCGAGTACACTCTGTAATCTGTCTCTGAAAAGAATGAATGTACTGAACCTTCCAATCAGATTTCTGAAGTGAAACTAGCTTGACAGGTAATTGTCAGCCATCTGTCACCAAACTGAAACACCAAAGCAGGCCAAAAGCACAGGGAGATCCACCACTTAAACCAGTCCCGAGAATGACAGAGGACTGACAGCATGTTTTATAGCAATTTGAATTTAAAGCTTACTCAGAAGTTGTTATGCATGAAGTGCAAAGGAGTGCAAATGCAGTGAAAATGTAATTATGTTTGGGATTTTTTGTTTTGTTTTGGGTTGATTTGGTTTAGTTTGTCTGGATTTGAGACTGATTTCTGTTTTACTCGATACCTTAAAATTTTTATGAGGTTTGTGCAAGGCATAGAGTGAAAGACTTCTGAGAGAATTGGATTTGTGGATCTGGTGGTGAAGTGCCACAGAGATAATTAAGGGACTGAAGAGTCTTTTGTCTGAGGAGAGGCAGAGAGAACTGGGACTGTTCAGCTTGGGAAGAGTCAAGGAGATCTCACCAATGTGCACAAATGCCTGAAAAGAGGAAGCAAAGAGAGCCAGGCTCCTCTCAGTGGTGCCCAGTGACAGGGCAAGAGGCAAGAGGAAAAAATTAAAATCCCTGAATTCTGCCTGAACATAAGAGAGTTTTCTACTGTGACCAAAAATTTGCACAGGTTGACCAGAGAGGTTGTGAAGTCTCATCTTCAGAGATATTCAGATAAAACCTGACTAGACACAGTCCCAAGCAAGCAGCTGTAGGTGCTTGAACGCGAGTGTTCCCGAGGTCACTTCTGACCTAAATCTTTGTTGCTCTTTAACAAAGGCAGTTGGGGGCACCCAGACAGGCACCATGAAAAGTGGGTGAACACATGTAGAGATCTGTGTGTAAGGATGAAAAAAACATCAGGCTGACATCCAGTCCTGGACATCCCATGATTTTCATCTTCTTTGCACTGTCCTTATTTCATTTATGAGGGTTCATTTTTCCTAACCAGAGCAGTGTGTGTATAATATGTAAGCTGTAGC
Source organism: Urocynchramus pylzowi (assembly GCA_013397555.1). Lineage (NCBI taxonomy): Eukaryota > Metazoa > Chordata > Aves > Passeriformes > Fringillidae > Urocynchramus > Urocynchramus pylzowi. Next base: position 177,489 of record VZRH01002394.1, read on the forward strand.
TGCTGGTGCCATCTGTTAGTGCTATTCTGTTGTTCCTCTGATGTTTATGACTACTGAGGCTACTGGTAGTGGATCACTGGGTGCCTGTGTGCTGAGTTTGAGTGGGCAATGTAGGTACCCTTGTCTGAAAAATTGGCTCATATTAGTTCTGTACTTGTACAAAATCTACAGCAGCTCCAAGGGTTCCTACTACAGTTATAGAAGGTCACAAGAAACAGATTAACTCTGGTGGGTATTCAGGGCTTACCTATGAGTTCATTACAACCATTTTTAGAAAACTGCAGACTCAGTATTGAATGCTAGGAGCTTCTCTTCTCCACACTACTCTCTCCAAGGGAGGTACTAGGGTATCTCAATTTTTTATGTCCTAAAAGTAGTGTTGTCACCCTCAGTTTTTGTAAAATCTAAACTTCTTTGTTGTTCATCAAATCATGTTTCTGAGGACAAGTACTGTGCCTCTTTGTGAAGACCTCTTATTTTTCAGAGGAGCAAAGTGAATCCAACAGGATAAGGAAACAAAAATATAGTAGAGAATAGTCCTAAGAGAAAGCATAATATTAACAGCAGTTAAGCAAATATGAGTGATGTTCATAGGAAGTACACGACATTTAATTCTAGTTATACTAACAGGAAATGAAATAAACAGAAATTGTGAAAAGTGAGAAGATTCCTAAGTAAGAAACTAGACAAGGCTTTTTGTGGATGGAGATCAAAAAGCCATTTAAGCTGCAAAACAACCAGTGCATAGGATTGTTACCTTAAATGCACTAAGAATTTTGCAGCAGTGCTAGCTATATGTGTTTGTTCTCCACAGATCAAGAGAATTTAATGTTAATAATATCTAATAAGCTCATGTAGATCAAGACAATTCTGTGGCTCACAATAAGGCAGGGAAGAAAGGATCTTCATCAGGCTGTTGTTTTAATGCACTCACATGGAGCTTAGGTTATACACAGCTTGCTTTGAAACTTAGTCCCTACACAGGGTAAATCAGGCAAGATTTTCTTATCTAATAAACTGACTACTCTGGTGGTTTTTCTTACACATTTTTCCTTAGTTATTTTCTTTCTTGCCCATTCTCATGGTCATAAGCTTTACACATTCTGAATGTAGATGTAACACATTAACTTCACTTGTGTTATCAGAACTGTATTGCTCCTGAAGTATTTGCTGATAGTGTACATCTAAAATTTTCCATTAGAGAGAGAGCCCATTCCCTCTGGGGCAGGGTCCTTGAAAGCCAACATGGAAGCAGAGTCATGGAAGCCAACATGCTTTATGGTGTGCTCTGTAGTCCTCAGACTGTCTCTGGATACATCAGTTCCACTGCCCATACAAAGCTTTGCAGGTATTTTCTGACTTTATTGCTAAAAGGGCTGGTCCCTGAATTTGTTTTTTCTTCTGCTTCTTATAATTTTAAAATACTGAGTTATACTGGTTCTTTAGTATTCTATATTATTTATATTGTAGTTATGGTATAAATGAGTGCTGAAGTGGCACTAAAATACAGTGTACAAAGTGCTACACAGGACCCAGAAAGAAAAGACCATCTTTGTTCTGAACAAGTAACACATAAAAAAGTTGAAGAGTATTGGCTATTTTTTTGACTAGAAATCAAGTCATTGTATCAAAAATTGTGGAAGTGTAATTTTATAGGATTGGTTATTAAATGGTAGCCCCCATTCTTTTATGAAGGGAGTGATAAGAAAGCCCTATTTTATTTTTATTTATTTTTTAAAGTATAGCTACCTTGCACTTGCATCCACCTGCATTCTTTTACACTACCCAGTTGAAAAGCTAGCCAATTCAGTAAGACATTTACTGATTCACATCCAGAGGTGTCTAGAGCCCAATGAAAAGGTGTCACAGCCCTGTAAGTACGGTGATAGAAGTTCACAGAAGAGACAAAATGAAACTTGTGGGCTCAAGGGTTTTCCAGCAACATTAGAAGTTTCAGAGATGTTGAATATTATTGATTTTCTTATGAAAAGCCGCTACAGACTGGCTACATGACCCATTTATTCCATTTAGAGGAAAACTGTTGACCAAGGAGTACCACACCAAGGCAGTTTTGCATTCTGACTGTATTGCTTTCACCCAAGATTCTCTTCTAGGAACAAACTAGCAACAAGAGGCTAATCTGCTGTCCACATATCATGTGTGCTGAGGTTCAGTGCACCTCATCTGGCAAGCCTGACCAGCATTTAGAGTGTTTAAATACAGACCACAGTTCACATAAGCCCTAAAATGCACATAAGGCCTCAGGCCATCATCACCTCCATTTTCCAAAGTCGAAGATCTCCTCCCCTTGTTGGTTGTTTTTGTCCCTGGACCATCAGCACTTCAGTGCCAGTTCAGCTACTGTGGTGTGTAGATGGTTCTGTGGAAAAAAGCATTTCCCAGAGCTGTTATGGGTGGGATGCTTGAAGAACCCTGTTTGGCCTGTAGGCTGCACACATGCTTGTCTGTGTAAACCATCAGTGGGATTGAGGCTGGAGACAATTAATTACCCAGCTTGTCTCACCTTTCTTCCTCCCGGAGCTGACCCGTGTCCTGGGCGCGGGCACACTTGTGGCACCATAGAGGGACAAGCAGCTCTGCTGCTGGATCTAACAGATCATGGTCACTTTGAATCATTGCAGCTGCAGTTTAAACCACTTTCTCTGATCTGTTTAAAGTTTTCTATGTTGCTTTTGAAACATTAAACAAGTCAAATGCCTGTCCTTTGTGAATATTTCAAGGGCTTCCTTTTACATACAACAGAAACGGTATCAAGGAAATTTTGTTCTAGACCAAAACCTGCTTTCTTCATCTTCTTGCACACTTCTCAGCCAGCTGTCTCACCCAGGATCTTGACATTTGACTTAAAACTATCCTTGGCTTAACAGCCTCACATGGCTGGTGTTTCTTCACGATTTCCAAGTCTATCCTTGGAGTGATGTTCTTGCCTGTCTGGCGTGGTACCTAAGAAACCCGCAGCATTTGGCTGTGTTGGAAACAGGCCAGGGACAGAGATTGCACAATCTCTGACTACCTTTGTAGAAGAGAGATCATCTGATTCTACTGGTTTACTTTTACCACCTCTGTGATGGATATGCTGGGGTCTTGCACATTATTTCCCAGTGCCCGTGACTCTCAGTGGGCTTTTAAAATGACTTGATAGCCAAGGATGTCCTGGTTCTTCCACAGAGCTCTCCCTAGAGCCCTCCCTTTCACACTAAGCAGTCTACTGCTCCTACTGGGGCAAAGTCCGCCCTGGAAAAAGACTACAGAATTTAAACTAGGCAGCAAACACCTTTGCTAGTAGAGGCTGTACCCTGCAAAAATACCCTTCTCAAAAATTGAACGAGGAAGTTCTAAACACCATGCAGTCCAGCTTCCTTTTAGATAACAGATTTTCTAATCCTTTTCAGGGTAAATTAGGAAAGCTTTTTTTTTCCTTTCTGGGCCATTACCTTTCAGAAAAGTGCTGCCATAAAGTTTTGTGGAAAAATTAAAAAAAACCCCAAAACACATTTGGCATACTTTGTTGCGAAACTAAACTAACGCTCAACTACCTTTTCCTCACTTGACCACCACTTAAATGAAAGAAGACTTCTCATATGATAGGGAAATTCTTCTTTCTTGGAAACCTTGACCCTGTTGCCAGTAAATATGGAGATTTCATTTAGAAAAACGTCACAGATGATTGTGGTCAAATTTGTTGAAAGTGGAGCAAGACATATAAAAAAGCACAGCAAAAATACCGACCAGCCACCACATGAGCAATAGGTTATCTACGTGAGCATCTCGGGGAAGAAGCTACTTTGAGGGTTAACAAAATTAGGTTAACCTCTGTCATCTAACCAGTCTGGCTGCATCACACATGCTGCTGTGACTGTAGAGGCTCGAAGATTTGGGAGCGAAGATGAAAGGATGTTCTATTTTCAGATCTGGGCATTTTTTATTTCTGCTTTGTCTTTTTGCTGTGGAAGGCAAAAAGTCACCTACAGGAAAACATGCCTGCCGAAAAGGACTCCTCTCCCAGGTGACTGAGAACCTGTATGTCAAGGCAACTAGTCTAAAATCATCTGTTCCTGTAAGTTGATCCCACTAATTGAAAAAGTTTATTTTATTTATAGATGCTTCTTTATTAGTTTAATTACTGAGCTTCTGGAAACTTTAATAAGTTGAATGATCTCCACAGTCCTGAGAGACAGGGTAATGCAGCTACTTCTTTTGTAAAGGTGGGAAAAATGATGCATAGAAGATGCACAGAGAGGCCGGATGAGTTTTCCATGGAAGAAATTTGTAGCTAGTCTAGGACTGGAATACAGATTTACTGAGTCCTCACCCTATAACTGAAGAAGATGATGAAGATCAATATTATTGTTACTAAGTTTTGTACCAACCAGACTTGAAACTGTCTCCCTTCCTCTACTCGGGTTAATTAATACTATCACATTATATTTTACAGAAGGATCTCATCAAGACCACGAGACTGCTTAAAAAGACTACAAAAATGCTGTTTATGGTAAGATTTATACTACCGGTTTTCCATTTTCTTATTTTGACTTTCCTTTGGTCAATAGAAACAGGAATATGTGATCAAAAGCAATGACAACTGGTGCAAAAAGCATTAGTGTTTAATTGGGAAAAAGACATTTATGAAAGCCACATGCTTAATGGAGTTCTCTGCTTAGAGGAAGAGTGTTATTTCTGTCTCAAGGAAGGGGTATTCCCCTGGGACATGAAGGGGCAGTTCATCATGGTATGGGGAGAAAGAGGTGGATTTGGAAAGCCTGCATGGAGGCAATTCTTTGTAGGCAGCTGAAGTCATGCTCTGCCAGGGAAGTTAGGGTGAGGGTGTTTTTTGGTCAGGGAGGAGTAGCACTCCTGTGAGCCCTGGCTGCATGTGAGCCTTCCAGGAAGGCTTTCAGTCACCAGCCCTCACAGGAGGGCCAGAGCCACAGTCACTGTCCTGCAGCTGAGGCACCTTCTGCAGAGGGTGTGCAGTACCATGGATAGCCCGGGGATGCTGCAGAGAGTTGAGACACCCAAGGAGCTGCTTTGAGTTTAGACCTCTGCAGGTGCACTGGAAGAGGGTCATCAGAGTTCCCAGTGCAATTCAGCATGGGAGTGAGAAACAAACCTTGGGGTGTCTAATTGTAAGTGACTGTAAGTGCATTATATATTTTAGTTTTCTTTATGCAGAGGTTTAGTAGGCAAGACCAACTGAGTTGCTTTATCCTTAAGTTTAGACTTATTGGCCTTTGGTGCCCCTTGGATTTCACTGATTACCTTGGGAGCAAAGGCTCCTCACTTGTATGTGGCACCTACACACAGATATCCACATTTGAGTGGTGTCATATGCAGCTGCATTAGCTTCCTGACAGGAATCTCTCACCTGACACTTCATTCCAGTGCCTAAAAATAGGCATATAGTCATTTGAAATACCCTTAGGTGTCCAAGAGAACCCACAGGTCAAGCAGATACAACACAGAGCTGACAGGATGGCTGGTCTTCTCTGGAGCAGCAGTTGGGGATGGGCCGGATGCCCTACAGCATATCAAATGGCATGGGACAGTCATGTGGAGGAGTGGAAAAATGACACGTACAATGACTCCTACAACTTGACCAACTCCCACAACTTGACTTAACTTGACTCTCCAATTTATCTTCAATTTACTCCTTGTGTGTGTTAAGGACATCTGTTGCTGTCACTGCTGTTCATGATTGGTGTTACCAATACTGCTGTGCCTGCCAGCACAGCACCCTCCTGCCTTTCCTTCAGAAACCAGAGGCAGATCGAGCTGTCTAAAACATAAGGAAGCAGGTCAATCAGATACTAAAATTCATAAAAATGCTTTTACTGATTGCACACTTTCTAAACATGAAAGGCTGAAATTTTAGGCAGAAGTTCACTTGTAGGGTGTTCATCTGGCAAATCATTACTGGATTTGTTTTCAGACAAACTGCAGTGTTCGAGATCAGCTCCTCTCCTTCTATGTGAAAAATGTCTTCAGTCGTCTTGAGGTAGGAAGTGCCAAGTTGTACTTTATTAGTGCCTTCCAGGTCCTGCAAGCAAACATGGATGCCTGTGTGAGTATATTCCCGAGAGCTAAGCTAATTTTGTCCATCTGAAAAGTTAGGGAAGGGCTCCATCTCAGTTTTTCAGCAGATGGAGAGGCAGAGGGTGATTCAGAGTCATGGTGTGACCCAAGCCACAGGGGACCCAACTTCACAAGGGCTTCTCCACTGGGCCCAGGGAAGTTCAACACAGTTCATTCCCTCCCAGAGTGATCTTGTGGGGAGTCTGCAAGGTGGTGGAGATCCCACGGAGCCAAGCCACTTCCCTACTGATGATGCCACCTTGTGCTGCCTTCTTATCACTAAAGCTGCAAAGAAACAGGGTGATCACAGGGAGAAATATGGCTCCTCAAGTTTCTGTGATGTAACAGTGGTAATGCTTTCCTTCTTCAAAAACATGCCCTCTGCAGGTGTGTAATCTTTACTCACATGTCATCTCTGCTCCTCCATACTGAATTTTGAAAGAACTGGTGGTGTCTCATGTGTAAGCAGGGACCACAACTATGAAGCACATGGGAGCAGTTCCTATGTATTAGCTGTGCTCACAGTCAGAGCAGGTTGTCAGAGAGTGATGCTGCCCACTGGCAAAATGTCTCCAGGTGCCCCAGAGAAGAGGAACTTTTACCAACTCTGCCTAAGTGACAACAGGACAGCAGTTAGAGCACACTTTTGCCTGTGCAAATGTACTTACTAACATACTAAGATGCTAAGATGATGCCATCGCTTGTTGGTAATTTCTCACATAGTTTTTAAGGGTAAACAAATAGTGACTGGATGTGTCTTGAAACTAAATATCCTATGGATATCTTTTTTCCTCCACTAAACCTGAAGTCCTCACAAATAACAGTGTCCCAGAAAGGGGAGCCTGACCTTGGGTGCAATGTAGCCATGGATATCAAAGCAAATATCTATTGTGATTTTAAAAAGTGAGAGCAGGATGGCAAGTCAATGAATGAATTAATTCATTAATTAAAACTGAACTGCAAGGTAGCACGAAAGATAAGGACAGTGGTTCTACATGCACAAAAACATTTGCAATGCAAAAAAAACCAGTTTCAGAAATCTCTTTGCAGAGTTATAGGTCAGAACTCAACTGAGATATTTGCATAATGTAAAAAGATTCAAATCTTAATGGGAGAAAACTTCACCAGCTTTCAGGTTCTGTATTTCAAACCATGCTAAACTGTTGTGATTTCCAGACATTATTCACAGCACTCTGCTGTGATCTTACTGCTGTGATTATTTGTGTCTGTCAAAATTCCAGATAATGCTGTAATTCCAGAATGTGACAATATCATTTCAGATGTTATAATATGCTTTACAGAGATTACATTTTTGTCTGGAGAAACAATTACATTCTATACAAATGCCAGTACACACTGAGGAGTTTAGACTGTCAACTGTGACTGAATTCAGAATATCCAGTGACTGTAGCTTGCTAGATAGCTTAGTAATACATTTGTTTCTGTGCTATATGGAGACAAAATGCTGCAGGTTTCTCAGTGCTCCTGCATTCTTTTTCATAATTAGTGCCAGTGTTTTATCCAACACAAGTCTAAACATAACACCTCACCTTTTTGGGTCTTAAAATGCGCTGGTAAGAGAGATAAGACTGTCCCTGCTAGTAGAAAAAGAGCAGGTCTTTGAAAAATGCTGTCTTACCATGATTTTCTAGGAGATACCTCATTTCTGGAAACTAATATTTTTTGAAATGTCTGTATTAATTCAAACCCAGCAATACAAAACCTTGTGAAAGAATAAAAAAAATTATGAATAGAGTGAAAAATTGATCCTTTGCTGATAGTAAACTTGAGATTTTTTCATATATTATTCTTCAATAAATTAACACTCATTCATCCATGTACATAGCTCTTGTTATTACCTAGCTGAGCTATAAGATGTTTATCCACCATGACAACATACTATGTAATTAATTTTTTACCTTTCAAGAATTAAGTTTTCTATACAACCAAAGGAAACAGTGATACCTTTATGGATATATTCACCTTATATTCTTTCACAAACTTGGGCTGTAATTGAGGCAGCTAGAGGCATGTGTGCTACCTAAAAATCCTAATAATATTTACCTTCCAACCACTTCCAATGTGGTTGGAGGTAAATCATACAATATTATGATTCTCTCTCAGTCAGTTCTTGGTTTTGTCCAAACAAGGAAGAATTAATATTTTTTAATGACATAGAGGCCCAAGTTCAGTTTTTAAGAAATATATACGTTTGAAAATCCCTAAACTGATTTTCTGCAGTAAAGTCAGACTTTTTCATTTAGACTATGATTGCAAGGTAAAGAGAACAGACATTTTTCCTTGGATACTTGGAGCAGCCACCTGCAGCACCACTGACCTCATTATTTGCTTGAGCTCCCTGGTCAGCATTGCTGAGAACAGTGTGAAGTTGTTTCTGAGGTTGGACTTATGTTCCTACATCAGTAGTGCATTGCAGAATCTTTTCTCACGTTTGAATGGAGTGCAGAAGGACAATATATTCTCTATCACTTTAGGCAGAGCTTGTAGACCTCAAGCTGAGTTAATATTTTCAATACTCTAACTCGCTGGCTAGCTCATTTAGTCACTTGCAGTATATGCAGGAAGATAAGAGTTTGTAAAGTGTATCACCACTAAAGCCAACATACTCATTTAGGGTCAGTTCTGCTACCAAATGATATTTTGTGGAAATCTGTATCATACAAGACAGAGATAAAAAAAAAAAAAAAGCTCCAGGTAAGAAAGAACTGCCCTGGTTGGAAGATTCTTTTAACATTTACTTTTATTTAAAAGAGATGCCTTTTAATGCCTTTTAAAGATTTGCTTTTTTTTCCCACTTTCCTCATATAAGGTGATTTAGGGAAGCACAAAAGGTAACCTGAAAATGTTTGTGCTCCTTTTTAAAGTACTGCATGTGAGATAGAAAAGGACTAACCATTCATCTCAAAGGAGTTATTTCCTTTCATGAGTTGAGCTGAGGACCTTTGCCTTTTTTCTTTTCAAACATGTTGTCCTTGTTTGTAGATTGTAAAACACCAAAATTTTCCTTTTTTTCTTTCTGAAAGAATGTATTTTTGACAATCCAGGTAGCTGAGGATCAGCAAGCCATGCTGCTCAGAAAACTTTGTCTGGCAACTCTAAAAAAACCATTTGGAACAGCTTTGGGTTGCCAGTGTGAGTGTTCAGAGATAGGTGATGAGGAGACGACTAAGCCCTCCAGAATGTGATTAATCAGACAGTGGAGAAATGGGCAGGGAAACAGAGAAAAACATAAATTAACTTTATAAACATATTTTGAAGTCTTGCAGAAATGTGCAAATTTGCTCCCTGTACTTTGCAATGGTCTTTGGCCCTTAGCCTTGCCTTCTCTTGGGTTCAGAGGTTCTGAGGTTTCAGAGCTAGAGGACCTTGAATCTTAGAGCTAGGATACGATGTGCAAAAGCTGTAACTGCAACTTATGTAAAGATTCCTAGGATAAATAGAAAGTGTCTAATAAGAAAACGTAGAGGTACTCATAGTACCAGTTTTGGGTGTTGTGAGCTCAACTTGGCAGGAAGAATGCAGGTAAAAGAACACGTTTGAAGCATTGGGAGATACAGAAATGTTGCTGAGATCACACACTTTACTGGTAGCCCTACAGTGCCACACTGTGGGCTGGACTCCTCCTCACCACTATGTCTTTATAGCAGCATCTTTGGGTTTTTTCATCCTTCAGCTTCCGTGTGCTCCATCCACAAGGTTAACTTCTGCAGTCAAAAAGTTAAAGAGAATGTTTCTTAAGGTAAGAACAGGAAGTGCTGCCTCCCCACTGCACTGTTCAAGGGCTGTAGCTAGTTTCTTTTCTAACGCCTTTATCTTCTCAACAGCTTGGAGATCAGGGAATCTACAAGGCCATCCATGAACTGGACATTCTCCTCCCCTGGATTCAGGCCTACATACAAACCATCATATGAAGAATGAGGAGGTGACAGACAATGTGCTGCTTCTGTGAGAAGAACAGATCAGTACCCAAAAGGCCTGAAAATGAACTGAGAGCTGGCTGATCAACGTGTCTGGCAGTAACTCCCTCCCATGGAAAGTAACACAAGTGTAACACAAGTGGCATAAAGAGGGGTTTTGATAAGCTTTCCTGGTTATCCTGGCACAGCAGCTTTGCCTGTTCTGCCTGTGGAGCAGGTGGAGCAGGCTGCTGTGCTTCCCATCCTGCCTGCCTGCCGCTGCCTCGCCGGCAGCCCCCAAGCGCTGCCCCGCAGAACGTGGAATGTGCTGCCCTGCACATCAGACACCACGTCCCCTGTGCTGTGGGCATGATCTTGTGCCACCCCCTGTGAATGCAGCTCAAAGCAACGAGGATCACTTTGGAAAATCCCACCCCTAAGCTATATTTCTTTTGGGGCTTCTGGTTGTAGATATATAACAGTATACACAAGCCATTCTACATGTAAATAAGAAAAATAACTATATACTGCTTACCTTTATTATTAATTTAAGGTAATAATTGATCCCTAATAAAAATACAATTAATATTAAAGTTTTTTTTGGACTCATGCATGAGCTTTAGATGTCACATGATCTACATGAGATCAGACACAGAAAACACGATAAATGGATTGCTTATACTGGGATTGTAAAATGACTTGTGAGAAGTTTATGGAAGTTGATGGTAGTGGTTTCCAAAATGTCTTTCATATAGTACAGAATGAAGATGGAGTTCTAGTTTTCTCACATTTTTAAAGATCTACCAGGAGAAGATATCTAGGCAATGAACATATTCCCAATCTGTATATTTGGCAGTTCCATGGGACTGAGATTCTGCAAATCCTCAAATCTCATAGTCCTACTATGTCAGGAGCATTTGAAACCAATAGTGTGATGACACTGATGAACCTGAGCTAGTTCCTCTTCTGGCAAATATCTAATACAAGGGAGTTGCTGTGAAAAATACTTTTTTTCAGTTGAAGACAAAATGGGTAATTAGAGGGACAGTGGAAAATTTGATGTCATGGTCTTTTTTGAGCATATAATTTAACTTTTAATTAACACAATGTCCCTTTTCATGGATTTTTTCACGCCCATTAATTTTTGAAATTCAAGTTTGCTTTGAGTTTCAGTGTTTTTTGTCCAAACTCCGGTGTATGGAATAGAAAATTGACCACGGGCATGGCCTCTCCAGCCTTCATCAGACATAACTGTCCGGTACTTGCTGCTTGTAGGGAGCAGTAGCTGGGATCTGGGAGCCCTGTGTCTGTGGGAGTTGGAGGGACTGCTGCTTCTCTGCCTCAGAAGGGAGCCAGTGACACCTGCAAAGAGAAAAAATGCCACCTCTGTTTGGGGAGATCCACGGGCAATGGTTGCAGGTGATTCAGGCTGCCAAAGACTTCTCTTGTGGAAATTTTTGCACATCCAGTCAGTGGGTGGCCCATGAAGAGACACAAGACCTTTAGAAAGGGCAAGTAACACCTTCCCTGCCACACTGCATTCCTGGGGTCAGCCCTGCAGTGGGTTTGGGCAGCCAGCAGACTTCCCACAGCAGGGTTTGAGGTCAGGCTGCAGCAAAGCTCAGCCTCCGTTCATCTGACAAGGAAATCAAGCTATTTTATGGCATAAAAGCTAAGAATTTGTGTATTTCAGCCCTCATTTTCCATATGGCTGGGGACACTTTGTGGATTCCTAGTTGCCTTGTCTATAAAATGAAAGTACCTCTGGGAATGAAGCATCCCTTCATGCAGTAGTGAGAATCACATTTGCAAACCAATTAAACACTCCTGGAAGAAAGCCAAAATACAGCATCTGCAAAACAAAGGACATTACCTAATCCAGAAGTGCTGTGGTAAGTGATACATGCCATATGCAGGCTGCCTAATAACAAATATTGCTTTGAGTCTTCACAAAAACATAGCAAAATAATTGGTATAAAATACATTCAACTGTCAATTCAAAGTAATAAGTGTGGACAAAAGCTTATTGCCTTTTAAAACCAGACAAGTGAAGGAGTGCATTTTAATTTTACAGATGAGACTCTAGGTGTCACTCTTAGAAAACAAGACTCATGTTAATCTCAGTAAACTGCTGACTCCAGTTGATGGAGAAAGTGTTAGAGCATATTTCATAAGTAGTTTTCTTGTGTGGAAACTGAGATAGATATGCAGTTGGGTTAGAAAGACTGAATTATTGAAATTCAATTGCCACAAAAGTAGAATCGAAATAAAAAATGCAGGGTAAGAATGATGGGCATATAGCAAAAAAACTGATTATGAATTCAGTCTCTAGTTTTACAGTAGAATTCTAATGTGGCTATAGACAAGTTCCTTTATTAAGGTACTGTTCTCCTTTGACAAATGGAAAAACTGTCTATCAATTATTTGTTCAAGTTAATTTAGCAAACAGAAATCCTCAGAAGAAAATTATTTCCCATGTAGTGTTAATTGATGTCACTGTTGTTTAGTGTGGCTTGTCTTATCACAGTGCTTTGGTCTTTTTGAAGCAGTGACTCTTATTATGTGGAAAGAAAAGTATTTTATGACTGTTACTTCAAAAGCAAGAATGAAAAATATGTGGCTTAAAATATGTGCATTAAAATTGTCACTAGATCAAAACTTCTTGAAAAACACTGATCTAGTGGAAAGTAGCAGCTGCACATACAGTTTTGGTATTATGTAAATAGCACAGCAACAGTCAGTGAAGACAATTTCCATCACATACAAGATCATGTACAATTTTCTGGTTTCCTTGAAGTGTTTTTTTACTCTGAAGTGCAAAATCTTCAGAGCAGAAGTTTTCACTTAATAAATAATTTCTGCTGTAAGTTCAACCATCTACAGCAAGTTCCAGATCTTAGCTGCAGCCCTGGTGTTACAACGTAGCCATAGAATCATGGAATCATAACATCATAGAATTGTTCAGGTTGGAAAAGATCATTCAGATCATCCAGTCCACCCATTAACCCAGCACAGCCAAGTCCACCACAAAACCATGTCCCCAAGTGCCACATTCACAGGTCTTTTACCTACCTCCAGGGATGGTGACTCCACCCCTTCCCTGGGCAGCCTGTTCCAGTGCTTGACAACCTTTCTTGGTTGCAACTTGACAGTGCTTTCAGAGAAGAATATTTCCTAATCTCCGGTCTAAACAAGTTCTGGCAAATGCTGGGACAGTTTCTCTTGGAGAGCATTAGAAGGATTAGAAGATTAGATTAGATTAGATTCCCAAAACATGTAACTAAGAATGGTACTTGGACAATGATACAACTTGTGTTAGATTTGGCTATTTGGTCTCACAGTTTCTCTGTGCCCACAACATACGCTGGTTTCTAAGGACTGCAGTGGCAGACTCTTCACTGCAAAGATGTGTGGCCAAAGGTGAAATGCTTGAACTTTTGGCATAGAGATTAATGAGATGCTCCCCAAATAGCCCCCAGTGGCCAGTGAGCCCAGATACTCAAGTCAAGTCATGATCCCCTCAGGAATTGTGGGGCTGCCCAAAGAAGGGGTGGCTGGGCAGGCAGTGTTGTACAGGGATGGGAGGGATACAGCAGCCCCTGTACAGATGCAGTAGTTACCTTACAGCTTCTCCCATCTTTAGCAACCTTCTTCATGTTGCAAATGATGAGTGCCCTGGGGCTCCCCCTTCCTAAATACTGCTAGGAGCTGCTGAGCTGTGGAGAATGGTCTCACCTCAAACCTGTTTTCATTGAAAAAGCAGTGTTTAGACTGACATTCCTATTCTGTTGGCTTCAGTGGAAGAGTGATTTGGAAACGTAAAGGCAGCCAGTAGGTTTATTGCTCTAAAGGAGCATTGATTGCCAGAGGGAAAAGGGAGCCACAGGAACACCATCAATTGAGGGTGGAGATTATCGTGGAATAAAGTGAAGTATGTCAGAAGAAAGTTTGAATTGCAAAATGTTATGGATAACATTTTTTCCGGTTCTTTGGATGGAGCGTGTTGATGAAAGGCATCAATGATCATAAAGCCTCAGGGTCCACAGGATAAATGAGGCTGTCACAGGACTCTGGAGGCTTCTGGCCCGACCTCCTGCTCAAAGCAGGGCACACCAGGAGATCAAATCAGGCTGCTCAGGGCTTTATCCAGTTGGATCTTGAAAAATCTCTGATAGGAGCGATGGAAGGCTGACTTTGAAGGGCCGTTGCATAATTTCTAGATGGGTAAAGTATTACAGAGCTGAATGGAGCCACAGCTGAAGAAGAAGATGCTTTGTTTCCATAGTTAAAAGGACACCTATGAGAACTGCTTGGTCACAAAATGTTTGTGTGAGGTGAATGACAAATTGCAGGCAAGTGCCGAGTCTTGTGAGAGGAAAGGGTTGAATGAATTTTGAAACAGAATTAAGGCAGATGAGAAGTCACAGAAGTTTCTCTTCTGGTAAACTATTTCTGAAGGTTGCAGGCCCCTCTCAGTTTATACTGAGGTTTTTGGTCCAAAGCCCTGGGGATGGAAACCAGCCCACTCCTGACCTGGCTCCTGCCTCCTCTCCTCGCAGCATGGGCACTGCCAGGGAAGTTTCTAATGTGTGGCCCAAAAAAAATTCATGCAGATCTCCCTGCTCCTTGGCCATTGACTCTGGATATCCCCAGAGTGCCCTACCTTCTCATCCCAGGTTATGATGACCTTTTTAGAGTTTTGGTGTCTTCTGGCAGGTTTTCTGCCTCAGCAAACTGGCAAAGAGCAGAAGAATATATTATACTAGGATATTAAAGTAATATCAGCTATCTGATTACCATTCCCTGATTTTTGAATTGTCAGAGTTAGAAACCTGAGAAAATACAAATTTAATGCTGTTTAGTGGAAGAGGGTGTATAGATGTAGAGGCAACCTGAGGAAGAAGAGTGTAGAAGAGGAGTGATGATGGGTAAACAGAGAAGCCTGGGGTGTTTGTCTCTTATCCATATGTTTCAACATGTCGCTGTATTTTGCACATTTAAAATATCTACTTAAAGAAAGCTGGATGTAAAGTTTCTAGCAGCTGGAGGTGGAGAGAAAAGAATGAAACTTAAACAGAAACTATGAATGAGGTTATATATAGATATTAAGTAGATGCTATAGATATGAAGATATTGAGGTGTGAACAGGTTTGGTTTTGTTTTTCAAACAGCCCTTTAATCAATTATGTTTCTTCATATTTAATAAAATCTTATTTTTCTTCTATTTAAGACCTCAAAAAGGCTTTCCCACTCTTGACCTAATAATAATAGAGTTTGGGGTTAATGATGTACATCACATGTTAATATTAACCAATGGATGCTTTTCCTTCCACTTTCTGCCATTGCTGCTTATTCAAGTTGTTTAGGCCGTGCTTTCAAACGAGCTGATGAGAAGGAAGTAACTTCCTTGAAGTAGCCATGGTGCAGGGGGGGCCTTTTGTCTGCTTGTTTCTTCTAAAAATTCAATGGGCAGTCGTTAACAGCAGAATACACCCTGCTGGTTTTGTTGCTGTAGGTGAAGCCTGTAGCCCATGTCGATCACTGGTGAAGCATCCTCCATTATTTTCTGATTTTTCCCTCCCCTCATGAAAGATGAAGTGGTTTGTGCCAGCCCAGCTCGTTTTCCCTAACCACTCGTGAAGAACCCGCTGACGTCTCCTAGACAGACTTTGTCATGTCAGTCTAAATGTTTTCTCTGTTCCTGTATAGTGACTAAGGAATAACCAGTAGCAATTTCCAAGTGATGAAGAAAGCTTGCAGAGATAAACCACAGGTGCCTTAAATTAGTCACTTGATAAAGCTATTTACAAGTGAGCCTCTTAGATGTGAGGAAAAAAATTTTTTGTGAATGAGAAACCACAGGCTGTCAGTGGAAAAGACAAGCTGTTTTTCTACCCGCTGCAGGGGAAAGAGTGCTTCATGTACAGCGATACCCGCGAGGGTCACAGATGTGAATCCCAAGATGGAGCACAACTGCCGTGCAGGAGAAATTCAAAGTTTGGAGAAAATTGCGGGGTTGCAGAAGGATATGAAAAGGGGTTGCAGCATCAGA
The DNA here is from genome assembly GCA_013397555.1 of Urocynchramus pylzowi. Taxonomy (NCBI): domain Eukaryota; kingdom Metazoa; phylum Chordata; class Aves; order Passeriformes; family Fringillidae; genus Urocynchramus; species Urocynchramus pylzowi. Next base: position 193,551 of record VZRH01002394.1, read on the forward strand.
TGCAGAGCTGCAATTTGAGTCAGTGATTTGGCCTCTTTGAGACCAGCAAACTGAGCTTGCATGACCTGTGCCCCTAAAAAAGCCTGCTGATACCAAAGGGTGATTGTAGCAAATATCTGACTGATATGAGCTGCACTCAGCTGATAGATAAGTTCAGCACAATCTAATTTCAGATCATCTGAAGCAAGATCCTGGAGCTTATTCCTCTATATAGAGAAAAGACAAGTGACTCTATGGGAGGTTTTATAGAAGGAAGGGAAGAGGCCATACTAATCTAGTGGCAATCTATTAAAGAGTACTTCCCCAGCCTAAACTCTAGAATGAGGGTTTCACTCATGAGTGTAAAAAGATTTAAGAATTGTTACAAACTGCATGTATTGTAGTATGGCAAAAAGAGTGACTTTATGTGCTCAACTCGTCTGTGCATGAGGACTACTGATAGGAAGCAGAAGGATGTAATTTTTGTATGTGGTTTCACTATTGATTTTCTTAGTCTGCTCCAGCTTTTCCTGTCTTTCAGATGTTGGAATATTGCAAAGGATTTAAAGAAAAGTTATATGAAAATTTGCCCTCTGGTACAAGACATTAAAGATATCAGTGTGATCAATGAGAGGGAAAATAAAAAAAATCAGCCAATTGCAATTCATCTACAGAAATGACTTCATAAGAAACTCCATGTTTCCTCAGTTAGATGGAAGAAAGCATGGCAAAGTTGTACTCTTCAGTGCTAAATCCAGGAAATTCAGTTAGGTTGGAACTAGCAGTAAGACAGATACTGACCAAGCCAACTGGTACAAATGATCACTTTTAAGATTGTAAATGGAATCTCTAAGTATCTCATAATTTACATCCTCCAGATACTGAGCAAAGGAGTGAAATGAGTTCTTCTGAAATGTTTAACCTGTGAACCCATCTCTGTTTCTCTTTTAGGGAGGCTGTTGCAGAGTTTCACATTTTGATTGCCAGAAGTCTTTCATTTTTTGGCCTGAGTTTACTCACAGACAGTTTATAGACATTTTGTCTAGTGTCAGTTTATGCTGTTACTCTACATGACTAACTGAATTTGCTGTTTTCCCACTGTAATGTAGTTCAAATAACAACTGGGTCTTCTCAGCTTTTATTTTTCTAAGGCTGAGCAATTCCAACTTTTCTAGTCTTCTTTTATAAAACAGGATCATCTCTGTTTTTTGGATCATTTCTAGTTTGAACTAATCTATATAGCACAGGGTTAACCCGCAAATGTACATTGGCATTGCTCCCCTCAGTCTTCTGGAAACACCTTCCCCAGTTAACCTTCATAGTGTCCATTTCCATTGCAGCATTGCTTTGATGGTTCCTGTGATGAGCAATGGCATCATGGAGTCATTCTCCTCCTCCAACCTTCTTTTGTGAGTGCCACTGTAGGTTAGTTATTTAAGATCCTGTCAAGCCCAGTATTGAATACTTGAAGGTAGGTTCTACCACTTCTTTGGGCAACTCACTCTGACATTTAATATTTCTCATGCTGAAACAACTTGAGCCTGTTGCACAGTGTCCTATCACTATGCCCTGTGTGAAAAGAGTGCCTCCACCTTCTTCGTAACTACCTTTTGAGTCGTGGAAAACTGCAGTTAGATACCCCTGAACCTTCTTGTCTTGTGGCTGAAAAAATCATATTCCTTCTGGTTTTCTTCATAAGTAGAGATCTTCAACCCTCTCATCACACTGGAGGCCATTGATAGAACATTCTCACGTTTGTCTGTGTCTCTCTCGAGCTGGGGGACCTAAGCTGGTTGCACTATATTGGGTGTGGACTGAGAAGTGCCAAGCAGAATGGGAGAGGGAATGTCCTGGGACCCGCTGGCTGCAGTTCTGCTGATGCAGCCCAGGACACCGCTTGCTTTCACAGCTGCAAAGGTGAAATCCACTTCCATTCAGCCATCCACCAGCACTTCCAGGTCCTCAACAGCAGACTTACAGTCCTGTCTAATTTTTTTGGTTAACTTTTGAGGCAGAGTCAAAATAATTTTGCATTTACGACTTGCAGAAACCCCAGTCTTGCTTCATTTTTATCTTTACCTTGGTCAGTATCTGTCCCACTGATTCGTTCCTCTAATGTTTCTTTTGGAAATGTTAGTTAGAAACAAAAGGTTTATTTTTGAAATGAAAATATAATTGTTTAACTGAAAAGTTACAACCCAGGTGACAACATCCATTCTTATCCAGAGAATGTGTATCTACTGTAATGATACCTTTTGCAGTAGTACCAACCCTCTGTCAAAAAGACCCACACACCCCCTAAATCTGTGAATATCAGCAAAGCGTATCCTTCTGATTTGGGATGACTGAAAAAACAAAGTGAATCCATTCCTCCAGCTAAGCAACACTTCATTATCACAGACTCCTAGACACACAGTTCCCACAAACTTCCTGGGAAGCAGAGGAGGAATTGATGCATCCCATCACAGGCCCTTTTAAGTGCAATTCAAGTACAATGCCATAAATTAGAGGGATTTTTAATGTGTTTCCATGTGTACCTATGTATGAGAAGATCCATGACTTCTTTCAAATATTTAATTGCTTCTTCCACAAGTATTTATTGCTATACACTTATCTGTCTACTCGTATCTGATTATTCTGGTTCAGTGTCTAGTGCAAAAAACATTTCAATTTCTTGCTTCCCATTGCTTAGACCATTCCTCTTCAGTGCTTAACTGTTTCAGGTAAGATCAGAAATTGTTGCAAGGTAACTTATGTCTTCAGTAGCAAAAGGAGCAATACTATAGGAGCAGATTAGTAGGTTACAAACTACAGGACCCAACTTCTACACTGTGCTTGTTACGAGCTTATTTTGAACTAACTCGAGCCTAGTCCTGTGGCCTGAGCTCCTGTTAACAATTGGATAACATCAAAAGAGATTCTGAAAACACTTTCCAGTTTTATTTTATCTGAAAGGAACTAAATTTTGCTGGTTCCCAAAGTGCTTCCAAATGCAAGCCAAAGTCAAGTGAGTGGTGAACCAGAGATTGATTTTAAGTTCCCATGTGTAGAACAACTGGTACACAAACACAGAGGATCTCACTGGTATGCCATTTTGCCTTATATGAGCAGAAAAAAAAAAAAAAGTCAGTCTAAAATGTCTTTGGGCTTTTTTTGGCAACTATTGAACCAGAATTGAGGGTTTTCCAGAAAAAAATTCTCTTACGGAAAGGGCAGAGCCGTTCAAGTGTGCTGATGGAAACCAGAGTTGGTGTGCCTGAATTCTGAGCTCTCTGCAATTAATACTCAACTTGTCTGTGTACTTTTGCAAAGCTGAGAAAAGACTGTTGTACTTTGCTTGTGCTCACGGAGGCAGAGGTAGAACACCACAGCTGAAGTCTAGAGCATCACAGCTCCTCTGCTATTGATATCTACACTAGCTAGATTAGAATAAACCCTCCCTTGCTGTTGTGGCAATATGCTACATTTTGCCCTCCAATTTTGCTGCATAGATATGCACAGAATAGGCTGGTGTGGCAAAACCAGAGGTACTGAAAAAGGATGAAGTGAGAGCCCAGAGCCCTGTACATATTATTACAAAACAGAATGACTAATTTTAGTGGCAGGAGAAGGTTCCTTTACTACTCTTTCCCATAAGTTTTGGAATTTTTTCATAATTGCCATATAGACTTTCCTATATATTAATAGGGATATTAATAAAATTAATATTTTCCTAAATATTAATAACTCTTGCATAATGGATGAAATTAATATTCTTTCACAACAACTAAACAGCAGTGCTAGGAAAAGTATTTCCCTCCTGATGGTAATTAACTCATATAGACACTTTAAAATACCAACACATGGTCCAACATTAGTAGACCAAACTTGGTGCTTAGCTGTCAAATTCAGTGAAGGAGTTGGTGGCAGGAGTTAAATTAGCTGTGAGGCTTTTGAATCTCTCAAAATCAGAAGAAACTGCTGACTGCTCAAAAGTTACTGACAAGGAAGGAACCGACTGCAGCTAAAAAACTGCATGAGTTTCATTTCCTTAGGAAAAGATTAACAAGTCAACCCGCCACATTTTGATTGCTTAAAGTATGCTACTTCAAACTGTATTTTGTTCTTCTTGAAAAGAGCATTTTTGTTGCAGTTTTCAGGGAAAGAAAGAGCAATATTTGTTTATTTCATTGTATTTTTAAAACCTTGTTTTATTTCAGTTTGGAGTCAGAAACTCAATAGTCTCTTTAAAAAGCAACAGAATTCAGTTTCTCATTTCTTGTGTTTGGGCTTTTTCAAAAAGTATTTAATATCAATTAATTCAATCTTTTCATTTCCTAAAGAGGACTGGAATATGTTCATTCAGAGCACTTCATAGTTGTTAGCTCAGGCCTTTGAAAAAGGAAGATGAGCAGCTTTAAAGAGAAGTGCATCTACTCTCGACCCACAGTAGCTCTTCTATAGGCAGCCTTACTTCCTGTGGAGATGAAGAGGAAATGTACTTAGGGTGTGAAGCACCTTCTTCATTTTTTTAACTACTAAAAAGCAAAGGTCTTGAATATTTCTCCTTTCACTTTAAATTCTGAATCTAACTGAAAAATCATTGCAAGTAAGCGCCTCTCAAGAAGTCCAGTTCTAAGTAAAATGTTATCTGTGGATGAATTTCTTGTAAGTCTGACTTTGGCATTCTCATGTGTGTCCTGAAGGCTGGACAGAAACAGGTAGGACCAAATCTGTGTACTGATTTGCTTTTTCTCTGTAGTAAAGATGACTGGCTGGCTTAGTCACACAATTATGAATGGCACTAAAGAGATTGTCAGGTGAGGGGAATCCCCACCAAACTGTCTCCTGGATTGTTTTAGAGGAAAAGATTGCACCACGTAGTAGATTCTTCTACGAAACGTGCTATGGAGGTTTCCAAATGATTATGACAGAAAATGTCCACTCTCGAGGCTGGTTTGAAACATTTAATGGATATTTTCTTACTGATGTTTGAAATAGATCCCTGACTTAGCCTCCAACATGTGCCCACACCCACACACTTGTGTTTCCATGTACATACGTGATAATTAACGATTATAAATTGTGTAAGCGAAAACAAGAAAATGATCAGCTATTTTTCCCCCAAATGCTGATGTTTCAACTCAGAATATTCAATAAGAAATTAAAGCAGGATTGCTTTCACTACTGTGTACTTCCAAATTTAAATGTATTAATTACTAACAATAAATATGTCTGTAAGATAAAGTACTTACACTATGAAAACAAATGCAACTGTACGATGAAAACTCAAATTCATAACTCAAATTGGACTTGAATTCCTCAATAACAATTAGATCAAAAAGCTCCAATGCAAATAAAAGCGAGCAGCAGAGAAAGTCAGTGTAAGGAGAAGGAAAAAAACCCCAACATGTGGAGAAAATTCTTTCAGTATAATAAGAGGTGGACGAGCAGGACCGGATCACTAATAGGTTGATAGTCTGCAAAGTCCCATTTTGATATAGTATTAAGAATGTATGAAAAGTATTAGGTTGTTATCAACCTGCAATGAATTTGCAGTCAAGTCCGTGCTATTTTGTGAGGTTTCAAGCTGGTCTCTGATGACATTAATGGAGATCCCTGAATGGATTGACCTAGCACATACAGAAACCAACAGCTGGTTCAAGACTAGCATCCTTTGGTCTTCTCTCTTTAAAAATGACATAGTCCTTCTGAAAAAGAGCCTTGGGCTATTATCACAGATACTTTGATGTACAAGTTCTGGTAGCTTTTTTGCTTCTTTTGAAGGTGGATCTGATCCTATGAAAATGAAACTGAATAACAGACAGAAAATAGCCGAGGTCTCTGTATGGAGAGTTGAAGTATAGAGAAAAACATGAATTCATTTACTGGGAATTGGGGAAAGACACTGTGAGCAAAACATGATATTTTTTTCTGTCAGTACTGTACAGCAACAGTAGATGTATACATATATATTTACAGGAAATATCAGAAAGTCAGAACCACAGAACACAGTCAGGCCAAATTACGGCGGAATTGTTTTCTCCATGAATTAGCTCTCTCAAGGCGAATTAAAATATCACCTTGAAACTAATGGAACTATTTGTGGAAAATGCTATCATAATATTAACATGCTGGTCTTATGAAGAGCAGGGCTGTTAGAGCATCACAGAATCATAGAATATCCCGAGCTGGAAGTTGCAGAAGAATTAAAAACCTTGGAAAATCATTTTGGGGAGAACTATTTTAATAAAATATATCTTTATTTCGTAGAATGCTTCACCAAGGCACAAAATGCCTTATCTAAAGTCAGTATGTTGCACTGTTAGCATGGGATAGATACCACTGCCTCCTAACAATAAAAATCAACAATATGAATGTTGTCGGTGCTAGTGTCTAAAAAGCCTAGGCAAAAGTATCTCAAAAATATTAGGAAAAAACTTTGAAACAATTATCTTTAAATAATATGTTTTCCTATTCGTTTGATTCTGCTTTTAGAAGTTCATGTTGTCTGTCCTTTCCCTGCAACCGTACTGATTAAAAAGTGATTGGAAAAAAAACCCCAACCTCAAAACTCTAAAATTTATCCCAAGATTCATTAAATCATATAAAACAGGAAGCTGGTGCTTTAAAGATGAAACAAATACTGTAATATACATGATATAATGCTCATAACGAGAAGTACCTCTGAAAGATATTATGGTGCTGAAAACAGAAAACTTTCAAATGTTTTATTCCTCTTGGAAGAATAAAGAAGAGAGGGTGAAAATGGAAGATTTTATGTAGAAAAACCTGTAGACACTCCATGGTTGTAGCACAGGAGTTTTTTCACAAGCCACCATTTAGATTGCTGCTGTGCCAACAGTTTTGCTGCTTTTCCATTGATGTGGACTGAAACTAAAATTGAATAAGATTTAGAATTTTATTCTATTTTCTAGGCAATAGATTTCAATCAGAATTTGGATATATGGAAAAATTCCAGACAGTAGGAATACAGAGTAAAAATGCACACCACGTTTGTCTATCACTGTCTGCTACATTGCCACAATTTTCCCCATATTTTAATACTTTTTCTTATACTTTGGAATTTCACCTGACTTTCTCATGGTTAGCTCTCATGGGTACCTTATAGTGTTCACATCATTCATACGTGCAGACTGTGTTGTTTTGGAAAGCTGGAATACCAGTTTGTACCAACTTGAAATATGGTGCAAGAAACAAGAAAACTTTGATGCCCATTGCACATTGCAATCCATGCAGAATTAGCAATGAGAAAAAGTGTGTTTTAGGTCTCTCCTGTGTATTTTTGACTCAGAATTCCTCATATACATCAGTTCAACAGTCTTTCAAGGAAAAGAAAACAAGGACAGAATTATGCTGATTTTAGAAACAGGGACATGAACAGCTGTCAATGAAGACAGATGTTCTCAGGAAAATATTTGTTATCATCTCCAGAAAATTATTTTAACGTGTCCTGAATATCTATATTATGTTATTACTGGAGTGCTTAGACAATACAGAGCTGATAGTAATACAGTTAATAATTTCCATAAAGTCCACCATAGTGTGTGAGAAAGGCCAGCCCAGAACAGCTATTCCTGGCTATCCTCTTCTTCTTGGGCAAAGCAAAAGCTTAAACTCTTACTTACAGGATAGATGAGTACTCACACCATGAGGGGTAACTACTTCCTGTTGCTAATTCAGAAAGGAATCATTAGTTTTGGGTGGGGAATTCCTGCATGGGTTTACCAAATTAAAAAACTGAAGGAAAGTATGAAACAGGTGTCTTGTGTGAGTCAACATACCAAGATTTTAATGATTTTGAAGTTACACTCTAATCTAAATTGTTCCCATCAGCTCATTGTCTATTTGGATGTCTGTCTCTCTAGATATCTATCAGCACCAAATGTTAGTTTTCCATTCTTTCCCTTTCTTCAGAAGACTCAATAGCTAATGTGTGTGAGAAATTTGAGGGATCAATAATATGCTTTTATTGTCTGCATTTGTATGCAGTAATGGAGGCCAAAGGGCCTTCCTTGTGTCATATTTCAGATTGTAAAAACTAGTTTTCCAACTCTCTCTTCCAGCACTCCAAAGTGTCCCTGGAACGGGCTGAAATTTTGTTTAGAAAAATGTAAAAACAGTTGATTTTGAGCATTTTAGAACTTCCCTCTACCCTGGCATTTTGTCTTCTTGATACCTTAAGTTTTAGCTTTCATATTTTCCAGATTATGTACAGCATTAATATATAACTTTGAACTTCATATAAAGTGTTAGCAAGTTCTCTTCACAGTTCAGTTAGACAAAACAATCCTTTTTGAGCCTGAGAACCAAGGACACTGTTGCAGCTTCAGGCTCAAAAAGAGTAAACAACGGTGAATTGAGGAGAGCAATCTGGGAGGATGTGACTTCATAACCTGAAGCTGTAATTGGACAATTAACCCCAATATGTAAATGGATCAAAATTTTAAAAGTGTGAAAACTCATGACCCGTTGTCCATCTTGGGTGTAGCCTCAGACAGGCTCTTGTACTGCCCAAGGTGCATCCTTTGAAGGCCTTTTAATAAATACCTACCTTATTCCTTTAACACCGTCTAGCCTCTGCTCTACTTAGCCTCTCAAGGCATCATATAAAACAAAGCAGATGATTTGTGCCAACGTTATCCTCACTGATCACTGAAAGCATCCTCTAAATCACAGAGGTCCAGTGGTCAGGAGTAGCCAATTATATCCTTGATGTGTAGGCATATCCTTATCTGTAGGTGAGTGGTGGGTTAGTTCTTTTTATTTTATTTGATTCTTGGTTTTGATTTTTGTTTGATTGTTATTTTGTTTATTAGTTTGGGGGGTTTTGCTCTTTTGTTCTTATTTATTAATTTATTTGGTTGTTGTTTTTCTTGTTTTGTTTTGGTTATTGGGGTTTTTTTAGCAGGGAAAATGACAGTGTTACAATATGTTTGTAAGGGTCAGTTGCAAATTCATGGGATCATAGAAAGGTTTGGGTTGGAAGAGACTTTAAAGATCATGTAGTTCCAACTACATGGACAGGGAACCTTCCACTAGACCAGGTTGCTCAGAGCCCCATCCAACCTGGCCTTGAACACTTCCAGGAATAAGGAACCCACAACATCTCTGTATGATGTTCCATTTTCTCACCACCTTCACAGTAAAGAATTTCTTCCTATATGCCTAATAATTCCCTCCCTTCTGACAGTCTGAAGCCATTCTCCCTGTCCTATCATCACATGCCCTTGTAAAAAGTCCCTCTCCCAATTTCTTGTAAGTTCCCTTAAGTCCCCCTTAGTCATGAAGCCTGATTATCAAGACATCTGCATTGCAGATCGTAGCAACACGAATAACAATGTTTGGTAATTACATAGCACTGGTACAATGTGTAGGCAAACTTTAATCACTTAACACCCTCAAGTGTGACAACCCCCCCTTCACCGCCCCAGCACTGTGAAGGAGGAAACAAGGGATTTATTTCTGCTGCTTTGTAAGAAAGGGAGGCTGAGGGGTGAAGTGTGATAGAAGGTCAGAACGACAGCTCAGAGAGGGTTTTCCAAATGTGAGTTGGCAAAATCCTTCAGTGATAATAGAGAAGGCCACTGTGTTTTAGTGAAATGAAAGTCAGGCAGAGATCTGCTGAACTGGCAAGGGCAGTTGCTCACTAAACCACTCAGCACTCTGAGGAGTATGCATAAAACAAAAAATGAAAGGGAAAAAGCTGTAATCGGGGGTCATAGTGAAATCTGACATGACTTTGCAAGGGCATCTTCGGGTAGCTGGTGTAAGGTGTTGTATGAACAGAAGGGTGTGAAACCTCTGCTTTGCATGAAGAGTCAGATGACTTCCAGGCAAAATGAAAAAATGACTTGGTTTCACTTCCTTCTATGTTTGGACCAGATGATGATCCAGCTGTGACCATGGAGTCTCACAGAAGACCACTTCAATTCTATGCAGCATAAGATTTTTCAATCCTATTCTGACATCTTTTCCAACTAGATTAGGACAAGTGTTCAGACAAAGAGCTTGTGTTAGTGTTGAGTGTTCAGTCCACTCCAGCATGCACTCCCCAAATATCTGCTAAAGAACACAGATGAAAAATTCTTAGATATCTTGGAAAGTGCAGTGATTTTCAGGATACCTCCTACATTGTTTGTAATAATGCTGGTTCTCAGGCAGGCAGTGCAGGGGAGCCATCTGAATCTGGGTCTTCCTCACAAACCTGACTGTTCACAGTTCTTGGGCAGCAAGACATACACCGGACAATGGTGATCTGGTTCATCCCTTTTGGGTAGAATGGGAAGCCAAACAGTGCTGGAAGAGACACAGGACCCTCATGTTCTAACCACCTGCTGCAGGCCATTGCCTAATTTCAAAATGATTTGAAGACACGATACTGTGTGTCAACAGAAGAGAATATTATGAGACTAGTATGCCAACCTTAATGTGACACCATTTATTGAAATGTAAGGGATTTAGAAAAGGCATGCTATATTTCTGTATTAAAATACATTTCAGTGCAGCTTATGATTTACCACAGAACATTCAACACTTCATGTGATAATTTGAATGTGGAGATTAGTAAAATGTTTGAATCTAGCCTCCCCAAGCAGGAAAGTGTACCTAAAATTCAGACCTGCACTCAGAAGATAGCATAACAGAGACAGATGTCATGGCTTTTTTCTTTGCTTTTTGCCTAATTTCTTGCCTCAGTCTATGATAAAATACTTGTAGCACTACATTGTGGGCAAACACTACCTTGGGACTAGAAGATCCTGTTTGTGTTCCTAGATTTGCCTTTCTCAAAGGCTGAATGATCATAATTCATCCCATTGCTCTGTGCTTCTTTTTTCTTACCTGCAAAATCGGATGCTTGGCAAGTGGCCTTCTCTGAAGTGTGAGAAGATTTAGTGATCAAATTAGCCAAGTAACCCACCAAAACTATAGCAAGTATAAGTATCGACAAAATGTGAGTTGGCAAAATCCTTTTTTCCTGATACTTCATCCTCCTGCTATTCTTAGAAGTGTAGTTGTGAGACCAAAGGGAGATCATTTGAGTGGCACAGCTTGTTGTGGATGAGATGTGTTTCTGACAAGTTTAAGAGGGCAGCCTAACCCAGCACAGTCACTCTGGGTGAATAGTTCTCTGTAGAAAGCAGTATTCCTGACTTAATAGTTCACCTCCTGGAATTACCTCTTCTGATTGGCTGCAAAATCACAGCTGTTAGTTGTGTTCAACTGCGTTGTGATTTGTTCTTAAAGTGTTAGGAAGACTGATCTGGTTGGGTAAAGAATCTTTCCCAAATGTCTTTCATTCAGGTCTTCTTTCCTCTCCAGGTAATTCAGCCCAAAAGCACTGTTCAAATTAGAATGTGTAATGGCAAAAACTGGGCTTCATGACTCAGTCCCTCATCCAGTTGTATGTTTCTGACTGCATAAGAGTGCCACAGGTAACAGGAATAATTTTCACTCCCCCACTTTACATGTCCTTTCTAAAACTTTGCCAAAGAATTGCTCTGTTGACTCATGGCCAGTCAATGAACCTCAGCAGGTGTCCCCGTCTTGTAAAATATGCTTGATCTTCCTCTGTGTATAAGACTACATTTACCTGAGCCATACCATCTCCTTGTGCTTGCTTGGCATAGCAAACCAGGTGTTTCAATCAGTGGGTTAGTTCAGTGTGCTGGCATTTGTAAATTCACTTTGAATTCTGAGTCCACTTTGAATTTTGGTGAGACCTCCATTTTGTCACCATCCCTGGAGGTAATTAAAAGGCATGTGAATGTTGTGTTTGGGGACATGGTTTAGTGATGGACTCAGTAGTGCTAGGTTAGAGGTTGCACTCAATGACCTTTGTTTTCCAAACAAAATGATTCTATGATTGTAATTTTTGGCACAGAAACACAATAAAAATGGTTTGAATTGGAAGGGACTTTTGAAGATCAGCTAGTTCAACCTCTCTGCCATGGGTGGGCATGTTAACTTTACATTTGTTTACAGTGCTTTGAAACATCCTTGCACTATTACCTTGCCTTCATGTCAACACTTCCAGCAATTAAGTTATTACTTAACCAGTATTAACTTCTTAAACTAAAACAAAGATGTGCATTGCATAATGTTACTACCTCAAACAAATTACAGCACGACTTGTTGTGCAGTACCATGTTTGTTGTGAGATGTGTCCCATTTGTCTATGCTGCTGCTCCCAGGGAGTTCTTGCATGCAGCTTTTAGGCCTGCCATTGTTGGTGAAATTTGGTTCTTCTCCCTGGTAGTAGTAGTCTAGGTTTATTCCACAGATGGAGGTCCTCTTTCAAGCAACAAATGAAAAAGATTTGATGGCTTTAGTGGTCATTAGCTGAGATGGAAGGAGCTTCTGGGAAAAGGGAGAGTTTCTTCCAAAGGAATATCCAAAAAGTCATGTGGAACTGAGATGGAAGTTCTAATCTTACCTGTTTGGAACAACTTTAATTTTTGTCTGTTTCTGATGAGCTACAGACATCTTCCATTGCAGCCTGTGTGAACTGAGCTCACAAGTGCCCTCTTCTTGATTCTCTCTCTTTTCTTTTCCCTATGGGTCCCTTCTTTATTTCTTTCCCTTGAAGGTTCCTACCTACCTTTCATTCATGTACTGCAGTCTAAAATTATCTGATTTCTTCATAAGGCTCCTCAGAATAAGCTCTTTTCCCATTATATCCATCAAAGCAGAGTATAGTTCCTGTACAAAAATGTTTTCCCCAATAGAGTTGTTTCAGGGGTCTGTATGCACTCGGAGACCACCCTGCCTGTCTTCTTCAAAGGGGCTTGTTTTCATCTGTGTCCTTCTCTTGTCACATTCTACACACATTAGAGCAAGTGAAATGGCAGGTGGGGAATTTTAATCATTGCCAAGCACAAATGAGTATCTTAAGTACTAAATACTCTGCTCCCACAGACAGTAGACAAGCATAGAGGAATCTAATATGGTACATCATTGCATTCACACTGGAACCTTGTTTGTCCTATTCTGAATCTGGAAGTGAAGAATGCAAAAGCAGCAAAAGTGCACTTTGGACCATGGAAAGGAGTGTGTTTCACATAGGACAGCAGCAGAAGGAATGTTTAAATCTCTAAGTGTCTGTATAGAACGCCATGGCAAACTCAGTGATTACTTGAAAAGAATACCAGAAATGAGTTGACTGTTGCACTGACCCTTTAACCACAAGATAAGATTTTTTTTTCAGATGGTGTGTAAGAATAGGTTTGAGCCACAATGCACATTCCTCGACCAGTACCGTAATTTCCCCCTTTTCCCCAGCCACGTGTAAATGAAACTTCATAGTCTGCCACGTAAACGCTACCCATTGATGAACCACTGAAAATTTTTCCAGGACCATGCTTTAACGCTTTCGAGGGATTCCCTTGATGAGCCAAAAAAATGAGGGGTTCTTATCTAACACTATCTTGTCTAAATATACACAGCCTGTGATGATGAAATAAAAAAAATTCAAGACCAGGTATAAATACCACTGACAGGATGATGAAGTTCAGTCGTCTACTTGCTTCTAATAGAAGATTTAACTATTAGAAGTTGAAGCTCTCTGCTCGTAGATCTGCTCTCCCAGAACTGATCTGAGCAGTTTAACTGAACCATCATAAAAAGAATGGCTTTCCAAACCTACAGCTTGTTTGTTCTGTCTGTCATCATGATTTCTTTTGGACAAGTTGAAAGCAGATTGAATCTTCTTCAACTTCAAAATGATATAGACAAACTGAAAGCTGATTTTGTAAGTATAGTCTTCTACTGCATTTCTCTTCTTTTGCTGCTTGTGCTTTACATATAGTAAAGTATGATCAAGTATATGTCAAATCTTCCCCTCTAAATGCAAACTCAATATGTACCAACAGAGGGTAATCATGGAAATAATTTTTTGATCATACCTTCTTTTTAATAAGAATATGGATGAATTTTTTTTGTTGTTTTACTAAGTTCTTTCATTTCCCTGATTCAGTTTTTCAATAGTCATAGTCATTGTAGTAATCTGCATCTATTTTAGGGATGTTCTTTCTTTCACAATAGCTTCTTCTAGCTTAATTCAGCTTTGATTACATGGAATACTTTGCAACAAGAAATCTTAATGCAATTTATGGTGAATATATTAATATTTATTCAGTTCTGACTAGATGAAATTGACTGACTTTTAAAATTTTATGTTAGCAATGTCAATGGGAGATTTAGTACTAGTTAGCAATATAAAAAAAATGGAGATGAACTTTAGCTTTAACAAATGCGTTTGCTACTTATTTTAAGTTGTAGTAGTGTGTTACTCAAAGGTGATTTCTACTTCTTATTCTTTTGCATCCTCTAGTCATTTTACTTCCACATGTGTGACTATGATCTGGCATGGGAATGTAATCTGGCATGATATTCTTTCTTGTCAAATAGAATTTTGGTAACTTGATAACTGTAATGTTAATTCACCAATCTTCATCTGGGAGGCATTAAAGTAGTGCACAGCTGAATTCAGCAGGGATTAGTCACAGAAACAGCAGATCTACAACAGAGTCACTTTTAATTAACAACTTTTATTTTCAATATATTTTTGTTGGGTTTTTTCCCCTCTAAATGCAAGGAAACAACTGCAACAGTCTGGTCCTATTTTCAGCTCTGACTTTTCCATGATTTTACCAAAATTTTGTGCAAATGACAGTTGAAATTCAGTAGTCAGAGAACCACCCTGAAGTGGTAAAGACTAGTGTGATACTTCAGTGTTTGCAGGAAAATGGCTGTAAAAGTGGCATTGTGTCTCAAATTTGTGATTAGCATAGACCAAGGAGAGTCTTATTAGAATATATATAACTCTGTGGAAGAGATCATGAGCCATGGTGAGCTTTTTGCACTGACATTAAAACTTTGCTCCATAGCAGGTGCTCCCAGCTTTCAGAAGTAGAAAAAATCAGTTTGGTAGTGTGCTCAGGATGGGGAGCCAATCAGCCTAGGAGGCTCCTGTCAGACTGCAAGTTTTCTCTTTGCATTCACTGTGTTTAAATTATTGAGCAGACAAAAGAAGGAAATAGTCAGTGCTGTACACAAAAAGGAAAAAAAAAAGACACACAGAAGAGGAAATGATGCAGTTTGTCTTTCCTTGGTAGGAGAGTTGTATTGCTCTTTTTTTCCTAGAACCTGTTGCCAACATCTGATGGTTAAACTCCATCCCCTCAAGTCTCTCAGTAGCCCACTAATCTTGCATATCCCCATACCTGACTGTGGGCTACTGGGATATTGTCCAGTTTGCAATTTGTAGTTTCATACTAAAAACAGCTCATTCTTGTTCCGTATGAGATTTTGCTGAGACTGTATGAACTTAGGGTCACA
Source organism: Urocynchramus pylzowi (assembly GCA_013397555.1). Taxonomy (NCBI): domain Eukaryota; kingdom Metazoa; phylum Chordata; class Aves; order Passeriformes; family Fringillidae; genus Urocynchramus; species Urocynchramus pylzowi. Next base: position 208,869 of record VZRH01002394.1, read on the forward strand.
GATTACAAACTGCTAGACTTTGACTTACCAGAAAACATACCAAGATCAGATCTAATGATTTTCTAGCCAGTTGCTGTGCTTATGAGCTTTTATTTTCATCTGTCAATACAAAAACTTACAGGGAGCATTTGAGAAAATAAATGAGCTAAACATCTGTATTCAGATGAGTTGTAGAAGGAGAATACATTGAAAAGAGGACTAATACTGTTTCTGATACCAGGCAGCCAAGCAATGGGATTTGGTGGTTAGAGAAGTGAAAGCATTGGGATAGCTATAGGCCAGATGTGCAAAAATCTGAATTTTGATGCTGATTTGAATAAACAACATCGATTTGCCTTGTGATAAATATTGTTTATGTAATAGATATGTTTGTTCTTTTTTGCAGAACTCAAGTCATTCTGATGTAGCTGATGGTGGACCTATTTTTACGGAGAGGCTGTCAAGCTGGACAGAGGTGAGTCAAAACCCGATATGATGAAGCATCTCAGGCACTTTTTTGGTAGAAAGCAGCTCCCAGAACCAGTGTAATTAGCTGCAGTAGAACGAACATGAGTTCTCTTTGGTAGCTTGGAAATGAGACCAAAATCCCCATAAAAAAGCTTTACCTGCACCATGAACTGACCCAGTCAAGCCCAGGAGATGAGTTTCAATATCTTCTTTACCATCTTGTTTCAAGCAGCAGAGAACCCCTGTAGGCTGTGTTTTATCTTCCTTCCTTCCTTTCCCTGCTGATGGGCACTCACAGGCCTTTCTTTTTGATCATGTTTTTCAACAGAGAAATGAAAAAAGGATCATCCTGAGTCAGATCATTTCCATGTACTTGAAAATGCTTGAAAACACTGACAGGTCAAAGGCTCATGTCAGGAACATAGCTGAGGAGCTCCAGACTCTGAAAGAAAGCCTTTCTGATGGCTCAAAGAAGATAGAAGATCTCAAGGACCTGACAAAACTGCAGGTGAGGCTCTTCCTTTGCCTCCAAAGTTTGTGGCATTATATTTTCCAGTTGTGATTTAAGCTAATACAATACTTCAGTAACCTATATGGTAATCCCTGTGTAGCTCAGTTCATGTTGAAAAAACAAATATTTCCAGCTGCAGGGGCTGCTGCAGGTCTATAGTGTGGGGTAGTGCTGAGTCTTGCTGCAATCTGGCACAGAGGTGCTGGCAGCACTGTCACACAGTCTGTACACCAGAGCTGCCACTGACACAGCCCTTTGTGGCACAGAAATTGGTTGGGAAAGTTGTGCCTGGCTGTGGAATGCTCTGTGGCGGCGGGAGCGCTTGGCTCGGGGCGCTCGTGCCGGTGGCACAAACCACCGACCTCCTGCGAGGTCTGCAGACAATGCCCCAGTGCAGCCAGCTGCTTTTCACTGCAGGGTAGCTCTGCTCCACTGAGTGAGGCTGGTCTGAGGCAGGCTGCAAAGTAGCACAGAAAGTGGAGAACAAAAATCTGGGACACAGTCGCTCTTTGCTATGGGAATTAGGTAGCAGGGAATTGAAAATTGCAGATGTCCTTCTGCTTTACCCTGGTAGCAGGGTAGCTCATGTGTTGTGGTCAGTAAACAATTATAGCTCTTGGCATGACTTTAGTTCCATTTGTTTCTTGCTTATTACAGATGAGTGACTTGAAAGTTCAGCGCAAGGCTGTAAATGAGCTGTTCAGCGTCTTACAGAAACTGGGGGATACCTCAAGCTCTCACAAAAGAAAAAGAAGCCAGTTTCAGAGGCTGTGCAAATGCTAATGCCATCTTAGGATCTGCTGTACTGAGCTACTGTGCAAATCTTGTTGGGACAAGATTTTTTAATTTCAATCTTTCTATTGATTTTTTTATACATTTATTTATTAATATTTAAGTTTCTTAAGTAATTATTTATAAAGAAATACTAATCAAAGTATTTATACTCTCTAATATTATATAAGAAATTACTTTATCTTAAAATCCTGTCTATTTGTTATATGTTGTTGACCTGATAACAGAGAATGAGGCAGTGTTTACCCAGTTTCCATATGGAAATCTTGAAATTACATTATAATGGTACCCAGCTTTCCATCTGGTGCTGTCTTGGGAGAGGGATGTTATGAGATTAGTCTCATCTCTTTGGCATGAAGATACAAGCACCAGTATGGGGAAGTTACTCTGTTCAGGAAAACATATTTATGTCTGCTTGCTACTAAACATATCTAAATCCAAATCAAGCAAGTAGACATACTTAAAGATAAGCAAATGTTGAAGAAAATTTCTGAACTAGAGGAATAATGGTTAAATGCTGGTTACTATTATTATTATTATTATTACTGTTATTATGCACTGAAGTTACCAGGAGAGCAGTCTACTTAATATCTCAGGAGAATGTGAATAACTGTATTGCACTGACTTAACTTAAACTCTCAGATTTTAAAATTTTCTGGTTTTTTTTTTTTTGGTTTTGTACTGAAGCATTTAAATGTGTCTGTTGTAATTTAATTTATTTGGAGGTAATTGTATGGAAGTTTTTATCTCAAGGACTAAATTTTTGCACTGGAATATTATTAAAAACTTTGGATTTTTCAACAGAGATTTTTTGAAATTTGAATTTAAAATAAATAAATAAATAGATAAATTTTAAAAGTGTGTTTTCATGTTTATTACCATCATCTATGTGAAAAGCAAAACTCTGATTTTGTGCTACATTTTCACAAAGATCGGTCCTGTCCAGACATATAAAACATATTTCGTTTTCTCCATGTTTTTAAAGAAATATGGTAGAAGAATCTAAAATTCTAAAGTTTTCCTTGTGTTCTTTCAGAAAACATAATTTTGCTTGTGGGAAGGCACTGATCATTTGAAATTTGTTGTTACTCTGATCTAAGATAAAAAACACTCTCAAATTTCTCTGCATGCCAGAGTTGTGGAGCCCAGACTGAGCTCAGGCCATCTGCTGGGCTCTCTGCAGGTGCTTCAGCTGGAGGCCTGGGGCAGCTTGGGCAGGTCTCACAGCCTTCTGAACTCTCAGGTCCTCAGGGCTCTACCATGTAAATTTTCTGGGGTTAGACTGGATGAACTGACTGGGAATGGGGCAGATTTTGCTTCGCATTCCTGCCAGCATGAGACTTCTAACTACTCCCTGAGCATTGAGTGAATCCATGAAATCCAGAAATAGCACCACATCACACCTGAAGTTTAGTTGCAGCAAGTCCTACAGGTTCAGCTGTAGTTGTTGCAGCCATTCCTACTCCCATGGGCTCAGCTGTCTCCCGTGGTTCAAGACACCTTCATTCATATCCATATTTGACAGCCATAACAAGTGACTGTGATCCAGGAGACTCCAACTGATTTTGAAGGAAACAGCTGTTCCTGTTTCTATTCATCACAGACATGCATATGCATGGGAGAGGCAAGTGAAATTCCTCCTGTAGGATTTCTCCAATTCTAGGACTAAGCATGAGAAGCCTCAGTAAGCATTTAACACAGGCAATGTGACCTTCTGTACTCATACTCTTTCATGAGGTATTAAAGGAGACTGACTCTTCTTTGGGGATACACAGCCAGGTGCAGCAAGTTCTACTGAAAAAAATAAAAAAAAAAAAAGAAGAAGAAAGAAAGAAACAAAAGGAAAGAAAGGAAAGAAAGAAAAGAAATGAAAGAAAGAGAAGAGAAGAGAAGACAAGAGAAGAGAAGAGAAGACAAGAGAAGAGAAGAGAAGACAAGAGAAGAGAAGAGAAGACAAGAGAAGAGAAGAGAAGGAAAAATGGAAAACCTAACAGAAGGGTTAAAGTTTCATTAGTCATTGACAGGGAGACAGTGTGTTTCCCCAGTACTCCCAAGTGAATTAATACTCTGTTTCTTGAATTTAAAGCCAAGAATGGTTAGAAACTACTTTATTAGACTATAAACTGAAAAATCTACAGTCCTTCTGCACCTGCTGTATGGTTCCATGGAAACACAATTAAGGCAATTGAGCCAGAAGAAATAACATTTCCAATCCAACCTGCTTTAACTGAGTGTACCCAACCCTGTGCTCTGCTGTCCCCTGCATTCCTGAAGTTATCACATTAAATTTGGTTCAAAACAGCAAGTGTTTTGTGGGGAGGTTTTGCTCAGTCACACAATTTCCTGGATTCTTCTCATCCTACTGTGGGGTAGCTGAGAAGTAGCAAAGGAATGAGCAGTGCAGAGATGGAGTAGCAGCTGTCACTGCTGACAAAATGTGTTTGTATATTTTCATTTCAGTAGTTTGATGATTTGCTTTTTTGAGTGTTTGTTTAATTGATTAGTTGGATTTTTTTTTTTTTTAATTTCTGCCTAAGTGTCCTTATTTTCTGGAATATTCCAGGAAACTGGAATTTTTGAAAGCATCTTGAAACCTCTCATGTTAAACCTGACACTAGGCATTGTAGAGATTCAGCGGCGCTACCACAGTTATCTAACCATTCAAAGAAATCTAAACAGTAAGTTTCTTATATTGACCTGACTTTTCCCTGCCCAGTGTAAGTCTGTGCAATTTCTACAGGGTGCTTAGATAAACTGCTGAACATTCCTCACTTTGTTCTGTTATTGTGATAATAGTGTTAGAGAAGAGTATAATAAAAATCAGCCTCTACAAAGCCATTTTTTCCATGCCATGCCATGCCATGCCATGCCATGCCATGCCATGCCATGCCATGCCATGCCATGCCATGCCATGCCATGCCATGCCATGCCATGCCTTTTTTGTATGGTATATAATTGTATACTACACAAATTAGGTGAATCACTTTTAACATGAAAACCTGTCATCTCTTCTCTGACATTCACAGGAGTCCTGGTTCTCCTTTTCTGTGTCATTACTCACAACATCCAAATGAGGAGGGCACCTCCAGCTAAGGTAAATGTAAGGGTGAAATGAATTTTAATGGCTACCATAGATATTTCTGTAGAAATACATAGCAGAAGCTTTGAACGTTTTTGACTGAAGGTCAGTACAATTTCTTCCACCTACAGGATCTGAGAGTGCTAATACATGTGCATGATTGGGTGTGAAAAGATATAATCTACTACTTAGTAGTTAAAATTAGAAAGAGAAAAAGTCAAAAGGAAAGATAATTGTCTGAAGAATCTCACTTTGTTTTATGCATCACTTCCGTAGCACATTAATTCTGTCCTTGCTCTCTATTCCTGCATACCACTAGCCCTGATTTTAATCTGCCATTTTATCACTTTGTCACTCTGTATTTTGTAGTCCTTGTATAGTTTTCTGGAGCTAGACCTCCTCTGTGTCCTGCATAACTTAGTACATCAGCAAACTTATTTATGAATATTAATAGCTTACTATGCCACCAAACTTCAGTGTGACTATGAATGACTAAGTTAACATGAGTAACCTGGTACATCAGCAAGCTTAATTCACAACTCCCATTTCTCAAACTGCTGATGGCTACATTTTAAATCATGGTAATAGCTAAACTTTTTTGGTAGCTTTACAGTGAGACTCATCAGGGCTTCTTTTGAAGCTCAAAGACATGGTTGTATTTTGTTTCCCCCTTGTTCCTATTCCCTGACTCTTCACTAAACTGCACTATAAACAATAAGTGTGGTATATCATGTCACAAATGTCACAATATTCACTGTTTCCTTCTGCACCACATTTATCCATGGGCCCACTCTGTCTTGGTACTGTGCAGTAAGGATGTCAGTTTTACTGTTTGCAGTTTTCTGGGATTCCCTTGGGGCCTTTTGGAAAATTAATATCCAAGAAATCCACTTTGTGCATGCCTGGTGTAGGGGCAGAGTCAGGAGTGGGTTGGATCCTGCACACCCCAAAATCTGTAGTTCAGCTGTTTTACCCTTGAGTCCTGCAGAACTCCCAAGTGAGGGCTGTCTCCTCAAATTTGTCTTTGCCATCATCTTCCTCCACTAGTCTAGGAGTGACCCTGGGATTTTTTTTTTTCTTTTTGTATGTGGGAAGTAGAAATAATAAAAAAGTCTAAAAAGGCCTGGAGGTGTAAAAACCCAAACTTGTCAGATGGGTGTGGGATTTTCAGCCCAAAAATAGATAATAATACAAAACCTCTCACCTCTTTGTTATCTTGTGTGGGGCAGAGTGATAGCAGCAACTTCTGCAATGCATGCAAGGGATGTATGTAGGCTGCTGAAGTAGGTGAGGATGTCACCTACTTGAGGAGGCACAATGGCCTTGCAACAGCAAAAATGTTACTTCTGGGTGTCTTATCTAGCTGTTGGTCCTCATGCAAGACAGCAAAATAAGGCCATCTGTCTTCCAGCTTCCTCCTTCATTCTTTTATTTCCACAGTTCCCTCCCGCAGTGAGCAGAGACTTCCTGACAAGCAATAAAGAAGGTGTGTGCCAAAAATCTACCTGCAGAAAAAAGTAGAGTGAAAAGTTTCCTTGATGCATAGGAAAACCAGCTGTGGCTGTATGGTGGTCACAGTGTCCAGAGGGAGACAAGAATTGAAGAGGGCTCCATTCCCCATCTCACGAAGTGGGGAGGAACCTCCTGCACCACTCCGTGCTCTCACAGGCAAGCGTCATTTGTGAGATTCCCCCCTATATCACTGGTCAAAGATGATCTTCACCTTATAAAACAGAAAGCAAACCAGTCAGGTAAATCTGGTCTCTAAATCAACCCTGGGTTGTGAGTTGAACAAATGACACTCAGTATTTCTTCACAGATTGGATCGATGTTATCAACAAGAAGCAATAAAATCTATCTCCGTGCATAAACATTTCTGCAGAAAAGTATTCTTGAAAAATGTGTCATCATATACAATGAGCCCAAAGCCAATGACAGCAAAGGAAAGTCATTTCACAATTGATGATTTTATTTTATCCTAAGGCTGTTAATGTCACCAGAGGTAAGGAAATTCCCCCCCAGAGTCACCCTTCTGATAGGTTCCTGAAGGTCAAACATGTGTTGCTAACTGGCAGCTGTCCCTCTGGGGCATGCACAACTGTCCTCATTCCACTTTCATGTCTTTCTGCATTATCATCTGGTGTCCTCCTCCACAGATTTCTGATTGCACCCTTAAAAACTGAAGACATCAATGATTTGTGATCTTATAAGGACAAATTTAGACATCCCACTTTCACTGCATCTTTAGAAGGACTATTAAACAGAAACACTATGCAAATAATGCTGCTCTAGCAATTAAAATTTATTCTCAGGAATTTATAAGATGTTTTATCCCCACTTGAGCTACATGATTATACTATTTCAAGGAACCATGATGATAAATTGAGTTTTAAATACTTATCTACATTGAAAATTTGTCTATCAGGCTAAACAAATGCTAGAGAACTCCCTCTTACTCAATTTATTGCAATAACCATGTACAGTTTTTTACTGTCTCTAGTGAAAAGCCAGTGGTATGCTGTTCACTTGAGGTATATAATTCCTTGTGCAGTTGGTGCTGCTTGAGGTTTCTGTTACAGGCTGATTGATATAAAAATTCATAAAAGTCAGTGGAAAGATTCCTTTTGGGAACTGGATTCTGGATACCAATATTAGGTGCTTTTTTAAAAAAAAACAAAAACACCCTCATAACTAGAGTGGGATGCCCAAACAAATTACTCTAATAGATGAAAAAGTACAGAAGAGGCTGATAGTTTAAAACAGATCCTGCACTTTGATGAATTTGTATCAAAGCCAATGAGCAATGTTCACCTTATTTGCTGAGAATATTCCTATTTTCCCTAAATGGTCTCATATTTCCTCACATTTGAACCTGGAATATACAGTCTTAAGAATTATGAAGAATGTGAATGGCTTCACATCATCAGAGACCCACAGCACACCATGGGCTCTATTTAATTTGTATGGTCCAGGTTTACTATCTTTTGGTTCCTGAATCATGTTTCGCTTTTGGCCACTCCAGACACTCAGGCAACACCTTTTACTCAATGATGGAAAGATTTTATTATTCACTGTCAAGCTAAACTGTTTTGGTTTTGATTACAAATAAATGTGCTAAAGTCCTTTCCCTTACTTAGGACAGTAAAAAAATGTTTGGAATCCAGAGGCTGTGAATTTTTGGAAAGGCCGTAATTTATGGATAAATGACAAAATTCTCAAGTTACATAAAATACCATAAAATTATTAATTTAAAATGCATACAGTACCTATCAGAGATTCCTAGAAAATACTTAAAATGCTGTCAACTGCTCTATGTCATTCACATGCTTGTTCTCTTAGTTTGATCATTAACAGAGCAGTTCAGTGAAAATTGTCTATGAATTAACAAATCGTTGTGATTTTTCATCTGACACAAGCAATGAGACCAGCTGGTGAAGTCCAGCTGGTGAAATTCATGTTGCCTATCTAGTAACTTGTTTTTTTTTTTTTCCATATACTTTGCAAAAATAATTTGCTTCTTAGATGGTGAAAAATTTGATGTGGTTTTTCAGATGGTGTTTATCACAAGTGGCTAGTGACATGGATATAAGTGGAAAAAACTATTCATTTTAAAACCTTGAGCTGGTCTTAGTAAGCTAGCTCTTCATTTCAGAAAGTTCTTATGAATTCTAAAATTATGCGTAAACCAACCACACAAATGCAACATGAACACACTCTAGGGAAAGAATCGCAATTAAAAAAAGAAATTTTCATGCATTTGTGCCTGTATCAAAAATGAGCTACACAGAGATGGGCAAAATAAGTATCTTTTAATTTGCACAGAGAAAAACAAAGTCTCAGATGAAAAGTTAAAGTCCCTTCAGCTAAGTAGTTTCTGTTCAGTGACAGAAGTTGCTTCTCAACAAGGCTTTCACCTGCCAAACAAAGCAAACCCTGAACCCAAATCTGCACATGTTACAGAAATGGTGTTTGGCTGCCTGTGGAACCCACTTACTGAAAGCTCTGTCTCCAGCCAAAGGTGCTCATTGAGGGTAGGAGCAGCACTGTCTGGCCTGACTGGCTAAAGTTAAGGAATAGCTGTGCTGCTTCCACAATGTTTAATAGCCCTCAGCACCCTTTCAAAACATAGACCACACATTTCACATACTTTTTAATTTGTTAGATCATGTACAACATCAATTTATAGATCTGCAATTTTGCTAGGCCATTTTCTACTCCAAAGGGGCTTTTCTGATAAACTTTCTAAAATGGTGAGAAAATGACTGACAATACGGAAGCAGAATTTTCAAGAGGACACATTTAATACTGGATAGACTTCTTTTTGTTTTATTTATCAGGATGATCTATCATTTCTGGGACCTGCTTGTGTGCCTTTCTCTGAGGGGCATTTCTGAAAGTATAAAACAGTGATGTGGCAGGGATCTTGGGAAACACTAAGTCAAGATCTCAGTCTGAGTCAGCACTTCCCTCTGGGTAGGACGAAATAGGAAACACTTCTGCCCTGACCCTCTTCCCACATGGATAGTTCTGCTCCTCCTGGTGCCTGTGTTTCCTTGTAGCTTCTCTAATCTTAAATTCAGAGTATACAATTTACAGCTGAGCATTTGCACAGTGATTCAGATAGGTAAGTGAACAAAGCTTTGGACTTAACCTTCTTCCTCAGCTCCTATTTCTGGTTCAAATTTCAAATTGCTTTGCTATGTTTTCTTTCTAACCAGTCACTTTTCTCTGTGGTCACCTGTGACTCATTTTCTCCCATTCCCAGGAAAATCCCCTGATTTTTTTACCCTGCTTGGCCCTTCCCAGAGCTCAGCCTTCCTGAATCTGTGAATAGGGCCAAAATTCATCCTTTCCTATGGATCTCTTTTCAGGTCTTACTGCCTCCCATGCGATGTGACCCAGATAATGCTGGCTGAACACAAAGGAAATCTCTGTCAGATGAATGTATGCCTGTTTGTATTTATACCAACATGAGTACACATTAATACCTGTCTATTTTCAGAAAACTCCAAACCACCCTTTCTCCACCTTCAGCCCCCTAATATCTTAAGAGCACATTATTCAGTCACATACTTTAGCCATTTCTAAAAATAATTGTTTGACTTTATTATGATCTTTCTAATCTTCCCTCTGTTCTTTATTCTGTTTTATCAAACCCAGTCACACCCTGGGTTTATCAAATTTATTAGCACCTTGTGAGCTCCTATCAAACAATGGAAGCTAATTCAGTCGAGCTGATATTGTAATGCTCTGTCCCTATCATCTTTTGGGGTTTATTTGGAGAGATTCTTATGAACATAAGAAATAATGAATCTATCATCTAAGTGAGGGAGTTTTACTTCTTGTCTGGCTATTTCTTACTTGTAGCTAATCGGTTCAGAGGAAAGTATGTGGGTTGTGTTCCTTTTTACTGTTATTGTTTTCTTCCTGGTAGTTATTCTCAGTTTGTCTGCATTTGAGCTAGAAAAAACCTCCTATACAATGCCTCTTCAGCCACAAGAGTATGCAAAGACATGTATAACAAATTTAGCATCAAAGCAGATTCTGCTATTCTGACATATCAGAATAGCACTGTCACTGTTTTTCACCTCCAAGAAGGAGTGAAAGGGGATAGATGATCTTGAGTTTAAAAATATCTGACTGAGGGTTAGCTCAAGAAGAAAGAGGAATTTCCTTTTTGCTCTCATCCTGCTTTGCCACCCAAAGTAGTGGCACACAAAATTTTACTTTACTGAGAGGTGCATACACTCGTGTAACTTGCCCCAAAACTAACTATTCTGCATCAGGATTTATTCATTCATACTTAGCAGCTTACACACTATTAAATAAAATTGTTGAAAAGGAAATGCTAGCTTTCATGTGCTTGAGAAGGCTGTGGTGAGGGGAAGATCTGCAACAAAATTCAGGAGAAAAGGTCCCAGGCAGTACCACCATCCGATAGCCTGCTTTTGTATCACCACATCTGTCTCAGAGTGCCAGAGGGAAGTCAAATTTTATTTCCTGCAGTTGCACAATTTTAAGAATTACTGAGCTGTGTGGGATGAAATTCACCTCTGGGCTGAGTGGCAAAGCACTTGCCAGGAACGCCTCATGCAGTTCAGCTCCAACCCCCGCTTGCCTTCAGCTTGCACAGGTGGCTAAACCAACAGAAAACCAAATCATAGACCTTGTAAAATAGAGGCTAATTGCTACACAGCTCACAGCAAGCAGCAGCCCTGGATTCCCTGCATGTGTCAAATATATAGCATTACATACCTGCTCTCGCTGAACCCCTTGCAAGCAGAGATGGTCTAGCCAACTGTATAAATTTTGGGGTGAACAAACCTTTATTAAGAAGAGGAATGAATCCTACTGTGATCTTACTCAGTTGTGGTCAAAGCTAAGCAGTGAGCACAGTTTGCAGCAAAGGAGCAAAGACTTCAAATGCAACACATTAAAGTATCACTGGAACAATCTTATTTAGGTGCTCTTTGGTATAGCTGTTTGTAGAAACAAAGGCACTATATTAGTCACACTGCCATTAATCAAGTTGTCTGGCTGACTCATAACAGCAAAGTGATAATAGAATAATTCAAAATATAGACAACAAAACACAGTTTATGGCTACTTCTCCATGATAGTAGAGAAAACAGGTAAAAGGAGTGGCTATTGTCAAGTCAAGGGTGGTTATTAGTATTACAAGGACATAGAGAGAGCTTGTATCACCTAATAATTGATAATGCCTTACAAGAAAAAAATCATGGCTGTTATCCTTCAAAAATCAGATTTTAAAACAATGCATTAAAATATCACCCCTATCAATTAAAAATTGCTCAGACATACCCATATTGCAGATGCAGGAAGGCAGGGCAATCAAATGGTTTTCTCACCTAAAGAATGAGAAGGCAAACATGGCTGGAGTTAGATGGGTTTAGGTTTACAGGGTCTGTGAAACACTGTAAACTGCTCCTCAAGCCTTCCTCTCCTGGTTCCACCAGTAATCCAAGGAAGATAACAGTTTTCCCTTTGTGGAAACCCACCTGCACTGATTTACCCATGTTTGGTGTCTTACACTAATAAAGCAATTCAGTGTGTAATTTCATTAATTCTGTTTTTTCTAGGCTTCTTTACTCATTTCCCATTAGGCTGGAACAGTGATGATATGTGTGACTTAAGGTGGGAATGACTCATATTCACATTCTTCAGTAATGGTCCCTGCAGTTTTGGGGATACCATCCCATTGAGCCTATTTGCTGAGCAAATGGGATTCCCAAGAGACAACAACCTTGACTGCAGGGCTGTGGGAATAATTAAATTACTTTTTGCAGAATTTTCAAATTTGTTAATTTACATGGCATAAATTCTAAATTTTGTGCCAGAGCTTACCTGGGAAGACCCATTTACTTTTGTTTAAGGTGGAATTTGGAGTTTCCCAGCTGGAGGCCTGTGTCACAATGTTTCATTGTGATCATTTTTGTGAAGGATGAAAATAAAAAGGGAGACTTTTTCTTACTTTCCTTCATTCCAAGTTGCTTATACATTAGGGTTTATTATTACATGTATGCTTATACATTAGATATTTATTATTACATTCAAATTCCTCTTGAGACAAACAGTAAGGTAGATATTTTAAAGTAGGTAACAAGGCTGTTATACAAGACCGTATAAAAGAGAAGTTCATAGCTACAACTAGAACCTTGGGAGGTTTGTATTTCATCTCTCCACTTTCCTACTAATGCAAAAGTTGTAGAAAAACAGCCCAGATTCACTAAATTAATTATTTCTGTTGGCTAAAAAATTTCCAGTTCTTTTTGGATTCATGAGGCAAATGGCCTGGCCTCATGTTCTCCACTTTTAGACACAGGAATTTCCAGCTAGAAGCTGTTAAACCTTTTAGTATTTTGCCTCAGCTCTATGCTCTTCAGAAACATGAGCAGGGTGTGCCATTTGAGGCTAACCAATTTTCCCATTGCAGACTCTACAGTTCCAAGAGGGGTGTTTCTGCTGCAAAAATGTCTAGTGAAGCCACAGGCTGCTCCTGACTCTTGTGTATACAGTAGGCTGTGGGCTCAAAGCCACTCCCAACAGGCCAGTGCTGACTTCATATTATGAGCACAACTGCCTCAAGTAAGTGCATAACTCTTTAATCAGGGAGTTTCTACCATGAAAGTCAAGAAAATATATATGGGTAGGTCCAGTAAGTCTCACCAATTTGTGTACACAAATTTATTTCATCAGCTTTTGGCTGAAACATGGTACCACAGAGTTTAGAAGACCAATTAGAAGCAGACATGTGGTCCTATAAGAATTGGATCCCAAAAGTAAAACCAATATTTACCGGCAATTTATACCAAGCCAGCAGATGTGTAGGTGAGTGAGGAATCTCCTGTCCACTTTGCTATAGTGCTGGAGACTGAACACCGTCAGATTCTAAAACAGCCTTGATTTTTCACAGAAATTATGTATGGCTGTGATACAGTTCAATGCGTGAAACAGCAGAAAAATGCCCTTGGGATAGAAGACATCTCTACAGCACTCAGAAGATGAGAGGGAGGGTAAAGAGCCACGCCAAAGCATAGAGGTAGATTTTGACACAAAGGAGAAAGGAAATTCTGCTGAGTGATGCACTGGGAATGGGAACCTGCTTCATGTGGCACTTGGAGATGCTTAGATTGACATATCTTGAGCCAATATAAGCAAGAAGACTGCATTGCTGAAAGCCAGAAAAAGAGTGTTGAAACAGAAAGAATGAAAATGAATAGACAATAAACACCTGACTGTTAATTTTTGTTAATCAGACTAGGAGTCTGATGAGGGAGAAGTCTGGTAAGACTGAGAACATTTACTCCAGTGGAGTACAAGAAGCAAGAGACATATTTATCATTTGGAAAGGTGGACCTTTTCAAGCCTGTGGTTTTATATGTGAATAGGATCATCTCTTTCCATGGTTTTTCATGATGAGCTGAGGCCAGGCTTATCAACCCCCAATGAATGTAACTGATATGGCACGAAAAAACATGAAAAGTATGACTAAAGACATATCAGATAAAGAGAGTCTGAGAATGGATTAAAAGCATCAGCTGAGGGGAATGAAAATGAAAGCTAAATCAGGAAGGATAAAGTCATTGAATTTCAGAACAGTGAAATCAGATTTCACACTTGTTAATTCCAGATAAGGGTCAGTCTAAAATTGCACATTTAGCCCAAGGCAGAAGGACCTTGTTAGATCTTGGATCAAGTTCTTTTAAATTGTAGCTCTACATGCAAACTGTAGAGCTGTTCTTTCCAATTTAACACCAAATACTAAATTATATTTAGTGGGAGTTTTTGGTGTGGTATAAAAGCATTTTTGTGTTTCTTTGAGACTTGGTAAAGTGCAATGCAAATCACTTGTGCACCAGCCTTCACTAAGTTCTTTTAAATTTCTGTACCAAGTGCTGGAGAAGAGATCACTGAATTCTTCCTATAAACTATTCTGCAGCCTCCAGCTGCTTTGGGGACCCATGGACAGCTATCACCTCTGCTTACAGGCCATCCTGCCACTCTGCTTTAGTAGTGAAGCACCTTCACTACTAGGTCAGGGAGGTCAGACCTCCCTGCTGTGCTGTCGTGTCCAGTATGACCTTCTGAAAGTACTCTCACCTAGTTTATGTTCCCCAGTGAATTTGTCAGATGCCTCCTCCCTCCTCCCAAATCAAAAGTCTGTTCTTCAAGTTAGTTGTACACTGAGAAGTAACACCTTGTGATGAGGAAAGCAAAGAGTGTGCAGCTGGGGCAGACCTTGGAGGGGATCTATTGTTGCCCAAGCCAGTTTACAGCTTTGAACAGCTCTTCTCCATTGCTATTACTGGAACAAAGCACAGTCAGGAATTTTGAAGCTGCATCCAAGAATCTCCTGCTTGCAGAGTCTGATATGAGTCTGGGCTATCCATACGTGCCCATATGTGCATGGACATTCAAATGATGACTTTGTGGATTTAGTCCAACTGTGCTATATAAGGCTCCTACCATAAAAATCTCTTTGTTGCGTACAGTTTCTGTGACACTGCTGAGAATAAATCCACTTTCTTGGAAAGCTTTTTCCCCTATGTGTGAGGAGGGCAGATGCTCTGGGAACTGCACTGCCAGATCTGTGTGACTAAACTAAAAATACTATGGCACCAATTAACACCATGCCTTTCCATATACCCCTTTATGAATCTGTTCCATGTAGCACACAACTATAGCAACATGCAGCCATAAATTCCTGACTTATCAGGAGTCAAGCTAGTGAAACTGTTTCTTCTATGGTTTTCCATACAGTCAGCAGGCAGAAAATGGCTATGTAAAGGAATACACTCCAGGTCATCTGGAGGGGAAAGTCTTGCAGTGCCACACATCAAGCAAGAAGTCTGCTGGGCTGTCTCACAGCCTCCTCATCCTGCCACAGCTGCTCACCATATGCTGCCCTTGATGGCAAAGAGCCCTTTGATGACTGATTTAACCCAGGCCAGGGGACACTGAGATGTCATACATAACAGCTGGGAACTTGTGGGAGATGATGAAGTCATTTGTCATTGAACAAATCCAAAATGCACTCCCATAATAGTCATTGTGAAGAAAATTAACTCTGCCTCAGCCAAAACCAGCACGTGTGGTCACAGCCTCTACACTAGCCCCAAGGAGGATGTAGAAGCCACATTCAGGAATGTTCACCACATTCCAGGCCTGAGTCAGCCCCTGGCACACATATGGGAGAGGGTGGCATGGTGTGAGGGCAATGGCTATACACCACTCAGCTCTGCATATCTAGTCCACCCCTCACTGCCTCAGGCTGTGTGTGGGTTGTCTAAACAGACTGAAAAGGTCATGTTGGAAAGATATCTAAAACATGAGCAAGTACACCCTAGAAAAAAGTAGTTTTTCTTTCTCTTCATTTCTGTCAGCTGAATCAAAGTGTTGCCAGTGCCTTTGCTGCACAAATTTCTGCTGTCCTAGCCCAAACCACATTGCCCTTTGAAGAAAACATGCAGTGTTCCCTGGTACCTCTGCACTGCAGGAGCAATTTCCTCTGAACAAAAGCAAATTGTTCAGCAGAGATGTGGGACTATATAGCACCATGCATCTTGTTTCTACACTGACTTCTGCAACTCCAGCAGAAAGCTCACATATTGAATCATCACATACCACACAGTTTGGCACAAAGAACCACTCAGAATTGAATGGCAAGTCCTCAAATCTCTTTATGTCAGCCAGCCTGGGCACAAACTGAGTCAAGGCAGTGACATCTGGATTCAGCCTTCCAGGAGGACAAAGTGCTCAGCCTGTCTGGTGGCTGCAAGGTTCAGTAACTTCTGACTCCATCCTGGATTGGCACAATGCCTGATTATGAAAGATCAGCTTGAGGAAAGCTTGTCAGCTGAGGAAAAAAATGCACATTTGTTTGTGTTTGATCAATGGGGAACAAAATGTTGAACAAACTGAATTCGCCTCTCTTCTGGATGGTGAACACACAGACATAGGAAAGAATTTTACATAGGAATAGTCACCAAATATGGATGCTACTACTTCTGATCACCTTCCTTTTTCTCTTTGAAAGGAGAAAACCCATAATTTTCATCACCAGCATTATTCATTGCATGTATCTCAGTCAGAAATCTCCAGTCACAGCTGAAGCCCTACAGAATAAAGTTTCAGCTACATATACTATTTAATACTTATTGATACCTTATACTATATATTCCTAATGGCACCAATCACTTCAGTTAAACTCAAATAAAACAAACCCCATTGGCCTGGGGACTATGCCTTTACCCATTATTCTGAGACCACAAGTCAGAAATGATGATGTTCTTGTTCTTATGCACAGCTTAGAACACTACAGAGTAAACCAGACCTTTTGCAAGCTCCTTCAGAATTGACTGTTCACTTGATACATCCCACCAATGGGCTTGTTAAAAGCCTGTGCAGAGTATCAAGCACATAAGCCTGTGCAGAGTTTATTGTGACAGAGGACAATGTCTGTAAATATCTTGAAAATAGTTTTTTGCTGCATGATTTTTTCACGCCTGTCATGAGTTGTGGTAGGACAACAGTCAGTCCAGATACTGTTATGAAAAAACAAACAAAAAAAGAAAATAAAATAATATTTCTCATTTGTCAGACTGTATTTGCTTAGTTTCATTTTATATTTCTAGCCCACAGAAGGCTTACAGGAAATTTCAGCTGGTAAAATGTAAATTTACCGTAATTGTGTAGTAGTACCAGATGCAGCTGACCACAAGTTATGTGCTTTAGAAAAAAAAGCATTTGCACTAACAGGGTAATAAATGACAGGAAACAAAATTGCCTGATGCTAGCACAGGTTTTTGAGCCTGTGAGTCTCAGAAAAAAAATGTGTACTGCAGCTCCAAAGGACACCACACATTCTGCTGAAATTCCCACAGGAATTTCAGGAAGGAGGAAGACATGTGGTAGAAAAAGCTAAAACTGCAGAGAAAAATTAAGCTTTTGTTTTGTTACCCTGTAGCATGACTCTCTTGGGGCTGGTGGGACTACTGGGACAGAGAGCTAAAAGTTCAACCAGGGACATTCCTTCTTTCCGGTAGGGCAAAGAGGTGTTTTTCCGTGCGAGGCCTCATACAAAAACCACAAGCAGAGCTCTTAGACCTAAAATAGCTCTATTTTCTAACCAACACTGGGTGCAAGCATTACAGAGAGCTCCTTTTTACTCTTTGGGAGAAGCTCAGGCTTCGAGCATCCCAGGCTGTCCCTGAAGCTGAAGATCTCACTGCTCTGCTGTGCAAACACTGCCAGTGCCATAGCTGGCTGGTGTCCTCCTCCAAGTGGCAGGCAACAAGCAGCACTGTTGAGTCATCACAATTCTGCTTTCATGAATCCCTCTTTCAGCCTTCATCACACTGCCCTTGGCCTTTCTGATGGCTCTTTGTGCTGTTTTTTTCCCTCCTCACATCATCTTATGTGTCTAAAATTATCGGTCTTCATAGCGCCAAATCACCTACTACTCATCCTTAAAACTCACTAGTTTGCTTATTTCAACAGTCTTGTCTTCAGGACCTCAATAAATATTACTTAGGAATTTCATGATAACAATATTTATAAAGGCAAATACTATTAATTCAGTTTGCAGTGTAAAAAAACCCCAACAAACCCACACCACACAAATACCCATCTAAGTTACTCCCAAATGAAATTGATAATAGATATCACAAGACTAACCCAAGCAACTGCATTTAGGGACCAGCCTGTCCCTGCCTTTCCACACCCATCTTTGAAGGGACAGGAATTTCTGTGGCTAAGTGCAACAGGAGATGACCAGGGAATCCAGTCACTGTCCTGCAGGATATAAGTCCTTTCAAATGACTTCCAAACTAATCACAGAGGGAAGGAGTGTGAATGGTTTCATCTCAGGTTCTTGGTCAGGAAGAACACCTGATGCCACTGGATGACACCAGAAAGCATGGAGATGAGGGATTCGAGGACAAACTACCATGAAGTCTTCAGCCAAAGGCAACCACAAGGTACCAGCAGCTGCCTCATGCAGCCCCTCTGCAGACTATGAGAATATAAACTCTGAGAAAAACCCAGAAGTCTGTTTTGGTCACTTGTAAGGTACCAGTAATTCCTCCCATCACCTTCTGGAAAACAGGATTTCTTAACCATCATATCTTCACCTTTCCAGGTGGCATCCAGTTCACCTGCTTACCAACTTTTTTTAAGCATTGGAGCATTTTCCACTGGCTTTGTGGAAAACATAACTTTAATAAGCTGAGGAACAACAGCAGGTTTGACCATGGCAAAACATGAAGATGAATGACATGATGGTTTTTAGGAGCCGACATCGGACCAGCTGAGCCAGCACATGGTGCACATGACAGACCAGACATTAGGGCCTGCAGCAGGTCAGAACACACCCGACAAAGTGCAAGGGCAGGTGACAATTTTTCTAGCTTGATAAGACAGCTCAATTTGAAGTTCCTCCTCACAAAAACATACCGAAAAATGGTATAAATGTCAGACTAACTACAGCTACCACCTGATCACAGGAACAGGCTTTGCCAGCCAAAGGGGATGAGAAATGCTCAGGGTGACATTTTCTCCTCCTTTGAAAGCGAGCTCAGCATTCCTGACTTCTAAATACCTGAAGATATCTAAATGTAAATATATAAAATCCCCTAAATGTAAAAAAACTAAAAAAACTCCCCAAACCCTTTTGAGACAGCTCATATATACATAAAGAATTGGAATGTAATTACTTTGCTTTTGACCATTTTTCAAATGGACAAATAGTCATACCAGCAACTGAGCTTATTCCTTGCTGTTTACTAGTTTGTGGTAGTGCATTGTAGCATGTACTATCGTGTGTATAGACACGTAATATTTATACTTCACTGGAGCAAAGTAGTTCAGCTGCAAATGAGGAATAATTTTTCAAGCACAGGAGGACACTTCCTGTGTTCTTTGGCTGCTTTGGATGGGCAAGTGAACTGCAGAAGGAAAGCCTCATCCAGTATCTTCAAGTAGAGTTTCAAGTTACAATACAGGAACTTGTTTGTCAAAGAAAGAAAAAAAACCCCAAGACTTTGTCTCCAATAACCTCTGTGGCAGCGAGTGTATGTGCTAATTAACCACAAAAAGGTATCTACAACAGCTGCTTAGGTTTGCTGAACATTATATAGAAGTTTGATATCTCTGTTAAATGTACCAGGGACCAATCCACTATCTCCAGATTTCAGTGAATAGCATTCCCTTTACTTCTTTGAATCATGAGCAGAGTGAAGATGCAACAGGGACTTTAAGATAGTAAAATGGAAAATAAACTGACTCCTTATGTTTAAATTCAAAGGTTTTGTTATTTGTGTCACAAACATAGGATATCATAAACTCCATGCCTAGACTCAGAAATTGCTTCTTGCCAGTCAAGTAAAGCAATACCTTTTTGGGCTATGTGTTATTTTCATGTTAGAGTACCACTTCTATGAGAAAAATATCTACTGTAGCAAACCAAATGTAAATAAAATCTTAACAGCACAAACCCTGCCAGACAAATAAAGACTTCAAGTATATTTCTCAGATTTTTGCCAGTGTTTCATAATACTTTTTCAATAATTTCCCACAATGCCTTCCTTGCAGAGAAATGTGTAAAGTATGCAAACGCCACGTTTGTTGAGCCACGCACTCAGCTCCTTCAGCCTCCTTTAAACCTGTTTTAAGACTCCTCATCTGATTTTGCAGCATGCAAAACCACAACAGACTAATAGGAAATTGTTTAGAAGTCGTTGTGGATGACTATAGGCTCGATCAACCCTTGCATAAGTCAGGCAATTTCAACAGGAAAGGGAAGCATTTGAAGCCTACCTTTTTTTTTAGAGAAAGGTGTGAAGATTCTCGTAGAGAGGATAATAGGTTCATAGTTCATCCCTGAGAGAGGAAGCGTTTGACTGTCTTATTCAAGGAACCTAAAAGTGTGGTTGATTTTACTACCAATTCTTTCAAGGTGAACCACAATAAAATTCCACAGCTTTGGGCCATTCTTTACCAGATGTTAAATATTTTTTTTTTCTTTAATACACATGCTTGAGGAAATAAAAACTTCTCATTCAGATGCTGCAGTTTGATTTGCCAGGTTTCACAGCATTTTACAGGAGATAGTAGGGATTATTACCTCTGTCTTTAGCAGGAGAAATGGAAAGAGAAAAATGTAAAATAATTGGCAAAAGGCATAGAGGAAAACAGAACAGGTCATGAGGCTTGCTGATGTGGTCATCATCAAAACAAATACTGATAATATTTTTATTAACCTTCTTCATTTTTTCCCCTCAGTCACATTTCTATATTAATGAAAAACAGACTCACCACCAGAATAGCAGAAGTAATTGCCCAGGATACAGATGTGTAACACCATTAAACAAATTTGCTTCATATTATTTTTAATAAACTCAATTTCAAATTAAGTGAAGAACCTTCCATGCAGAAAGTCTATTGATTCCAGTCCCCTTGCCAGGGACAGGGACATATTTCACTAGATCAGGTTGCTCAAACCTCTATCCAATCTGGTCTTGGACACTTTCAGGGATGGAGTACCCATGACTTGGCTGGGCAACCTGTTCCAGTGCCTCCCCACATTCACAGCAAAGAATTTTTTCCTAACAACTTATATAATAAATCTGATATTTTTCAGTTTGAAGCCATTATGCCTTGTCCTGTCACTACAGACCTTTGTAACAAGCCTCTCTCCATCTTTCTTGTGGGCTCCCTTCAGGTACTGGAAGGCCACAGTTAGGTCCCCAAAACCTTCTCTTTTTCAGGCTGAACAAACCCAACTCTCTCAGCCTTCCCTCACAGGAGAGGTGCTCCATCCCTTGGATCATCTTGGTGGCCTCCTCTGGACTCTCTCCAACAGGTCCATGTCCATCCTGTGCTGGGGACCCCAGAGCTGGATGCAGCTCCCAGGTGGGGTCTCAGCAGAGCAGAGCAGAGGGGCAGAATCCCCTCCCTTGCCCTGCTGGCCACACTGCTGTGGATGCAGCCCAAGACACCATGAGGTTAGTTGAAAGAAACCCCTAAACACCAACATAAAAAAACCCAATAAAACCCCCCATCCAGCTTTCTAGCTCCCTCTTTAGGAGAGAAAAGGAAAGCTGGAAAAGTATCCCACCTGCTACATTCATTTTAAGCTCTCTGGCTCCTCCAGAAGGAAAATGAGTGAAGAGATGTCTTCCTGCTGCCAGGTGTAATGTATTTCCTTCTGTAAAATTCCACAAAGCTTTGGGGAACATTTTTCTCACATGATTTTATACAGGGCATCTTAGGGAAGAACAACAAAGATTAAAATCTGCATTTGAACTGTTAAAGACAAGTAGAGCAGAGGCAAATTGATCTAGCAATGTGTGAAAAAGCTTTGAAGGAACAGTTTCAAAGCCATTGTGGTGTCTTGCAAGTTCAGAGCTTGGGTGTGCAGAGAGGGCCAAGTACAGGCAGGTTTAAAATGAGCAACCGTACTTTCCTTCAGAAACCCAAAATTTGTGCAAAACTGTGGGATTAAAAATATTTCCTTCTGCAACTTTCCTATGTTGCTACTTTGTGTTTTGTCAAATACTTTCACTTCTGGTCTAAGAATAGTGGAGGAATAAGCAAGAAGCTGAATCAAGCTGAGGACACAAAAGGAGGGGTTTTGCTTTTCATGGCAATTCTGCTAGGTTGGGACTTCTTATTTCTTCTTTACTGTAAAATAAAACCCACTGAAAAGTGTGAAAACCTTCTGGTTTTCCTTGGGTATGCTTTCTTTGTAGAGCTGCTCGGAGCAGAAAGAACATGCTCTTAACATGAAATGGTGCTTTCTTCCTGTGGTTATGTATTTCTCTTTGTTGAGAAGCCCAGCAAAGTCATTTATACCTCTGTGGCTACAGCAGGTCATGTTTGACTGAGGTGTTTCCTTGAAAACTGCTTTGTTTCAGCTTACTCATCATCTGTTTCACTGAAAACTAGCTCCTGCTTCATCATCATAATAAAATTATTCTCCACATATTCAAAGGCTTTGGACCAAAGCTGGCCCCAGGTTAGCAGATGCAGAAATCATCTTTGCAGAGACAGTAGTTTACTGCAAAATACAAAACCACCTAGATAGGTCCTGCTGTTGTCTCCACCACCACTTTTATTGTAGATATTCTTTAAATTACTCTCCCTGAATTCTCTTGTTTTAATAGGGGCAGGATATATTCTGTAGACAGCACAGCTTTTTTTGTGCAACCTTTTATCTGTAGGCATCTTGTGTGCAAGAGGTGCACTCATTGCCTGAATATTCCCTTCTGACTCTGATGGTGTTATTGCACCAAGAATCAAAACCTATGAGAAGTCAGCTGAAATTAGTTTGTCCTAATGACTTCATTGGGCTTCCAAGTGGATATGTGAGATGTGTGAGGATTGGATCTTCTCAGGCAAGGTTGCAATAGCAAAAAGGCTCTCCGTACATTCATGATTATGTGGGGAAATACTTTTGGACTCACTGACTTACACAGATGACTGTTTTAGTGTGGGCCTGCAGCCTTGTATATACATATTGCTACTCCTACAAACAGGTCACAGACTTTGCAGTGAGTTTACAAAGCCTCAGGCCTTGCTTTACCTGAATTTATCTTGACATGCCTGAATCTTCATTTTCACTTGCTTATATAAAATTTTTTTCTGATCATGAGGTAACATGCACCACAAGTTTTTATTTGCCTCAGTTTTCAATAGCAATTGAGGTTCAACACACCTTGAGCCTCTGAATCTCAAGGCATGAACTGGGACAATGAAGACTTGCCCATGATAACAGAAGATCATCTTTGAGACTTTGAGACAAGTCTGGGGAACTTGAAGAGGTACATCCCAGAGTCCCGAGTGAACAGGCAGATTTAGCACTTAAGCTGCTTTTCACTCTATTTGAAAAGTCACGGCAGTCAGGTAAAGTCCGTACTCAGTGAAAAAAGGGAAACATCACAACCATGCTTTTGAAAGGGTAAAAACAACAACCCTGGGAAATATCAGCCAGCCAGCAGCACCTCTGTGCCCAGAAATATCATGGAACAGATACTCCCGGAGGGTATGTCAAGGCATATAGGTGACAAGCAGGCAATTAAACACAGCCAAAGTGGCTTCACCAGGGGCAAACCATGCTGTCAGAGAACAAGGAAAGAGCTACTAATGTCATCTACATGGACTTCTGTAAAGCATGGTCCCACACAGTATTCTTGCTGTTAAACTGGAGATTGAGGGATGAGCTATTTGATGGACAAGAAATTGTCTGGATCATCACATCCAAAGAGTTGCAGTCAGTGAAATGGCTCAGAGTTCAAATGGAGACCTATAGGTGGTCTTCCTCAGGACAGTATTTTGGGATGGTCATTGTTCATCATCTTTATTTATGACAGAGTCAGTGGCATTGAAAACAGTGCCAGCAAGGCTGCAGATGACACCGTGAGGAAGAAGAAGCCATTGACACCAGCATTGTATTTCTCTCTGCAACAGACTTGGGTGGTGGATAACTTGCCACATCCTTCCCCATTCCCCAGAGTGCAACCATCAGTTTTAGGACCCAGGGGGGCAGTGGAAGGCTGAGCACAACACCTAAGAAAGAGGTAATATCCAGGATGTGTGTGTAGGAATTTTTAGTGTGTAGTTTTTTATTGCATCTTTTTCTCTGTAACGGAAACTTTTTCTCTCTTTTCCCATAATAATTTATTTACTTTTTCTCTCTTTTCCCATAATAATTACATCTGTGCTAATACTGATGACCTGATTACACTGTTAAGATTTCAATTATGTTAACAATAAATGCCATCTTTACGGATAAAATGAATTTTTATTCATTTCCCATAGGAAGTTATCAAGCATGATGAGATCACTGCTGCATCCCAGCTGATTTGCTGCAGAAGGACTACTGGTGGAGCCTGCACTAAATGGCTTTAGCTCAGGGGAACCACTAGTCAGGGCATAACCTAAAAGTAACATGGTGTAGTACACTAATACTGCCTATTACAGGTAATGCTGTGTTGAGGAACATGTTCAGTGCAGGTATCTTGGAGTGAAGCTGCCATGCCAGCAGTAGGCTGAGCTTGGGGAGCAGGAGCCTAAGCTGAGACAAGAGGCTGTGAGCTGCTAACCCTTTACAGAACATAGGGCATGGGGACCTGTGGTGCAGCNCATGGTGTAGTACACTAATACTGCCTATTACAGGTAATGCTGTGTTGAGGAACATGTTCAGTGCAGGTATCTTGGAGTGAAGCTGCCATGCCAGCAGTAGGCTGAGCTCAGGGAGCAGGAGCCTGAGACAAGAGGCTGTGAGCTGCCAACCCTTTACAGAACAAAGGGCATGGGGACCTGTGGTGCAGCTGGGGGATGGGACACTCAGAGGCATAGCAGGAGCTGAGGAGCTCAGACTTTGTTTCCCTGAGACTCTGGGGGTATAAAAGCCCAGTAGTTCCTCTGTTTGGGGTCCCTCCTCCAAGGCACCCAGCTCAACCTGTTATTTTGTTATTTAGTTATTGCACCATGATTAAATTATTTTAAGGATCTGGATGTCTGAGACTCTGCTGTGGGAAACCTGTGGTCAAGCTGGTAAGGACACCTGGTGTGGCTGTTTGAGGGGGGAGTGTGGCTGTGGAGGGGCTCTTGTCCCAGCTCAGGTGGTGTGAGAGTGACTGCCAGAGTGGCTTCTGGATGGTTTGACAGGGAATTTTCCTTTACATGAAGAATGACAAATATTTCTTAAATCCTTCTATTTGATGTAGGAGTCTTTAAATGCTTTGAAAATGGTGGACTAATTTGTGGGTGATGTATAACCTGGACATGGAAAATAAGTTTGGAGTAGGAAGAAGAGAAGTGGTAAACCTTCATGGTGTTTATTGGTAGAACTAGTGGGTAGATAGATGTTAGAAATCATGTCTGTCAGTAAGTAGTATTTAGGTAGTGATGACACCAAACCCATGGCAAACTCAACTACGAGCTGTTGAAAGCAAGTGGCAGACGTGCTTTCCCATATGACTCAAACTCACTATTACCCATATGACTCAAATCATTATTACCTGATTCTGAATAAGAGGAAAAGGAGATTGTTTGGTTGATATTTTTCCCTTTTTCATCAAAACCCCCTGCTGAGTTGCGGGCTGGTCTGTGCAGCTCTCCCCTCCCATTGATTCTGTGGGGCAGGGTTAGGGGCTTTGGTAGCCACGGGCCCACACCACATGGTAGGCAAACACAAGAGCTGAGGAAGGAGGGAGGCACCAGGGGACTGACAGAAACATCCCTGGGGGGCCCCAAGCAGTGAGATGATGTGCTGGATGAGAAACCATCCCCTGACCCCCTGATCCCAGCATGGCTGGGTCTGGCCCAGCTCCTTCTGGCCCAGTGCAAGGGTGATGCCAGGAACAGCCATTAGCGTCCCCGTCCTTGCCCCTGACACAATGCATCCTGACAGAGCCCAGCACTGCTTCCACTTCTTTCATTTGCTGCTGCAGCACTGAGGCCATCTGACACACGCATGAAAATAAACAAAAAAGTCACACAGCTGTTCTGTAAAGTAGATAAAAGTTAATTAATCAGAACAGAAAGCCAAACACAGGACAATACTAACCAAATAGAAGTACTAGAAAAACACATTTCAGAGCTGCCTGTGCCACTCTCCCCAAAACAGAATCCAGCCCTAGTTGGCTGCAGCAGAACTGGTGACAAGGGTCTCGTTATGTTGGAGTCTACTCCATTTTCTTAGTAGTGAAAAAAACTGCAAAGAGATAAATGGGTTATAGTCATCACTTATCATGAGATTTGGAGTGTCCAGCACAATGTAAATCTGAGGAGCAGTTCATCAGAGGCAGGACCAGCCTTGAGCCAAGGGCACTTGGAAATGGAGCTGCTTGTGTTGTCTAAGACTGGAGGGCAGAACAACCTACAGGTATCCTCACCCTGTGTCTGTGAATGAGGGGACAGCATAGGAGCAGTGGGTGGCAGATTTCTAGCGGACATCTCACAGATCTTGTTGGAATCTCCTCTGTGTTCTGCAAATTTGCAGAAGCTGAATAACTTCTTTGAATAATTTTAACTTGAAATTTTGAAACTGCTTGTTTCTATTTGTCTGTTTCCAACAAACTCAGAGTATCAGCTGGGAGAATTTTTATTCTTGAACTATGTCCCATCTCGGAAGATCTGGAAACAAGCGTGCAGGGAAAATCCTGCTGCTATCTTTTGAGCTGCAACCAGGAGAAATCTGCTTAACTGCTCTGTGAGGATGGTGCACCTCCAGTCCTGCCACCTGCAAGAGCTCTGAGAAGATGCATGTATGGCTGGCTTGGAGTGGGAAGGACCAAGAGGTTGCAGAATGCTTGGTGGGGAGAAAGGCTCATCAGAGCTTTTATCTACTAAAATGGAAGTCTCCTAAAATGAAAGAAACAGCACTTTCTTGACCATTTGTAAACCACAGTTTCTTGAAGTGTTTTTACCATGTCTGTGGTTTTTCTAGCTCTCAGAGCAGCAGGAGTAAGGAATCCTGACACATAATGCACATAAAGTACTAGGGTTCATTTGACAGAGAAGCATAAAAGCTGTCAGAAAGATCAACAGGTTTTGTTAACACTGACAGAGCCAGGGCTTTTTTTCCCTCTAACTATTCCTTGGAAGTGATTAAATAGTTTTTGGTGAACTAAGAAGAAATAATCATCCTGGATTGAACTCCTAGCATGAAATACCCAAGCATCTAACAGGGTTATAAACCATTTAAAAAAATCTTCAGTTGGGGAGAGTCCAGCCATGCAAACATTAGATAGTATGACCTGCTCTGCCTTCAGCACAGCACATTTTTGCACATGTTATTCCTGCATTTTTAAATGTAAAAATGTAAAGAGAGTTTAATCATATTACTTTACTGGGAGTTGTAACTTCATGGCAACCAATCTGTTCAGCATTCAAACTGACTTTTTACTTTATATAAAAATAAAATAAGGATGGAAGAGGTATGGGGAGAATTCAGGTTTAAACTACTTGTCTGAGTAATTTATAGTTTTAAGATGCTTCAACTCTGTTACAACAGGGATAAGAAATAACTTTAATGAATAAAGGACAAATGATAAACTAAATACAAATATTACAATATAAAATATAATACCATAACACAGGCTATAAATATACTATGTTGGCTTCCCATCTTTGACATGGAGCCTTGTGATAGCCTTTTGCTGGTGAGGTAATTGTGAAAAGACTGCTGTAGTTCCCCAGGTAAGAGGAAAACAATACGGAAGGTGGTTACTGAAAGTGCCTGGAGATAAATTTGCATTTGCATTTGCATTTGCAGTGCAAATGATGGTCTCTCTATAGGAAGAACAATGGCTACATATAACTGGAAATTTTGGCTGAACTCAAAGATTTATTCAAGTCAAACTCCTCTATACCTCAATAAAATCAGAGATAAGTTGCTTTCTTAGAAATCTGCAATATTGTATTTCAATGTAAAACTTTTCAGAAATGTTGAGGAATGTTTTCTATATCCCAACAAGCTGTAAATGAGGCTTTGTTTCTAGTGTGAGCTTCAATCATCTCCCTGATCACTATGAAATAGCTAGAGGGTATGGGCAGAAGCCGGCTTTAAAAGTCCAGACTACTTCCTCTGCCCAGAATTTAATCTTGTTTTATTCAGAAGATAAATACTAAAATTTTTTGGTCAAAAGTTAAAGTTTTGTGTTTTATAGATTGCTTTAAAACCATTTTTGCATATTCTTCAGTATTTCATTCTGGTACAGGATGAGTTTACCATCAAGAACAGTACTGCTAAAATGTTTGATGAGGCAACATGTGCAGTCAGTTATCTAAAGAAATGTGGTGTTCATGCATAATACTTTTAAAATAGAAGTGCTTTACATAAACCAAAATACTCCAGTCCTGGAGCACTTTTGCCTGATTAAAAATGTGTGGCTAATTCCCCCTGGGTGAAATGCTGTTTAGAGCTGAGATTGCTGCTGAATGAAATACAGAAATTACAGCACAGTATGGAAGCAAAATCTTGGATTTGCTGTTAAGCAAATTTTATGCAGCATTTTTAGCTTTAAGATCTTGCTAGCATTCTTCTCTCTATGATATAAAACATCTTTCAGAGGTGACCTTTTGCTTCAGCAAATGCTCCCCAGCTGAAATCAACTTTCAGCTAACTAAAACCTAAATATTGATTTTCCATCCAGCCATTGAAAAAAATACATTGGGGAGTTTTCAGTAATTCATCTGGACAGATACAATGAGTGGGATTCATTATAGTGTGTTTTAGGAGATTAAAAGATTGCTTTACTAATGTTCAAAACCTTGTTGACATTTCTATCGTGAAAAGCAGGACTAAGGACTAGGGACTTCTTCCGTCTTCTGGTGGGAGAAGAAATTCTGTACCAGACTTTGTGTGGTGTGACAGACTCAAACCAGTAGTCCTCACAACTCCTCTACTCTGCAGTGAGGTGTCTGAGGGTTCTGTGCCACCAGATCCATTGAATTTATCCTTGTCTCTCTCCCCATCCCACCCAGAATGTGCCACCACCCCGTGACACAGGGACAAAGAGTCCTGTGTAGTCATCCCTGAACCAGTCAGCTAATTGGACTACATGATTGTTGTAGGTCCCTTTCAACTTTTTAACTTGGCAGTTAAGCAGTCTTGCCATAAATATGTGTGGTGTTTGTACAAACACATGCACATATCTATACACACACCTGCAGTAAGAGCCATAGGTACAAACATCACAGTACACTAAGTGTATTTCTAAAAGAAATTTAACCACAAAAATTCCACAAAACCACAAAATTCCTAGCTATTTCTGTGCTTTTTAGTAAGGCTGAGGTGACTCCATCCTACCCTCACTCTGCCTCTCCCCCTGTGGCTGCCAGCTCATTTGCTGGGTTCTGACTTTAGAGCTGGCTTTCTCAGGGGCACTAAACCCTCAACAGGTGTCCTCTGGGAGGATGTAACTTGGAAGGAGCTCAAGGAAAGCAAGCACTGGAGGGAGTAATTTTTTTCCTGCAATTTGAGGTGGTGGGTGAACGAGCTGTTTTTGGGGAACACCATGACCCAGAGACGTGGGGAGGAGAAGGAGGTGGTTGTGTGGGCAGACAGGAGGAATGCACTATTCAGTTTGGGCCCTGTAGTGAGGAGTGAGAGGGTGCCTTCTGTGTTCCCTCATAACAGGAGAGACTTGAGGTGTTTCATGGTGGTCAGGTGTTGGAATAGGGAGGTGGTGGGGTCACCACCCCTAAAGGTGTTTCAAGGGGTGTCTGGATCTGGCTCTGGGTGATGGTTTAGTGGTTTAGGGGTTACAGTGGTAGTGCTGGGTAGATTGTTGGACCTGATGATCTTAAAGGTCTCTTCCAACCTATCATATTTCCGTGATTCATATCATATATATCATATTTCTATGATTCATATAATATATATCATATTTCTATGATTCATATTTCTATGATTCTACACATCCAGAAGCTCTGTACAACAAAGCCACAACTGCAGAGTTACCATCTTTACACCTCTGCAAAATATTATTCTCTTGCAACAAATAAAATTTTTATTTGAGCTCCTAAAAACCATATGAAAATTTTAAAGTAGTAGTCTAGGCAAATGCACGTAGTAGGGATTAAATAGAAAACTAGAACATGCACAGATACAGAAACTCATACAGGTGCAGACATCCTAGTGTTTAGGTTTGTTAATAGACCTTAAGAAATGGAGAGGACAGTAAAACAAGTGGTGCATGAGTATCACTGGGAAGTTAATTGATTACAAACTAGAGTTTAATTAATATGACCAAAGACAACTATTCTCATCAGGTTATTCAGACATGTATATGGTTCTACACCTTCCAAAACCTGCTGATTACAAACACACCTCACCCTCCATTCTTTCAGTAGAGAGACACACAGGAAAGTGTCTTTTGTATCTGTGATTAGAATTAAACTTCCAGAAATGAGTAAGCAGTTACTTTTGATCTAATACCAGCATGTATTTTGTGGCAGTCTTATCTCACTAAGGAGATTCTTATCTTGAAACTGCATTTGGATTTCACCTTAAAAGAGCTTTACTCTTGAGCTTTATTAGTGTACTGCAGACTTAGAGAAAAGTTTCTCATTCCACCCACATATAAAGTAGGGTTTCAAACTGCATTTACTATGGTAGATAAGAGATTTGACATTCTTGCTTCTAGTGGCAGGATCTGTTTAGTAAGTATGGAAAGGGAAAATACAACTAGTGCTAAGAAGACTCACTGTTTTGATGGAGGGTACAGAGCTAGTCTACTATTATAAAAGAGTGACTTTAGGGAAGGAACTCACAAAGTGTTCTAAATTTAATTATTCAGAATTAAGTGATATGTGAAGGCATTTAGAGAAAGTGATGAATATGAGGCAGTAAACAACAACCTTAAATTTTCAGAGAAGGTGTCTGATGTGTTTGAAAGAGTCTTGCCATTTCTTCTTGCTCTTATTTGGGTGGGCCTGAACATGAGCAAAAAGAACTAGACCTTTTTATATATTTTTTGGAAAATCTCCCTGATCCTTCTAAGATTTCAGGAGGGGGATGGAAAGGGAGAAAACCTGAAGAGGGTGTTATTCCCTGGGGGAGCAAATCTTGTCACCACATTCTCTGAGATTTATCATTTCATTGAACATTGTTCCAAGTGCTAATACTCAAACTTTGATAAAATTGGACCAGAACACCATGATGGAGCTTAAATGTCAAAGCAAGTTCACTTCATAAGAATCACCTCATAAAGTCACATCAGACTAGCATGAGAATGAGGAGTTAGGCCTGGATGTTTTATCCATAGCCACATGCTTACAAATATTATATACCCTTAAGACCCCGTTATTTTTTATAAGATATGTTTAGAACTTCCTGGTAAACATTGGTTTTGTTTTCTCAAAAGCACTTAAAATTGCTATAATTTAAAGTTTACTATTACATAATATATATATATATATATATATTTTTTTTTTTTTTTAAAATACATTATTTTGAAATATCTGCCAATTAGGGAATTTTCCTTCTCATTGTGTGGCAACATGTCCCATCAATAACTCACTTTTTCCAGCATATTTTTCCTGTGCCAGTGTTAAATGATGTGAGATTCTAGGCATAAAATTACCACTTGCAGCTTGCTAACTTTTGAAAAAAATTAGTTTATCAACTCTGACTTCAAAATTCAGTGCTCAGGTGTGGTAGAAAGCTCTATAAGAACTCAGAGAACATGTCACTTAGCATCCAGCCAATCCATT
This sequence comes from Urocynchramus pylzowi, assembly GCA_013397555.1. Classification (NCBI taxonomy): domain Eukaryota; kingdom Metazoa; phylum Chordata; class Aves; order Passeriformes; family Fringillidae; genus Urocynchramus; species Urocynchramus pylzowi. Next base: position 240,443 of record VZRH01002394.1, read on the forward strand.
TAGTTGATCAGAACAGTTCTGTTTTGAGAACATTATTAAATATGAGATTGCTCCAAAAAGAAATAATAAAAAATCAGGATTCTACAGAGAAGCAGAACTTGCTGCCATCCCAACAAGTTGCAAGTTGTTGAGTCAATATCCACAGGTAAATGCATCCAGGGACCAGTAATTCTTTAAAAAAATGCACTAGCCATATATTCACAAAAAGTTCCAGTGTCTGTTATAGCTGTGCCAACACATATGCTTTTCACCCTTTCTACTACTCAGAAATCCCTGGAGGAAAACATCTGAGTAATAGTAACAACCCTGTCAGGCTGTGGACCCAGTTGTTGTTCATATGCTTACCTAGTTATCCTCACTTATTTTTCCTGAATGGATGCCTTGCCTGCATTATGTGGCCCTGTTGCCTACAAAGTCTGCAATGATCTGTGTTTGAAACAAGGGTCCTGTGGCTTAGAGACAGAAATAATGCAGCTGGTATGAAATCTGGCCTTCCTCTGGTGATCTGTGCAGAGACAAGGAGAGCTGATCAGTAGTTAACAGTCAACTGGTGTTGCTTTAACAGGTTCAGAAATATCCCAATGTCCTTCTGTACTCTTCCTCAGAACCAAGACTCACTTTTCATGTCACTACTTAAAAGGAAACAGCTGATGAAGAGACTCATTTAGTACTCACCTTAATAAAGACCACCAAAACACCCTGTTGCTGCTTACAAGTTCTAATCATTGCCAGCATGGCAACAGGTGTAGAGCCATTGTTAATTAACACCTGACCCACACTGGTAATGATCAAAAGATGATGGGTTTTCATTTTAGGGTTTTGTCTTGCAACCAGTAATAGGTAGATCCCGCGGTGGAAGTCATTTGCATGTATTAGCATGTGTTCCTAAAGAACTTCATTAACTAAAGGTGTAAACTAAAGCTGTACATGAGCATAAATTTAAATTTGAGTTTAATGATAAAAAGATCTAAATCACCAATTTCTTTCACCAGCTACAGTAGGTATGAAAGGAGAATTTACCCATGAAGAATGAAACCATGCTCAAATGCTACCTACTTTATAGAGACATTCCCTTTCTTGATATGAGTGACATACAAATAACACATTCTGGTTAAACTGCAGTATTAAACCACCTGCATTTTCAGCACTGCTACTTTTAACAATACACCTGTTTAAGTGGCTTAATCTATATTATTACATTGAGACTCAGACCACAGCAATGATTGGTTTATAGTGGTTTTTTTAAAGCAATGTAATTTCTTAGTAACCAATTTTCAAATGTTGAAGCACAACCCACGTTTAATTAAACTAGGTCAAGTATTATTTTTTTAGAAACAAATAACCACACTTCACCAAACCATGTCCTATGTAAGTACAGTATCTCTCTCTTCTGTCTGCCTCAGGGTTTTATCCACATGACCATATCTGAATATTTTCAGATTAAAAATATCTAGCAATAGCAAACACTTGGACACCCAACACATGGGATCTCTGCAATTTCAATTTAGGAAATGGGTGCCTGTGTGTGCAAAGGGGTATCAGATTTTTAATAAAGTTTTTTATTGCAACCCCTTCACCTCTCTGCATTTTTGGGTGTTTTGTTGTTTATTTCCTTTTGAAAACTAATCTCTTGATGTAAATTTTAAAGTTATGTTATACCCCTTTCTCTAAAGTGGTACAGATGCATTTCATTCAATTTGCTCTATAAGTTTTTTATCCAAAATGCTTCTTTCAAAACTTTCAGGCACTTTAGACAGAATTTCTGTGTTCTGCTGTGGAGCAGAGCAACACAGCTGTTGTGGTGGCACCTGCACTCTAATTCAGTCTTTGAGAAAGATGTGGCTTGACCTGATTATCACTTGGAAATTAGGGCTGTGTCACTGAGGTAGCCCTCAGTGATGAGTGGGAACCAGTGAAGAGACTTTTCCCAGGGTCTCATGAGGAGCTCTAAAGCAGGGAGTGCACCACAAGCCGCATTTTGTGTTTCAAATCGTTGGAGCTCTAGCTGAATCCAACAACAAAATGGTCTGGTTCTTAGGCAGGAAGAAAGACAAGGTTTCATTTTGGAATTCAGATGAAAGGCATCTTTTTGCTACAGTTGTCACCTTGTCATTTGAGACAGAATCCTGGTCTTAACAGTACTTCATAAAAAATGGAAAACCACTGATGGAAGAAGCCCCAATTTAGCTCATGCTCTTCATCTCATGTTTCTTTGAACAGCATGGTATCACCACTTGTGAGAGTACTTGTGTAAATTAGGTGACTATTCGAGCAAAAGAAGTAGGTGCTCACCTGGATGATTATCAGTAAATTCAAAAGAAAAGACAAAATTCAAAAGAACAACATACTAGTTTAACTTTTAGTAAATCTGTGATTCAATCAGCTGGCAGTCTGCCAAGACTGAATGCTTAGTAATACAATTGGAGAACTTTCCTGGCCAGAGAAATGTGCTGATTTGACCCCGGCTGGATGCCAAGTGCAAAGCCACTCTGTCATGTCCTTACTCAACTGGACAGGGGAGAAAAGATATAACAAAAGCTTCATAAGTTAGGAATCATAGAATCACCAAGGTTGGAAGATACCTTTAAGATCATCAGGTCCAAGAATCCCAGCACTACACTGTAACCCCTAAACCACTAAACCACCACCCAGCTCCACATCCAGACACCCCTTGAAACACTTCATGGGTGGTGACTTTCATGGGTCCACCACCTCCCTGAGTAGCCTGTTCTAATCCCTGACCACTCAGGCAGTGAAAATTTATTTTCTGGTATCTAATCTGTATCTCCCCTGTCACAGCTTAAGGCCATTTCCTCTGGTTCTCTCATTGCAGGCACAGCCACAGCAGAAGAAACCACCCCCACCTTCTTTCAGGGGGTTGAGGTCCCTCTGAGCCTCCTGTTCTTGAGACTCTTGAGGCTAAACAAACCCAGCTCCATCAGCCATTTCTCATAAGACATGTTTTCTTCACCTGCCCAAAGGCTGAGACATCTGTAATCACCAGTCATTTTCAGAGACTTTCTTATGGTTTCTAAACAGGGAAAGGATTGTCAGCTCTGTGGTGTCAGGATGTTCCTGTAGTATACAGATATCATATATCTGGTTGCTCTGCCTGTGAGGGCTGGGGAGTCATTTTGGTTGTGCTGCCTTAGAAGAATTTTCCAAATCCCCTGGCATTGTTTGGAGACAGCCCTGCTCTACGCAGTGCTCTCATGGGATAGGTGTCCTCCAGTGCTGCTGAAAGTGCATGAGGCCATGATTCACCATACAAGCAGTGTTGGCTTTCCACAGCACAGACGAGTTTGTGCTGAATCCACAATGAATCTGCAATGGAATGACAATGTTCTACGTTGTAGAGCAACCTATTGTTGTGATTCCTCCTATCCTACAACAGATGTCTAAGAGGGGAAATTTATACTCTGTTGTGGATACTTAACTACTAATTGTACAGGGATCTAAAGACCTAAGAGTAGATGTGTGAGTGGACAAAAAATAGCTGCAATGGAAAAGACCAGATTCTACCACAGAAGATTGAAACTTATTCAAAGGCTGTAAAGCAAGAAAAAACACTGGTCTGTCTCTCTTGACTTTCCTCTCCGTAAGAAAGGCTTTTCCCCCTGACAAGTTTCTTACTAATCTTTATAGAGTCACTTCTCAATTTCGCTCTGAAAATCTAAGCAGATTCTGTATTCTGATTCTCTCCCTCAAAGATGTTTGCTTGATATTTTGAGTATTTGTCATGATTCTTTTCATCTTACCAATACCAAAATTGCAGTCACCATATTAATTCTTATCAACACCTCATCTGGAAGTAAAACCACTTCCTTTCATTTTCTTACTAATTTTATATTTAGAAAATTTGAGAACCATCATTTGATTTTCTCTCCATATTATCACACTAGAAATTTATGCTGAACTTTCACTCTGAGGACATGGATACCTTTAGTTATCCCTTTCCAACAATCAGTCATTTTTCTGTAGATTTGAATTCCTTAATTTAGATGTAAAACTTTACTCTGACTGTATTAAAATATATCTGTCTTAAATAGGCCTCCATTATTAAAACCAGCTCTATTTATGGCTTCTTCGATTATTTAGTCTGGGCATAGGACTGCTTTTGAATCTCCTTTAGAAGAAAATTCCTTGTGGACAATCATATTTTAAGTCAGTTCCCTTTCCACTCAGTGAGATTTACTAGCATATTATTGAGCTATTTCCAAAAAATTTAAATAGAAAGTGATACTAAGTAAAAAACTTTGGTTTGCTTAATAGGATCTGTTCTCCATGAACTGACAGGAATTAATCACATTCTAGTTTTTATGGCTATGTTTGTTGACTCCCTTATGGGCTATTCAATTATTTTGCTGAGGAAAAGTTACCAGCCAGTTACCTCATATGTCCATCTCTGGTAATTTTTCAGTATTAGCACAATATTGACACTTTACCACTGTCCAATTGTAATTCACTGGAGTATTACAATATTTCTCAAAAAATGTTGTCAGTGGCACGGAGGTTTGTTCAGACAACTGCTTTTTGCTCCCATGGGTACTTATGGTCTGGAAAATGCTTCATCATATTAATGTAGTCAAGTGCACCATCTCTTTCCTATTGAAATATGTCAGAAACATTTGCTGAAATTTTCCTTCTCTTTCTAATTTCTAAACACTTTACTATTCCATCAACTACATTGTCTGATTTCATATTAATGCTTATCTCTTTTTTGTGCTATGGACGTCTCTCTAACTTCCCTTATTCTCTAAATTTTACTAGTTTTAGATTTTATTGGCCGCTGCCTGGTTTCCTTTCTCTGTTTGACAAATATATATATATATATATATAAATGCTCCTTAGAGAAGCATTATTCAGTGCTGAGCCTGTAAATACCTGAAAATGTTTTGAGATATGATTTAGATATGAAAATGTTTTGAGATATGATTTAGATATGAATGGCATTATTAGGAATGTCGCTTTTAAAACAGAGTGCAGTAAAAGCTGCTAAAAAAAGTCCAGTGGCTTCACTGCAGCATGCAGCTGACACAGGCTGCTGTTCCCCAAAGGAGGACAGTGCTACCCATCAGCCAGGAGCTGGCAGCACTGCACGGCCCCGTGGCACACAGAGTTACCTTTTAAGTCTTGACGCTAAACCGCCCTGCATTAAAGAGAACAGCCTCTGAATGGATGAATATATATGAGTTGCCCTCTGACATTTCACTTACACAACCTTCTTTAGCAGAGACACTTAGGAAAGCCTTTAGATCTGCTCTTGGGTTTGTATTTCTGTTTTCCTGTGGATAAACATACAGGGAATTGGTGTATTTATTGCAAGTCGACGGATTTTTCATGCTGGACTAAGCACATCACTTGGTGCTGTACCTATCCTGTTTCACAGACAAATACAGAAAAGCTCCAAAATACAAGATCAGAGGGCTCTTACTGAATCCTGCACAGCTGCAGGCTGTCAGGTCCCAGAGGTGCTGGCAGTGGCACTGTGTGCATGCCTTGTGATGGTGGCCTCTGTGTGAGTGTGAGAGAAGTAGTGGCAGCTTTTCACAGTAGCTCCCACCTAGAGCATTGAGTTCCTGACTATGGAAGTTTGTTGCTCTTAGGCAAATACAGGTAACTGTTTGTATTAGGGTTGTCTGACCTTTAAACAGATCCTGGCAAAGTTACTCAACAGTTTTCTGTAGTTCCTTGAAAACCTGCTCTTCTCTCCCCAAAAACACTATATGTATTTCCTCACACAAGAAGAGATGTGACTTCTGAGCAGACACCATTCAGATGGCTCACAAATCACCTGAAATATAAAGAGATAGTGTAGCACAAAAGATGATGTCTATCTCAGGGGAAATCTAACTCATGTTGCACATGTCAAATTTACACAGTTAAGAAAGTGATCAAAGGGACAGAGGTGCAAAATTAAATTTTGATGTAACACAATTAATTGTATTATACCATCTCCATTTCTTTCTTTGTTACCATGATAAATACACCTGGTGTGAGAGTGGTTGTTCTGCCAGTGATACGATACATGAGCAAAATAAATGACGGGTCACCAGGTAACATCACTGTCTGCCTGGGTGGTGACCACTGGCTCCTGTGCCACACAGATTCCTTCAGTTCTAGTGTACAACAAACTTCACAAGGCATGGCTTGCTGTTGCATGCTAAGACTTTTCTGCCTTTTTTTTTTCTTTAGCACTGACAGCAGAACTTTTGGAAATTTTTAAAAGAAAGGGATTAGCCTCCTGTGAAACACAGATTACTTCCTCTCTTGTTAATATGCACTGCCCTCTTGTGATAAAATATATTTTTGGTGTTCTCTCAATGTTCTGTTCCCTTTTCAATTTTTGTAGTTTCCTTCTCTTTTTTTTTTTTT
>VZRH01002394.1:246910-319068 GCA_013397555.1 Urocynchramus pylzowi
TTTTTTTTTTTTTGGTTGGGGTTCCTCCTCCAGTCTCCAGAGCTTTCTTTGAGGCTTTTTTCCTATGGCAGAAATAATTCATCTTAGCATTAAAAGGATGAAAGGAAAACAACACAAAGCTTGATCAAAATATTCTTTGCCAATATTTCATTCTTTCATTTAATTTAACTACACTCTTTAATTTAATTAAACTACACATTTAATATCTTCCCAGGTTATTTTACTGAACATGCAATAATCAGACAGATATGTAGGCTGCAAATACTGTAGTGAAAAATGTAGACTGGAAAGGATGAGGAAAATACATAGCAGTTCAAAGGCAGTCTTGGAAGAAAGAGGTCCAGTGTGCAGAGGTGTTCTTAATTGCATGATCACCATCCTAACAACCTGAAGAAATGGCAAGGGAGAGCTACTTACTGCTGCAAGCCTGATCTCAAAAACTAAACAGAGAAAAAGGTCACTTCCCAAAGCTAAGCAGGCAGGCGAAGCCACCTGCTTGAATATGATGGATGAAAGGCCACCACTGCCTGGGGAGGGAGGGAGGAGGCAGAACCCTTCAGAGGCAGGAGAACAGGCAGCATGACACACTAACCCCAGAGCTGAGGGGATGGCACAGAGGAAAGCCCAAAGAGACACCTATCACTTAAGTGCTGGTTGGAAAAAGTTGCCTCCTCCTGTGTTTTGGACAATGCACATCAAAGATACCCAACCATAATCCTCCTGTCTGCTGTATGGAAATAACGCACAGGGACTGTGGATGATTCCTACCTGCTTACTGTGCTGTCTTAGACACACAGGTATAAATGAATTTGTAGAATTAGCTACCAGATCAATGGGAAATCTTCCTAGGCAGCTCCACAGAGGAATGGAAAAAAATAGTATGTGGTACTGTGATTAAAGACACTATGTATGGTGTGCTGAAGAGAGAAGAAAGGACAGCCTTTGAGAGCTGACAGAAAACCTAAACCCTGGCCTTTTCTAACATCTGATTGATGGACTTTACAACATTTAAGTATTTCTGGGATTCCTTTAATGCAAAAAATACTTTTATATGAGAAGTCTCCCCATGCTGATTTAAGTTCAATTTTCAGTCTGTACTGCAAATCACAAGACAACAGAACTTGCCAAAGAAAAACTGATTCTTTACTTTACAATGGCAAAGCAGAGAATATTTTTCCTGAACTTATTTTCATATGAACAAGTAATGTTAACCAAAACCTCTAAGAACACAGATCCCAAGGCAAGCATCATGCTCAGGAAAATAATAGCTAAACTGTAACAGTAATTCTCTGAGGGGAAGTATCAGGTTATCACAAATGGAGATCCAGCTGGCTGCCATCAAGAATAAGCAAAGAATCCCATGAAAATCTCCATGTCTCCATGCTTGGAGACAGTGAGCTTGGCTGCTTAGCTTAACCCAACTTCTCCAAAGCCAGGTGGCTGTTACTGTCCAGTTCATGCCCTTAGATAGGTCAGTGTCAAGGAGTATGAAAGGAGCAGCAACCTTAAGCATTTCAGTGCTGTCTGTTCTTGATGTGTTCTAGCAGCCAGCCTGCTAGGCTACGGGCTGGGAAGGGGAGCATGAACTCCTGGGAAAATGGCTGTGCACAGCTCTGCACTTTGACTCCAGGAGCACCTGCAGTTAGCTGACCACAGCCAGTCAGTATTTTTCTCGTCAGGTTTTTTTTTTCATTGAGGCATTTCTCCTGCCTCTTTTACGCATTTCTTGGATAAGATCCTCTCAAGGTATTTGCAGGATTCGCTGTTTGGAAACTCCTTATCATAAGTGCTGAGAAAAATGTGGAAGAGGCCTACACAGCAAGTACTTGAGCATATTTCTCACCACAGTCTGCATATTTCCATCCCTCCTACCAGCTGTTACCTTAGAGCTTGTTCAGGACCAGAGCATTCTAACTGTGCTGAGGAATGTATGTAAGATGAGCCTGGGGGACCTGCTATGTGCTTGGCCCCCTGAATCTCTGACAATCTGGGACTCGGTGTCCTTGTAAATATGAACACGGATCTAGGTTAATGACATAAGGTGGGAAGAACTAAAAAACATAAGAGAAAGAGGCAGCCAACACCCCTTGAGCTATACAGACATAACAGTGAGTAAATGACAAATGTTGTGGAGTTTCACTCCAATAAAATATTCAAGAAATACTTGAACTGCATGTGAACTTTGTACTTTTGAATCTGTAGAACTGCCCCAGAATGGTCAGGAGAAAAATCTTGCTCCAGAAATTCCTGTTACTTCCTGCTTTCATCAGTGTAGATAGTCTTTCTGTGGTATTTTGGCACATCAGTGTTTTACTGTGAAATGAATGACTCCTGCTTTTGCTCCAAATCCCCTGCAAAGCTGAACTGAAGAAAGATGAAAATAGCTGTATGTGTTTTCCTCCCTAATTTTCAAGGCATGTTGCAAAATAAAACACTCAAACTGGTGAAAGCTCAAAATCTCATTCCTGTGAGGTTCTCTAAATGGGAGAAAAACAAGACATAAACAAGAATTTCTCACTCAGAAAGACACACATCTGGGCAGCTGGCCACTAGAAACAACTTCAGAGCAAGGAGCACAAGAAGCAGCCACCCCTCTCCAAGTTTGCTTAGCTTTTGGACTGCCACTGGCCTTGTCTCACCTGCTGCCTCCCAAACTCACTGCAAGAGGGGCAGATTTGGCTGGCAGCTGGGAACCTGAACAGTGGGGCTGGCTTTCCCACAGACCCTGGGGTGTTCCATGTTTCCCTGCCCACACACAGCAAGCTGCTTCCTGTCCCAAAGCCTGGGCACGACATGCTGTCATGGGGAAGAGAGCTTGGGGCAGCTTGACTGTGCCACCTCAGACACTGCCCCTGGGTGTGCAGTGGGGCAGGCAGTGCTTCATTTTAATTTCTCTGACAGCTTATAAAACAAAGCTGCATATTTGGACAGAAATAAATTCAAGAGAAAATTCCCAATTCGCCCCATCAGGGGCTGCTTGTGATGTAAATGCAGCCTGGAAACACAGAAGTAGGTCAAGGCATTTCCCTTAACACACCTGTTTGCAAGACTCCCGGTAGCTTTTTTCAGCGCCAATATTAGCACTACCTTGGTCTTCCTACAATCAGCAAAGAGTTTGTGACTGATGAAATGAGAAAATAACATTCCCTTCTCTAGAGTGAGCTAGGAAACACTAATTTCTTCCCCATTAATTCTTGATGGTTTCATAGGAAAGCATGTCTCTTAAGAGCTCGGCTGAGTTCATTATCCTGAGCAGACCTGTGGTGAGGCAGGGCTGCCTAGTGCCAAGCACAGACCTGCCCTAATTGCCCTGGCCTCACTAGATGTGACCTCACTAGAGGAGCTGGGCAGTGACTATGGCCCTGCAAAGGGCACAGGTGCTTTTGTGGGTCAGTTAGAAATTCACAAAGCACAGTTAAATAAGTGAGGTAGCAGAGTTGAGCAAATGAGAATCTCATGACAAAATCACACAGTCATTTGGCAGCTCAGTGAATAAAAATAATGAAAAGTCCTTTCCCAAAAGCACAGAAAGAACATCCTGGCTTCAATTCAAGTTTTGGTTCTAGTTCCCAGAAATACTGTAGCTAACATATTTGGAGAGACATCTGTAAGTTGGGGGAGCTGGTGACTCTTTACTGCTCTTTGCTGGTTTTGCTGGAGGGGCACAAGCCCTGCAACCCTGGGCACCTGCTTTTGTGCATTGGTGCCAGCCTTGGTGCTCAGAAAGGGCAGCTCACATTTATCCCAACATCTGAACTACTCAGTCCTCTCGTAAATCCCATCTTCACTGAGCCATGACACAAGCCTGGGGCTGGGTATGGCCAGGGTGGTGGGGTGTGGTGGGGTGGACTGCTGGCCTCCAGGGGCTCTTCCCACCTGTGTCCCAGTGCTGGATCTTGCTCTCCCATCAGTGCTGGGTGCTTTTACAGAGCTCTTCCACTCGACATTTACCTGCTGCTTTTGTGGTCCGTGCTTTCTCTTGCCTCCAGCACAAGGCAACAAATCCACCACGCATGGGAGCATCACATCTGTTCAAGTGTTCTCTTTTTCCTCCACAAACACTGTTTCCCTCCCTGCTTTCCCTGCAGCAGATAGCTAGAGCACTGGTGCCTTTGAAGAGTAGCAGAGATTGCCATTAGGCAGTTGGTGCCATTGCAGCACTGCGTGTCTGTGCAGCTGCCGCGTGCGGCGCAGGTATTGCCTGAACATCAGCCTGCAGGCAGCTCAGCTAAACGTGCAGCAGGGGCTGACCCTGGAGTTTTGCCTGAAGCAGGGCAGGCAGACCAGATGCCAGGGCTGTGTCAAGGGGTCAGTTGTGCCTGTTGGGAATGCCAGTGTCCTCCCAGACTGCTATGCCATGCTGTGGGGGAGTGGGTGACAGTTGGCATCCTCGTGCCGTGAGGAGTGACATGGAAGCAGCAGTGTGGTGGTGGCTCCCCTGCCCTGCTTGCTGTCATGTGTCTGGTGACTTCCCACACCACCTCAGCCCACTACTTTCCTCCAGGTTGCACAAAATGCTGGGATCAACCCGCACAGGCTCCCTGTGCCACCCACTGGCACACGGACAAAGTGCGTGTCACAGGGTGAGTCACTGCATGGAGTTTCTAGCAAAACTTTTTTGTGGTTGGGTGTATGATGAGACTAACACAGCCCTGGGGTTTTTCTGATGGAGTCCCCTCCATGGATTTGTGGGCAGAGGGATGCACATATTTCCCACCACACCCTCCTCTCTGGCTGCCTCTGCCCTCTCTTGTCACAGGCTCCAGGGTATTTGCATTGGCCTTTCCACGAGCCCCAGGACACAGAGAGTGAAAAATATTTCTTGAGACAGCCTTTCCTTTGCACACTGCAGCGTGCCCTCTGGAGACATATGATCTTCTCTGAAGCATTTTTCTTTTCCCATGATGAGAAGAGGCAGAGTGATGTGTGGGGTTGCTCATACCTCTTTGGTCATCTTTCCATTTTCTAACCTTACATGTGTTTCCTGGGCTTGTTGGCATTTTCCTATGAGTAAGCTGTTACCACACGTACCCAACATGTTTTCTGCTTGTGCCTAGAGTGGAAAAGGGGCACTGGCACATAACACATGGGTACAGTGGCAGGAAGGTGTGAGAGATGGTTTCTAAAAGCTGTGGTGAATGAACTTGTGGACTTTGTATGCCCAAAGCAAGAGGATAAAAGTGAGAAACCCCTGCTGGCCCCAGTTCAGTCTTACCAGTGCTGCACCACATTGATGCTCCATTCCTATAAATCCCTGTGTCACATTATCAGCTGAGCTTACCCCATCACTACCTGTTATCTGCTACTTGTTAACCACTTCAAATGTCACATGTTTTTTACACAGTAAAAAGCCATGAGCAATCTTTTTTAAAAATAGCTTCCCAAGTCAACCTAGGAGCATGTGTTGAGGACACTGTACAGCTCTTAGTGTCCACTTTCACATGGGCGTAGTTTCCACTGTGATGACCTCTTTTCTGCTTGTTCTGCTAGAAATCTATGGACTTCAATAAGGATAAACTAGCACCATTAATAAAAAGTTTCAACTATATTTACATATTTTATTGAAACCTGCAGAATTAAAATTTCTCCCCTAATACATCAGGGGGAAAAAAAAAAGACATACCTTTCAAATACAAAGAGTGACAATGTATGAGTACCTACACCATTATTTCAAATCAGAAAAAAAAAATTCAAACAAAACCCAACAGCAACAACAATCTGGTTAAATCAATAGGTAAGTTTATGCACCAACAGGTGCTCTTACCAAGCAGTGATAATGACCCAAAGGTAGCTCAGTTGCTTCAAGTGTTGCCATCATATGTGCAATCAGCAAGATTTTCCATGAAAAACCCTATGCAAGACCAGATTTGGTCTTGATTTTCCAGGCACTGTCAGAGGCACACAGATTACCTGCTAAGCAAAAACTGGCAGGTTCCAGCAGGAGCTGATGAAGCTAGCTCTTGCACCCTTGTCTGCATCAGGGCAGATTCTGTCCTAAGTGCTGCAGTGGAGGACTTCCATGCTCCCTACGTGTCAGGGTGTCTCATGGTTCTTCAGTTCTGGGTAAAGACACCAACAACCATAAATCATTCTTGGATAGAAATGGGTTTCCATTAACTTTTAAATGAGGCCGTGTAACAACAAAAAATATTTTAGGGAAAGTAGTACAGTATCCTGATGAGACTATATATGAAAGTCATCAAAGACTGCACTGCTACACCTTCATTCACATGCTGCTGCAGGCTTGTTGCCCCTCAAGACCGTGGGAGGAAAAAGGAAAATATCAGAACAGAAAGTCTTAGAGGCACAATATAATAATTTATATTCTATTTAAACTTGAATTCTGGCCAGAAAGAAGCCATCAAAGTGAGGCTTCTGTAATGGTTTTGCAAACAACGACTATATCAACCACTTCTTAGACCATGAATAAATCATGGCAAATAAATCAGATAGGTGTGTGATGAATCCTTGAGGAAACAAATTATCTTCACTGGCTACATTTAGGTTAAGACAGCACAAGCAAGATTTATCTTTATTGTTCTTAAACTTTATTATATATCTTGACAATTTTCTCTGTCCAGATACACTTAATGCAAGAATGTGTAATGGAAGAAAAGACAGCTTAAGGGTCCACCTGGAGAGCATCTTGCTTGTGGAAATGGCCATCAGCAAAAATACAAAACAGAGTACAAAAATAGGGAAAGGATAGAAAAATTGCATTTAGTGTCCAGCAATCAGGGACATGGGATCTCTCCAAGCCAGGGATGCACCCTGGCCATCACATACAGAATCAAAGCTCTGTGAAATTGTCTCACCCCAGAGTGGTGTCTTTACACTCATGGCTCCTGCAGAGTCCTGTAACAGGGCTAAAACTTCTATCCCTTGTTTTGCACCCCTCATGTCCACAAGCTTCTTGTGGCTGTTGCTTTCCCACACTGAGGAAGCTCCTAGGCTTTAGCTCTCCATCAGTGGAAGCCACTCCTTATCTTTGTAGAGAATGCTTCCAGTCATCCTTTTTATTTTTCTTTTTGGTGTGGGATGACATAACCAGAGCTGCAAAAAGATTTTGAGGTACACATACACAGGTTATTCACAGGTTAAATGATGAGCCTCCTTTTGTTCTCTGCACTTTCTTAACAAGTTCTACCATTCAATTTGCCTTTTAACAGCTTCTGAGTGTTGACAGATATTTTCAGAGAACTTTCCACAGTGATGACAAAGCTACTTCCCTGAGCAGTAGCAAGGAGGGCCTGTCATTTCATACATCTTTTTTTGTCCTAAGCATGTTGTTCAGTGCTTATCAGCCTTTTTTATTGCTTATCAGCCTTTTTTATTGCTTATCAGCTTTTTCATTTATTGCCCTGTCACTCAACACCATGAAGTAGTTTTGCAGATCTCCAAAGTCAGCCTCAGGTTTAAGTATCCTGAATAATTTAGTGTCATCTGCAATTTTTGTCACCCACTCCCCCCCCCTCTATCCAGATCAGTTCACCTTTCAGTAAAGATGTGGTAAATATCTGTAGGGTCCCACAGATAGGACTATTTCCCAATGGTCTTTTCATTAGGAAAAATAACCACTCTACCTCCTGCCCCCATTTTCTGAAGTTCTGGGAGACCAGTTTTTTAGCACTGGGTATGGGTTTTGAGGGCAGTGTCTGGGTTGCCCTTATTGCATGGCACGACCCATAGGGCATGACTCATCGGGATTCTTGCCGGCACGTGAAAAGGCTAACTTTGAATTTTCAGGCTAACTTTGAAATTTCAGGTTTGAAAGGCCCCATGGTTCTGTTTGAATTGGGCACTGCAGTGAGCATGACTGCAGAGGCATGCCTCTGAAGAGCCAGGCTGCCTGCTGCACAGCTCCCCAGGGCTGGAGGCTCGCTCGCGCTCCAGCACGGGGACGCACGCGCGCACGTGCACCTGTCGGTGCCAGCAGCGTGCACAGCCACTGGTTTGATTCCATACAGGGATCTTGAGCACTGGAAAAACACCTTATCTGAAGTGCCAGCCTGCTTGTTTGAGCAGCAGATTTGCCTGAGTCAGCACAGCAGGCCTGAGTCTTTCATGCACAGCTAAACAGTTTCTTCTGGTTCCAAATCAATTCTGCTCACCTTCAATAGGAACTGGTGATTTCTATCGTTTGTTCTCAGGGCCGTGGAGAAGTTGTAGAAGTTGTAGGCTTTTTTTTCTTTCTTTTTTTTTTTTTCTTCTGTTTGATTCAGTATTAGTCTGTTTCTCAGGAAGATGCCTATAAAAATGAGGACTTGCATTTTGAGTTAATAGCACTTCTGTTTGCCTTTCATTTTGTGAAAAACTGACTTTCTTTGCAAAACATGGGGAAAAACTGTATATAAAAACAGGAAGTGCCTTCAGACTGCTCACCAAAGCATCACCAGGCTGCGAGGTACCAAGGAACAGACCTTTTCTATCCATTCAAGGCTGTTCTGAACACTGTATGTCAAATCTGGTTTTGATAATTGGGCCAATTGTGGATTTAGTGCCCTGTTAGCACACTGGGGCTAACACAGAGCACAGCACATCCTGCTGGGGTGTATCTTGCTGGGGGTCCACAGGTGACTGCAAGGTCTCCATGCAGGCAGGGAGCTGAGGACATAAGTGTGTGCTGCTAATTCGAGGCTGTGAGAGCTTTGTGGACACACTTAGTCTGGGCTGGAGGGGAAGTAGCCCTCCCATGGCATCCTGGAAATAAGGCAGGGTGCTCTTGCATGGGGTTGGAAGATGGTTAGTGCTGGGTGGTGGCTCCTGGACTCGCTGCAGTTTACCCCCTCGTTCAGAGTGTGCACAGATGCCTTCTCTGTAATGATGCCCTTTGGGCCTCATTTGGTGAGGTGTTTCCACCTCCTCTGACTTCAGGGCCAAGCGCCTCTGGAAAAACAAATCATGCATAAAATTTTGGCTGTCTTACAGATGATGTAAAATGTGCTTCTACTTCATCATGTGGAAAACTTCACTCCTGCTCTCCATCTTTCCTCACTGACCTGCCCTGACCACCATACCCTGAGAGAAGAGCTTGTGTACCTCTAGGAGTACACAGACAGCTCTTGCCCCACACAGCTCCACAGGGAGAGCATCTCATAGAGCACAGGTCTGCTACACTGCTTTTATTTTCTTTAGGAGAAAAAAATACTATTGCTGGAGACCTCCTTTATCTTTTTTTTTTTATACTTTCATTTTGATAAAGGAATTGGGAATAATATATGCAGCCACTGGCAGATAAGTTAGTGTGAGCTGAAACATTAGCTGAGATGAAGTTCCACTGATAGGCAACTGAAAATAAGCATCCTGACAGATGGTGCCAATTGATTTAACTGCAGCTGCAGTGCTTAACAGGGTAGAAAATGCAAGTAAAAATCTAATGGGAGGCCTGCCCTAGTTAAATCAGCCTCTTATTTAACTTACCAGTAGTAATCACTGTTAATAAATTCCAGTTAAACCAACGGTGGAAAGAATTATCTGTTTTGTTAAGCTTTCCAAGCAAAGCTAGTAAAGCTGTGGGCCTTAAAAAAATTAAGCGTATATATATAAAAATAAGTGCACACACATCTATATACACCTAGAATATATATACTGATGTGTAATAGATATCAGTATGTTGTATATTTAACATACATATAACATCTACCATACATATCTTATACTGCCAATATTGTATTAGCAATATGCATTGATGTCTAGAGATAGATTTAATTTATATTGATTTAAATGTACATAAAAGGCTATCAAAAAATTCAAGAGAAAGCAATATTGCTATTTCAAACCACATGGAGGGAAAGAACAGAAAGGATGGTGGAGGAAAGGAGAAAAGGTGGGAAGAGGCTAGAGAGAGCTGAGCTGAAAGCCTGGCATGGATCCTTGCAGCTTCTCTTCAGCTCCTGTAGATGATAACACAAAGCTGTTTTCCTCTTTATGCTTCCCTGCTGAAGTCCTCTTTCTGCTGAAGCCTGAGTTCAGGCATTTCTGATCAGATTCAAGGTCCCTGTTGGAGGTTTCCAAGGCTTCATGAGCTGCAGCAGTCACTCCAGTGTCAGACACTGCCCCTCCAAGCTGCTCTTCTGTCCCTAACTGTGCTGTGATGCATCCTTGAAGGCTGTGGATGGATCATGGTCAGGAGGTGCTGTGAAATTGAGTTATCTTCAGCGTGATGCCAAAAAAGGAACAGGGTTTTCATCCCCTTGTGCCACAGTGCCAGTGCTGGGCCTCCACTGCCCTTCTGGGCACAAGCCCAGAGAGGACAGAGCCATTGGCTCTTCAGCAGCACTGTATCTCCATCACACAGTCCCAGGCACAGAGACCTCCAACAGCACAGGACTCCATCACTTGGCTTTACACTGGGATGCATCTTGCCTTGATGATCCCACTGCAGACTATCTTATGGCAGTTTCATGTAGGTTAGCAAGTTCACACATGTAGTAATTTGAAAGCCTGATTCATTTATCCACAATTCATTCAAGAATGCTCTTTGCTGGAAGGTTATCTGTTAGCAGCTCTCTAAAATTAGCCCAACTTGGACAGCCACTAATTCACTCTTAATATCAAGCTCCCAGGTTAGAGGACCTAAGAATATTTTTTCTTTCAGGCAGCTTTGCCCTTCTACACACAGAGCAATTTTTCTATTTGAGCCTGTGATCATGCAAGAAAGATTTCTGATTTCCTGTGAAAATCATATGAATAAACTGGGGAGAAAACAACCTTCTTGCCATGTCACTGGCTTCAATATTTACACACTGCTGTTACCAACTAGCAAGATTTATAAAAGAACAGAGCACAGAGAAGAAAATCCACACATGAATGCTCTGGCTTATGGCATTTCCATAGGAGTGCTGCAAGAGGTGATCTGAAAAGCATGTGTCTCTGGCTCACATGTGTTTCTGCATGGAGCACACTGGTCTCCCATGAACAGCAATCCACTGCCTCTGCTCTGAGTTTTCAGGGGCAAAGCTCCACAGCCACTCATAACGTCAGAAAGCTGCAATGAAAGCCTAGGGCAAAAATGATTGTTGTTATTTATTGACTGATTTCTATAGCACCCAAAGGGAATCCAATCATTGTGTGTCCAGCAGGGCTCCCAAGCAGGTGTATTTCAGAGGATGAGCCATCACCTGCAGCACATCACAGAATTTGCTTTAATCTACACCCACCACTGCTATCACTTAAAAAAGGAACCTATTTAAAAAGAATAAAAAATAGAAATTTCCCTCTGCCTCACCAGGCAGTGTGCTTTTGCCTTTAGAAAAACATCACCTGCTGGACAGTCGCTCCCCACTGAGGTGAGAGAACATGGGGTCCTGAAGAGGTGTCATGACCTCAGGGTCAGTCTAGAGACTGTGACCACAGGGTCATAGCATTTCACAGTACTTGAGAGCATGGAGGCCTTTTCCTCTTAACCTTTCTACTTAGTTACAGATTACCACAAATACCACAACAATCACCAATACGCCATGATTAATAAAGCAAACATGAATGAATATATATATATTTATATTTATATGTGTCTCAAGCTATTATGTATTACTAGCATCAATCAATTACATTCTCAATCAATATATGGTATCAATCAATGATGGCATGAATTAGTAGTGTAGTACAATCAATAACAAGCACAACCAAGTAGTTCTGTATTCTTGCCTATTACCACAACTTGTCACTAGAAAAAAAAGGGTATCTATAGCATCAGTAGGAAGCAAATTAGATTTTAGAAGGAAATCTCAAAAGGGGAGGGACAAACCAATCAGAGGTGGGGACTATGCACCCCGCTGTCCCCAAAAGAGGGGATAACAGGCTGAACTGAAAGCATAACAGAGATACTCACTTCCTGGGCTCAGCCAGGGCTCAGCAAGACATCTGTGGTGACAGTCCAAGATCCTGTAGAAGGCTTGTGTTTCAGCTGGATTCAGCTGGAAAGCTCAGAGTGACAGAGGACCTCAGTTTTGGATAAAATTAACACTTTTTTTTTTTTAATAACATACAGATATAAGAGGGCATAGGACATCCTACTTCATGCAATCAATAAATGAAGTATTTATTAACAGCATTAATAAATGCTGTTAATGTCTGATTTCACCTGTAACAGCCAATACATTATGATGTTTTCTGTTCTTTCACAGCAATTTTATCTTCCCAGACTGTTTTCCACTGTGTTTTCCCAGACTGTTTTTCTCAGGTGATAAGTTGGTCTTACAGTCCCTCATTTTTTCTTCTTGTTTACAATATTTCAGGATGTCTTCAGTGCCTAGGCACCCTGGCTGCACTTTTCAAAGATGCTTCTAGTTTACAAGCCCCATCCTTAGAGGAGATCCCATTCTTCAGCCGTGCCAGGCTGGCTGTCCTTTCTCTGTCAGTACTTTTCTTCTCTTGTCAGTGATTTCTTCTCTTCAGTAATTTTCCCCTTCTAAGCAGGCCACCTTTATGACTGATCACATTACAGGGCTGGACTGGGAGAAGACTGAAATGCTTACCAGGCTGTGAGGTACCTACCAAGCAAGCTGGATGTGGGATAAGAAATACCCTGAGCCATTTGACACCAGCAGCTCTACTGGTGAGGCTTGGTGGTCAGCATGGTGCTCCCTGATACCCAGCTCCTCTGTAGGGGGGCTAATAGGGTTTCTCTTCTCTTCCAAGGCCCTGTCTTTCAAAAATGTCCTGCCCACCCTTCAAATCTGGATAAAATTGACCATGAGCACTGAAATTACTGTGAGAACAAAAATGAGAAACTAACCAACAGGGTAGACCTAAGTATTGTTTCCCTAGGAAAGTGAACTTGGGAATAGAGCAGGAGTTATGCCTGACACGCTTAATGGTGGAAAACAGTCTTTAATTTTAGAATTACAATGATGTCAAAAATACAGCACTCTGTAATTGAGGCTTCCCTAAATTTCAACAAGCCACATCAGCATTTTGTTCTGTGCTTTTTTCTCATGACTTTAATTGTTCCTGGTGGAATGTAGTGAGTTCTGCGTGGTGCAAGAAGCCAAAAGAGAGAAGAAGTTTGGGCTTTGGGCAAAGAGTTCCACTCTCCATTCCTGGGCCCATTGCAGGCTATTACTTATCCTCTCTGTGTCCTCTCTGTGCTTCTCTGAGCTCGAAATTGTCACCAGACCTGATCCTCAGTGCAAACAAACCACATTTCTCCATGAGAGATTTGTGTAGGGACCAGGACAGGCTCTATGTACCGCCTGAATGAGGAGCATGGGAATGTGTTGTTTTCTCAGCTCACCAGCAAATGCAGCCAGGCTTTGTGTGAGAAGATCATAACTGACTTTTGGATACAGATTAGGAGGAAAATAGCTCCTTTAAAAAAAGGGAACATCAGGAATGAAGAGTTGATGAGGGACATTCTAGGCAAAATGCGCCCAAGTGACCCTTAGGCAATACAAGTTATACACATCTTTGATCTGGGGAGCTGAAGATTAGCATACAGAGATGGTCAACTTATGTTTAGTCAATAAGTAATGGCAATGAGAAATAATTTTTTTTATTAATTCCATAAAAAGTCTTCTGTGTCTGCAGACCAGTATGCTGGCACATCTTAAGCAACCATGGTGTTTACCTCAAGCACTCAGAGGAAGTGAGCTGGGTTTTCTTGTCCTTGTCTTTACCCCAAACCATTTCACACCTTCTCAAACACATCTGCCCAGAGCTGCTGAGGGTGAGCAAGAGGCCATCACTCACACAGGCAGACTGCAAAGCACACACTGGCCCAGGTTTGGGTAAAATCTATGGTGAATGCAAGCATCTGAAAATTGCCTGTGGGCTAGGCAGTCCAAATTATGGGGACAAACCCACACTTGGCATGTGAACAGGATGAGCTGGACATGGAAATCCATGAATCTGAACACCTAAGGCACTCAGGCTGTTCTTCTCACAGTCACCCCAGTGCTGCAGTAGCACAGGGCAGGGGGCTGTGAAGTCAGAGTTTGCAGAATGTGCAGCATTTAATTTGAGATTCCTCCCCCTGGCTGGCTCTGTTTAGTGTGCACAGAGGCTACTGCGTTCAGGCACATTTTGGGGTTTGTATGTGCTGGGGAACAGCTGGAAAACCAGTGATTTATAGTAACTGGACAAGGTAGCTCTCAGAGGAAAACATATCTCTCCTCTGAGTATGTGCTATGGATTTCTGTAAACTAAAAAGCAACACCTGTCTTGAAGACCACCCAGTCTCCTACAACCTGAAGAAAACTGCATCCAACAGAGCCCACCTCCACGCTGGTACCCACACTGGTTTTAAGGTACTGTGTTCTGTTTTGGACTCTTCAAGCTTAGGCTGTCAGATGTGCAACCCATACCAAAATTTTGTGGTGCTCTCGGTAGCGCTTTCAAAAGGATGACACACAGAAAACCTTACAAATATTTAAAGAAAGACTTGGAGTGATTTTGATGGAGTTTCTAGTTCCTAAATATATTTTGTGGGGGTTTGCTATAAATGACTTGGGGGGATTTACTCTGACAACTTCCAGTGAGATTTATTATTTGCAAAGGGCAGACCAAAAAATTTCCTGCAAAAGCATATTTTTTGAAGATAAACTGGAACTTTATTTAAATGAAATCTTCCAAAAAATACATCTTTTCTTTGAACATCGCTGTTTTTCCTTGAAACAGTGATGATAGAAAGCCCCCGAATTTTCAGCAGTTTTTGGTGAGGAAGAGTCGTTATCAGCTGCTAAAAAAACAAATAGCTTTTTAACATTTTGAATGGAGTTTTCATCAAAAGGCAATGTTTCCTATAGAAAATTCTAATTAAAGCCATGTTCATTTTTTGTCAGACCCGTCTGCAGAAACTCTCTCTTTCCTATACGTTGCAATCTCTATATTCCCCAGCTGGGAGAATGTGTTAAAAAACCCCAGCCAGCACTTTGCAGAGACCCAGCCCTTGCACAGGATTATTCAAGGTGAAGCCTGGCACAGACCTGACAGTTTGTGGTTTTTGTGTGACTTAGCAGCCTCACAAAATGACACCTGCAGCTTCAACAATCGGCCTCATCTCCTTGAAGGCTTTTCTGCTAAGTGGAGTTGTTATCAGGGTTATCCTACCCCTCTGGTCAGCTCCAAGCCAAGGACTTCAGCCCTGGTACATTCAATAGTCAGGCATCTCTACTTGTGCCATCTCTGCTTCAATCACCTAATACAATTAGGAATAATCAATTAATGTGTATAAAACAAACACAGAAATGAACTTCTGCAAATATACAGAGCACCATTTCCTTTCATTTCTTTATTACAGCTTATTGCAATTTGCATGAATTTTGTCTCAAAAATTATTTTGATATTACTGTCACATGTTGCTCATATTTAACAGCAATGTATCTATTGCCAGCTAGCTGTGTCCAGCTCAGCAGACTTCCAAATTGTTGCCATAAATTAACTGGATGGTAGGATGTATTTTGCAGCTTACAAGGTGGAGACATTTCCCTAGGCATTTGTTGGCATGAGTCATGTTTCTCATGGAAAAGCACAGTATATAGGAAATAATGAAGAAATGAGGATTCAATTAATATTGAATTTTTAAAAATGCCACTGCTAATGTTAATACAAACAGTATCATTAAGGTCTGGTAGGATCAAAAGGAGACTTGCTTCCTGGAAACCCTCACAACCCCAGGACTGCTATGGAGTTAATAGTCTATAATAGAATCTATTCATGCTCCTAGATTAGTCTGTCAAAGACAATTAATCAAAATACAATAAGCTATTCTTCCCAAAATAGAAACGTGTACACAGTTAATGCGACAGTTGCATCACTGAAATTTCACAGGAGTTTTCTTCATGTATTTTGCTGAAGTTACAGGTTGAGGCCTGGGACATAAGGCCTGGGACAGGCAGATTAATGGAGTGTGAAAGGCCACTTGAAGGAAAAAGCCAGAAATCCACTTATTTATGAACTTATTTAAAACCATAGACAACCATTCAGTAAAAATACTGATACTTACAGAAGCTGCATTTATTTATACACTTTTTATCCTTTCAAATATGTTTGACAGATGCAATAAATAGGCAGGGCTGTATTCTGCAATCATTCAAACACGTACAATCTCATTGACTTTATTGGCACTGTATCAATATCGTTGAGGGCAGAGTTTGCACCATTCAGGAATCTCATTTTTGAAGATAATTGGAAGCATCTCTGAAGAGAAGGAAGGGTTTTTTTCACTAGAATCTATTTTTGATACAAAAGTATTACCTCCTAGTCTGTAGCTGGTTTTGCTATTGCTTCCTTTCTTATGCAAAGCACATTTATAGGCACTTTTTAATGAAAAGGAACCACAATGGAGTTAATTTTATAGCAAGAAATAATAGAGACAAATATTTCTTTCAGTGCTGACTCAGAGACAGTGTCACCCCATTGGTAGTTAGCTTACAAAAATTTGATAAAGAGAGTTTTACCTCACCCTCTCTTAAAAGATCAGGTGAGATCAGGTGAATATAAATCACATTTACTCCTAATCATGCTTGATTCATTTAAATGGAAAAGACCCCAAAGGCAGGAGTCAGACTGTGGGATGATGCAGCATGGCTGTGCTTCCCTCCCTGGCACTGAGTTTGCAGTTCCATCTTCCTCAGGGTCCCTGGCGTGGTGGCAGTGCCAGATGTGTGGCTTGGAGCTGGAAGTAAGTGCTGCTTCATGTCCCACAGGCAGCTCCATTTCCCAGCATTGCCTCCTCCACCTTGTGTTGCTCTCAAACCATGATCTTCTACGGGGGACACCGTGAAAACCTGAACTTTACTTTTTGATTTTGTAGTGAAAATGAATGTTTAAATGTCAGGAACACCTTTGGACTGAAAATCATGGATTCTGGCTCTCTGTGGCAGAGAAGTTGGACTATGAACATAAATGGGCCTTGTGCCAGTTTCTGCAATGACGCACATGCCAATAAATTATATGACTGGAGCATGCTTCTGCAGATGATTTTACATTTAGTTATAGTCCCAGAAGTTCATGCTCATTGTCGGAGGGCTTTGGGACATAAAGAGAGGACTATAATAGAAGGTTTGATCCTGCCAAATTTTTAAGTTTTTTATAAATTTTTTCACCTTTTCAAAGGTGCTGCCTTTCCACAGGCTTAACATTTTTTTGGTGCTGGTTCTTTGATGACAGGAAGTCTTCCTGCCTCTGAATACCTGTCACTGCCATGCAAAGCCATTTGCCATGCAGTCAAATCTCCCCTCTGCCTTTTCTCTTACCCCGCAGGGAAGCACAATGGGAGAGACTTGGAGACAGTACAAAAATTGTAGTTGAGGCATTTGTTTCTTATTATATTTGCCCTTCCCAGGGACACAAGTGGCAGCTTGCCACGAATTAGGTCTGCTCAATAATTCAGCCCCCGAGTAATCAGAAGACAGCAGTCAGAGCTATGATGGATAACGGTCGGATGTCACATGTCAATGTTGGGTCTCCCCAGTCTATCACCAGCCACTGTGACCATCAATCACGATATTCTACTTACCTGCCTGCCTCCACTGACAAGCTTGCATTAAACTGATGGTTAATTTCCTGTCAGTAGCTCCTCCATGACCTGGGTTCTGCAGAGATGTGCCATTCGGCTCTTCGTAGACAAGAGCTGACCTAAGGCAAGATAGGAGTGCTGGGCCAAACATTCTCAGTTGCAGAAAACGTAACTTCCTTGTAAGCTGAGAAACTTGGCTAAAACTTAACAAAGCTCTGTTGTTTTGTTAATAGATAAAGCTGTTGTATTCTCCGAAAATATCACTGTGTTTGTAAGAGTCAGACTTGGTCTCCAGTGGTCTTCAAAATCCATATCACCCCATTCACAGCGCTTCCTAAGTCAGGATTCCCACTCTGGAAAAGAGATTTGTCAGATCATGAAACTACAAGTAACTGGCTTAAGAATTACACAAGTTTTTTTATCTTAAACCTCCTGCTTTTGTTGTGCATGCTTTCTCATTTTATTTCTTTAGGAAGAGAGAATACAGCCTACAAAGTTAATGAGGGAAGATGCACAGTCAAGTGTATCCTCAAGCTCTTTTGAAATGGCCGTGGTGGTGGTGGTGGTGGTGGGATGACTTTGAGTGCTAAGGGTGCCTGGATGTTCAATACCCAGCTCCCATCAGCGGCGCTTTCTTCCTAGGGTCAGCACAAAATCCCCGTGAGTTTGCTTGCTAACAACTTGTGTGCTACAGTGGATACTTTCTGACTCCCAAGCCTGCTATATCTCATACTTGAAAGTCCTGAAGAGATTATTTGGGATTTTGTGCCCAAAAGCACCGCTGGGAAACTGCTTGACGAAGGTCAGTTTTAGACATTTCCAAAAACAAAGGATGACGATGTTAAGGCACTCTGAGTCACACAGACCTGTTTCAAGAACCTCTATTGATGTTGTCTGTGGTAATTTCTTCAGTGCATGCTATTGTTTTAATCTCTCATTGGCTTTATGGAATGGGAGTTGAACAGGTGTCCTAAGAAGACTCACACATTTGGCTGTTAGTTGGACTAGCTGGAAATATGAATTCTATCTTGCAAAACATTTTGAGATGTTAACAGTTATTTTAGTCACACTGATGATTGAAAGGCTGTTGAAATTTTTCAGAAAAAATTCAGGGAAAGGAGAGAAAGTATTTATTAAGGCAGTGATGCATTTACTCACCTGGCAAGGGGAATCAAACTCATGATGCTCAGTCTTGTGCATTATCACTCTCATTATCAGTCTCTTTCTCCATCTAATCGGAAATATAACTCTGAACCCCAAGATGTTACTAACAAAAGTTTGTAAAACTACTGTTATATTTCCTTGAGTAGTTTTGGTTTCAATGAAACAGCATTTTTTGGTGCAAAACATTTAATTGAAAAGTCCCAATTCAGCTCCTGTGTTTACATCCTCTTCAAGCACTATAGGCTTCTGGGCAGTCAATTGGATGAAAACAATGCTTGCAATAATTTTATTTTGTCTTTGAGTTTATTCAAGTTACAAAATCCAGTTACATATGACAGTAAATATGTATTTTATATATTTGGTCTCATTCTGATCAACAAGCCATAGCTTGTTTCTTTATATAGGTTTTTTTTAAAAAAACTTGCTTCATCTGGACTGCTAGTGAGCAAAAATCTACTTTGCTTTCCTTTTTCTGCATTTTAAATCAATGAAAACAAAACCAAACAGAAAATACTCTGAGAAGCACTGTGATGAAATAAAATAGAAGAAGGTGCTGTTAATTCAGGGTATTTGTGTGTGACAGTGGAGGAGGAATTCCTGCCCGTAGAGGGTACAAGCGCCAAGCACCATGACTCACATGGGTGCAACATCTGCCTGGACATTTTGGTGTGCCACCAGGCAGTGCCTGTCTCAGCAGTGCACAGGGAGGAGTGGCAGTGCCCCACAGCTTCCCCTTCCCAGCGCTCACCTGCCGTGCTGGCAATGTGGGTTGCTTGTACCAGCGTGCGTTGTGGCTGCTGCTGACACCTCCTCCCTTCAGCCACCTGCAGGGACTGAGCTTGCTGGCACTGCTGGCTCATGAGCCACAGTCCTCTTGTTGCCTGAGAAACGACAGGAGGTGCTGGCAGCACATCCTTGGAAGCATGTTTGCATGTGGCTTTTAATAAGATTGTCAGGAAAAAAAGGAGGTGTCTTGGTGAGGCTGCATGGTGGTTCTCAAAAAGCTGGAAATGTGATGGTTGTCCATTGATCCATCACTTTTATAAATGTGCTAAAAAGATGGTAACTTGACTCAAACTCACCAATCCCAATTATATTTACACCCACTCCCTGGTGCTGGAAGTTTTACCTAGCATTTAGCTGAAATCTTTCAGGAATGCAATTATTCAACAGCTTCCTTACTCTAAATTGGCCATCTCCTTATATTCTTGACCTTTTATTTTTCTTCTTCAACACCTTTTTCCTAATATTTCATTGAATGAAACAGTTTGACTAAGTAGAGTGAGAGGAGAGCCCAAGAATTATGCCTTTCTTCTGACCAGCCCTGAGCAGATTCTCCTGCTGTAGTTTCTTCTTTGTCTTGGGAAATTCCCCCTTGGGGGAATGCTGGGTGTAGACATTTTCAGAAAATGCTGTCAGCACAACTCCTGCAGAGCTGCAGGAGGAAGGGAGGGGACCGGGGGAGTGTGGTAGGGGCCCAAGCATTTTTGGTAAAACAGTCAAAGCATAGAGTTGCAGTATCAGCAGTGAGATGATTGTCAACTACAGGAAAAATGTTTCCATTTCCTACCACAGGTCACAACACTTAATAACATCATCTATATGAGCACCACTAAAGACCAAATCAGCCCAGCATGCAATGCTGGTCTGGAGTCATCTACAACAAACCCCACTCACCTGGACCAGAAGAAAGGCCCAGAAATCCATGGGCAAGATTCTTGAGCAAAAGGGGAGAACTTCCCTATTGAACAGAAAGGATGCAGGGACAAAAATGCTGAGCTGCAGGCTGAGTGTAGTCCTGTGGGGGATGGCTCTCTCACCACTCAGCAGTATGAGGAGGTGCAGCAAAGCCTTCTTGTGAAGACTGGCTGTGTTACCTGCCACACAGCTGCCTTATGTAAGATTCAGCTCAGAGCTGGAGTACCTACTCTGAAGTGTTTGCACAGAGGTGTCAACACCTGAGCTCAAAGGGTGATTCAGTTGCCTCCACAGAGACTCCTCATGTTGCTTGAGATGCTACAGGAAATCTGGGACACCTACAAGGAGGTGGCAGATGCAACACAGGACCTCCCAGTACAGCACATCGAGACCTGAAATAACCTCCTGAAGCATCCAGTTTGGCACTCAGCAACTGGGCCTTGTCCAAGGTTATTTAACTTTCCAATACAGTCAAGGGATTCTAGGAAATATTTTGGTTTGCCAAGAACTGGACTCCTAATGTCATGGCCAGGCTGACTGTACTGATAAGATCTCCATTGCAGGGACCATAGGTACCCAGCTGACATGAAGATGACTAAATGTAGATATTCTAGTCTTCCAGTCCTCAATCAAGAAAAGAAAAATAAAAAATCTGTGCATGTCAAAAGCACACTGCCATCTCAAGCTAAGCTCTTGCTAGTAGCCTGCTCCACAGCATCAAGGCCAAAAATGTCCTGACATTAACTATGGTTGCTGTTGACTGCATTGTGCCTCAACAGGCAGGTTGTTACCAGGGTATTTAAAAGTCAAATCAAAGGATAATCAAGGGAAATTAACTCTCAACAAACAATAGACCTGGGCTGGTCTTCTTGAATGTGCTGAACTAGTATTTTTTCAGTATGCCCCAAGCACTGCATGAGGAGCTGGATAAAAGAGATGAATTTTGAGTGACTGTAGACCTCCTCCAGCAGGACCAGGTTCCAGTGAACCATCTGAGTGTGTCACAAAGGGGCTCGGTACTGATCCTAATCCACTTGTGCTGATTGAAGAAAGCACCTGATGGTCTGGGACCCTATCCATGCCTTGTTGGCCAAAGCACTTCTCACTCCAGATGTGTTTTGTGCATACCAACCCTATCACTAAGGAATTTTCAGAAGGACTACTCCCTCCTCTTAGCCTAGGATTTCTGAACATGACGACTTCCTTCCACCTTAGAAACTAGATTGTATCCTACTGCTACCCTCATTTTTGCTCAGCTACTTCTCACCTTTTCTCCTCTACATGCTTGCCCAGGAGCTGCAGTCTGAACCAGCACAGTGTTTTTAAAACAAGTCTCTGTTTTAGAAGTAGAAGAGAGGATGAAGTACAAGCTGTTCCAGGAAGCACAGGCTTGGTTTGACTCTGCAATGGCAAATAGCTAGTGCCCTGTGAAGTAATAAAAGGGTATTTTAAAGAAACTCGTCTTGGCAGGGCTGTAAGCTGATTTATGAAGGCAGGTGTCAAGTGACTGTGAAACTGCTGGAGCCATGGCAAAGCATATTTCATTGTTGCTTTTGTATTTTTGTATCTTTTTCTAAGAATCCCCAAACCAGTCTAAGCAGAAGTACTGTGCTAATAGGGAGTTTAAATGGATTTGGGGAGCTCAGGATTTCTGTGTAATTCCAAGGCGTGACAAGCCAGAAAACTTCCTAGTTTTATATACTGACTTTGAAAGCCAGAATAAAGTTCAGCAAATAGTGAATTTGCTCAGCAAAGGAGATGAAAAATCCATTGTTAAGCAGTTGCTGCACCTGCTGTGGTGACATGTTTTCCTTATAATGTTCTTATGTTGGCTGGGCCCATGACTTATGCCCATAAAGAGGGGTCATGGTGCCTCTTTCTAAATGATTGCATGGGGTGTTGGAGGTCTCTGTGACTGAGGCAGTGAAAACTGACTGTGTTACGTTTGCAAATGATGTCTGAGCCCCCTTTGCCAAGGTGAAAACAATTCTGCAAGGAGTAGGAGAACACAGCAACCAGGCTTAATGTCTGCAATGCCACCTTGTTTATTTATCCTAGGTGGAGGCTGTTTACAACATTTTATGCTACTATAACACACATGCTTTCCCATAGGTGCTCTGCACATGTTGGGCATAAATATGACGCTTTTGCCACAGATTCTGCATTCCATAGGTGTGCTGTTTACAGCCACATCTGTGCCCTTCTCCAGCCAGGTCAGAGGTGTGAGCCAGCTGCAGACAAGTAAAGCTGCTGTTAGTGCACACTGGGGCCATTCCCAGGGAGGCTGTGTCATGCCAAGGGGGCACCCAGTCCCGTGCTGGCAGGCAGAGATGCTCTGGCTGGGCTTGTATGTAACCTTGGGTGAAAAGGAATCTGGTCACATGTGCTATCAGCCCTTTACAGATCCCTCCCAGTTTCAAATTCCCCATGAGCCAGCATGAGAAAAATCAAATCTAAGGTGTATTTTGAGAATGGGGAGCCCTTGGAGGAGAGCTGTGTAAGCAGTCACCTGCCTTTTTCTGCTCACATGCTGTGCAGAGGTCTGCCAGGAAACACTGGCCAGTGCAGGGTAGCTCAGCCCTCCTGCTAGCTTAGGGGGAATGAAGGGCGGGGATGTGGGGTGAGGTGAGCAGACTTGCTGACATTTCTGGCCTTGCTGCCATCCTGCTGTGCAGTTACAGGTTCTACCCACCACCGTGCTGGGAGGTAAAACTGGCAACTTGCTACTTTGCAGGAGTGTTTATTAAAGAGGGCTGCTGCTCCTGCCTTAGTAAAACTCATCCTACCATTCCAATGGTCTTTGCAAAAAAGTATCTGTAAGACAAGGCTAGCAGCTGTATAAGTTGCTGGACTACTTGCAAAATAAAACCCCTCTACTTTTTCCTCAGCTCAAGCATAAGCTTTTCCTGCAACCTCTCCCTGCCCTACAAACCATCAGACACTCTGAATTTTTTCATCAGGTCTGCAGCCTGCTTTTTAGATCTACAAGATCAGCACCACTAGCATGAATATTCAGAAATAAACTAGGCAGGTGTTTGGGTTATGACAATCTCAGCTGCAAAATTTCTGGCCCTGTGGCAGTGGAATGATCTGAATCCTCAAATCCTCGCTATATTTTGATTGCAGCATTAAATGTGCTCTTTATTCTTTATGCAATGGAGTCCTGTTCAAAGGAATAACTCCATAATAAATAATAAATATATAAATTTAAATATTGTGTGCATGCCTGAAAACCATAGCACAGAGCACTGAGAGGAAATATTCTGGGTTGGAAAATCTTTTGCTGCACGAGTCAGCTATCCAGATAATGGATCCTTAGAAGTATGTAGGACAAATGGCTCTATGAACCATCTGGGACTCACTCAGCAGTGTGAAAAAGACTGTGAGGCTTGCAAGATCAGCACGCAAGAGTGATTGCTGATCAGCCACTGCTGCTTTGCAGAGAAAACAAAGGCTTTAGCATTTAAGCTATTAATAGTTTTTACCTAGTCCAAGTGTTGCAAGATGTGTTAATTTCCCCAGACTATAAATTCAAAATTTGTTAGACACTTTTCTAGATTGCTGTTTCATAATAGACTTAATTTTTATCCACTTGTTCCCATGTTTTTCATGTGCCAGTATTAAGTTCTGTGAAGTGCCTGGATGAGCCACATCTGGTTTGAAAACTAACCATGTAAAAAACACAGCAAAACTCCTTTTCAGATCATAATTTCCTGACTCAACTCATCCCACAGCTAAAGGGACACTGCTGCAGGAACAAAAGGGCACAAGGGGCTGGAATCAGGTTTTTTGGTGTCAGCATCCACTAAGGCCATTTTATGCTGATTGTGGGAGCTTATTCTAGTTGGACTGGATGGTTTTCTTCAATTTCATATTACAGTGGAATGAAAGAATAGTTTAAAAAAAAAACAGTTATGACTTTAATCAATTACCAATACGTTATTTCAGTCTAAATCTAGTTTGTGATTTCTTCTAACAGGAAAATGCCAATTATTTCCAGAGAAAAAACAAAGATGACAAAGAAAAATAAAACAGTTAATGATTTCACAATCAGGCAGGTGAGATTTTGTACATTGTCCCCATAATGCTGCAATTTTCAATTACATACTGATATATTTAACAATGGCTAACTAAATGGCTAAGTAGATGTCTAAAGGCACAGCTCTTTGCAGAGCCTCTTGTGTCCCATGCTAATTTGGCTCAATCTGAAAAGCAGACCAAAGGCATTAATGGTTGGAAACACTTAAAGAAACTCGCCTCTGGTAAACTGGGAATTGAATTGGAATTCAATTCCAAATAAAGGAGCCTGCTTGTGGGTGTCTGTCGGAGTCTGTCTGAGCACTGTGTGTCCAGGCTGCCTTCCCACCTTGCAGAGATGGATGGTTTGGTAGCAAGGAGTTGTCATCTGGAATACACAGGGTGCAGAGACCTCCCAACAGGACCAGTGGCTCTGACAGAGGATCTTCAGGATCTGTGCCCTCTACTGGGGTTTGTAGAGCAGAACTAGAAACCTCTGCTCATATATCTAAATCTTTCCACTAGCACAAAGTCAGCCTGGTTCAGCTGGCTGCCCACCAGAAGCAGGTTCAGCTGCCCGTACACAAGTACCTAGTGCTATTCAAGGCACTTTCCAGCACCCAGAACACTGCATGAGGTTGGCAGATGTGTCACAGGACTTCTAGGAAACCTCTCTCTACCCCTGGGGTAGCAATGTGATGGTAGGTGAGATTTCACATGGTGCTGAATGCCTGTTTTGAGGCAGTAAAGGCAAGTCCCAGAACTGGCTTTTCCTCCATTCACAAGCTGTGATGAGAATACTGTCATGCTAGACTGGGTTTTGTCATTGCAGCTCAAATACAAGGGCTTCTGGCAATGCTTCTGTGGTGTAAGGTGCTTCTTGATGCCAGCCATGGCATCACAACCAATTAGTTAGGAAATGGGGATGTTAATGACATGGTAATGATCAGCATATAAATTCATTGCTGTTTTGTCTGGGTTCTGGGTTCAAAATACCAGGCCTTGCTAGGCTCTGATCCTGCTGTCCTGCACACCAATGTAATGCCTGGATTTGAGAGGGATGATGAGATTGAGCAATGAGGTTCAATGAGAGATGTCAGAGAACTGACCTCCTAGCAGCCTCCTGGCTGGCAGGGCCCAGTCCTTGAGCCAAGCCACCCTCTTCCTGCAGAGGTCAGCGTCTGTCCCCAGTGGCACACAGCTTTGTCTTGAACGATGGTCCTTCCAAAAGTATTTCAACAGCTGGAAAAGCTGACCATCTGCCCATGAAAACTGTCCTTCTGGAAGTAGTAAAGATGGACCAAAAGTAATGTGAGTGCTCTGCTCTCTGTAATGAGTTGTGCTTTCCAAATGATTGAGCCTGTTACTTGACATCTTCATTTTAGATTCATTTTAGTGGTTCCCACTAAAGCCTACTCATGTAAAACACTGAAACATAGAGAAAACCTTACTGACATAAAATTTACAAATGCAAATGAACAGCACTAATGCAGTGGTGAAAATGCTGTGCAGTGTGTGCCATGCAGTGTAATCCACTGTGCTCTGAACTGCTCTCTCCGAGGCATGACACAAAAACTCAGATCACCTTTGGCAGGAGATGCAATTAGAAGTGCATGGTATTGAAAAAAGGGAGAGGGGATAGTTAGCAGAAATGCACCTTTTGCAGGGAAGGCTAATGATTAGCCCACAAATTATTCAAAGCATGTGTATATCAACCATGAACCAAAAAAGTAAGATAAAAGCACCAAGGAGAGAAATTGGCTGAGCAGAACTGATCTGCATGTGGGAGTAAAATGTGCTTACAAGTTTAGGAAATCTCTAACAAAGTGAAATCTTCAACAAAGTAAAGCCCAACACTATAGAAATTTAGTTAGCACAGTCTTTTGATGCTTTCTGCCCTTTGCAAAGTGCCTTAAAGACCAATCACGGGATATCCACTTCACCTTAATATAAAAGAGAAATGTTTTTTCAGACCTCCTCTTCATGGAGTTGAAGCAGAAGGAGAGGGAAAGCATGATACCAGTGCACAGCACAGGAGCAGGGAGAGCAGCCAGGAGTCCTGGGCAGGATACTCAGTGTAGGAACCTGAGCATCACCAATCCACTCAGCAGTAAGGCCACAGGGGAAAGCTTACACAGGAGCCTCATGGGGCAGCAGAGGAACCTGAGAGTCCACAACCACCCAGACAGAGCTCCAAAGGAGCACTACTGGCTGTGTGTGGAGCAAGCCCAGTTATTGTGAGCCACAGTGACAAAGGCCATTTATTGGAGTGTATCATTATTTACGTGACATGGGAGGCTCCAGCCAAGATCAGGGGGCTGGGCTGCCACAGTGTCAACCACAGCATGAGCTATATCTTGCCTTTCTTCATTGACTTTTAATTGTTTTTTTGGGGTGGTAGCAGAATTAACAATGATTCAAATACTGAAAATAAATCCTGAATAATTCAGTCCTCCTGTTTTATATTTCTCATTCAACACACAAACATTCCTTTTTCTCCAAAATTAGGGACTTTAGAATCCAGAGCCATTTTTTCCCGTGAAATTTTTTTTCATATTTATTTGGATTTTTTTTTTTTTTTTTTTTTTTTTTTTTTTTTTTTTTTTTTTTTTTTTTTTTTTTTTTTGCTATACTAGCCCTGGTCTGTAGAAGACATGCATGCACAGTTTACTCAACAGGGTCCAGACATATTATTTTATTCTAGGGGAAAAAGGGTAAGCTCAGTATATCAGATAGAGAAAATGACCTTCATACCAAATGCTGTAGGAATCAGAACTCAACTGATTTGAGATGAGTTTATAAACACACTTTCCCCAACTGCTCCAGTTTTATGGCTGCAGACTGACCTCTGCTTTGCACTTCTTCTCGTAGCATTGAAGCTAGTGGGTAATACAACACATTACACAGGATGAATCCATGTGAATCCATGTTTCTGAATTCTCTCATGATAGTGGGACACTGTCACTGTCAGATTTACTGAACCATAAAGAGTAGGGAGGCAGGTGTCAGCCCAGGCACTCTTTGATGGAAAACAGTCCTGGAGCAATGCTGGGCAACACAAAGACCTGGCTGTGGTGCCTTGTTTTAGTACAGCCTGGCATACACTCAGTCTTCATCATGTCCACCTGGACCTTCATTAAAAGCCCTGATTTGGTTTTAATATTTTCTGCATTTGAAATTCCTGTTTTTCCTTTGGTGTTGGAAGTAAGATGCAAGCCAGAACCAGTGGCACCTGACCAGTCAAGGAAGTACAGAGCCACTGAAACACAGGCAGGACAGCCTGAAGTGCCTCCCTCAGGCTGTGCTTCCTCACAGTCTGGGGAGGGAGAGGCTTATCCTGCCACCAGGATGTCTCATCCTGCCACCAGCTCCAGTAAGCTCAGCAGTAAAGCTGAGATGTTCTTGGTAAGAATTGGATTGTGCTTAGTTGGGAATGATTGTTTCTCTGGTGGAGCTTGAAAGGAAAGAAGAGGGATTTATATCTGGTATTTCTTTGGACTGATACAGTTCATCTCCAGAACTGGCTCAATGCTTCTTGCTCCTACTCACTATTTGTGCTGTGTGAGGAGCTGCATAGTAACTCTGTGCTTTCCCTCCTGTGACTGGGTAACAAACATTTATTGGAAGAGAATAACAAATGGTGAATCATTTCATTTCAGGCATGAATTCTTAGATGAATGTTCATTTGTGCTAAAATTAGTAATGCTCACAAGGGCAAAGCAAATGTGCAGGGATTGTCCAAATAGTTTCCAATAAGAAATATAATGAATTGAAATAGCTAAACTTTGCACTTTTATTAGTTAAAAATTTATATTAGGTAATATTTTTTATGTCATGCAACATTACTACCCTAAAATGATTTATGTATTAAGTGATATATATTTCCCTCCTTCTTACAAAAATGATTTATGGTTTGTATAGCAACAGCAGTACTATTCCAGGTATTAAAATGTGGGACTCAGCCTACATGTGCTTTTGATTCAGAATTAATAAATAGCATTTATTGCATCTAAGATAGCAGAATTACATTGTTTTGAAATCATCAGCACATTATATCAGGCAGGACAGTCTGGTAGTTCCTGGAGGCAATTCTTTGCTCCAGGCTGGCTCTGTTATGCATGCTCCCATTATTTTCAGTGGAGTGGCAGCATGTCCCAAGGCCACATGAGGGTCATCACAGCTCTAAAGTGGTTGAGTATTCATTTATAGCCTCCTTAGAACGTAAGTATTCCCAGACCAGACATATAACATTTTTATCTGGATACTGTATTCCTCTCCACAGATTATTCTCTTTGCTTTTAAATACCTTAGCCTGCATTTTCAGACAGGATCAAATTATCCTGTGAAACTGTAAGGATTTGAATGCACTCACATCCATCTCTTTGAATACCCACAGAAACACATATTTACACTTTTTTTTCTTGTGTAAGTGGGATGATATTTGCAAATAAGATCCTAATCAGCACTGAGTGGATCTGCTCTCTCCTTCTCACAGAGGGAACCAAGGCAGGTGCTGCTGCTGTGTCAGGTACCTCAGCCAACTGTCTGAAGATACCAGGAGTTGAGTCTTCAAATTACATAAAAATAACTTACACATAGAGTGCTGTGAGTCTGGATTCTTGTAGAACAAGCACTTAGGTGGAACACCTAAGTGTTCCACTTCTGCTGTGCAGAGGAGATAGGAGAGCTAGCTGTGGCTTTTATAAATCAGGAATTTTCCTCCTAGATGTTTGATCCTTATGGAACACAGCATGTTCATCCAGAGGGTGTACAATTGCTGGGGGAAAATTCCTTGGCACCCACTGCCATTTAAAGAAAAAAAGGTTGTCCTGGATTTGGAAATGTACATGTGTGTAGATCATCCTGCTGGAGCACCAAGGAACCAAAGCTGCAGCATGTGCAACCCAATCCCTCTTGGCAATGGGCCTGACAGATTTTTGTAGCTCGAGAAGACCATACATTCAGATATTTTAAGAGTCAGTCTTTCCTCAGAACTGTGCTGACATTAACCTCTTGCCTACAGACGACTCACCCAATCTCATAGCTGAATTTAGACCAGTGGCTTGCTCACTCTGATATACTTGTCTCTACATTAACACTAGGAACCTGCCTGCATAAAAATATGCCTGCTTCTGTGTGACAGCCCATTTAATTAAAGTGATCCACAAAAGATACATTAGCAAGGAAGATCTGGTAAAAGTGGATATGAGAGAGGCAGACCTCTTTGCTTCAGCTGAACTTTTCAACCTCTGCTATGATC
This sequence comes from Urocynchramus pylzowi, assembly GCA_013397555.1. NCBI lineage: Eukaryota > Metazoa > Chordata > Aves > Passeriformes > Fringillidae > Urocynchramus > Urocynchramus pylzowi. The sequence goes on from VZRH01002394.1 coordinate 276,508, forward strand.
TGATAGAGCTAGCTCTTCCTTAGAGCATGCCTATCTCTTTAAATCCCAAATTTCCCAAATGAAATCCAGCAGAAGTTCTTTGGCATCAGGTTCCAGGCATAAGTTATGAAGACTTTGCAAACTCTTGTGCAGCTTGACCAAAACCCTTCGCTTGTGCGGTCCTGCCTGCAGTTACAGAGCTCCTCACTCCCGTGGGCAAAAGGTGGTAGAGTTCCCAGGTGGTGTGGGGCTGGAAGGGATTCCTGACACCCCACTAAGCTCCTCTGCAGTGGATACACTGCTGGCCTAGGCCTAATGGAAGTGGGGCACTAAAGTCTGTGGCTGAATGGGAGAAAAGGATGAGAAAGAAAAAGCAGTAATGCAAAAACTGTGGTTGCTTTGGCTAAAGGCATGTTTTGTCTGACACCAATGGTACCTTTTCTCTGGATTAGACACCATGTAAGGATGGGATTACAGCCTAGATGAAACGGAAACATCCCAACTTGTATGTCAAGCCTGCAAAAAGGAGGCTCTGGGTGCCTGCTCCACCATGATGCCTCACTTTGGGAAAAAACATCAAGGCCATATTCTGGTGGCAAACCCTCTTCTGGTCTTCTTGCATGGTCTCTCTAAACTACCATTTCACTTAATGTCTTCATCTGTCCATTTTATATTTGTTTGACTGGATAAAATGAAGAGCAGAGACAGGCAGAAGATAATTTGCAAAGACTGAACAAGACACCTCTTCTTCTGCTGCCCAGTTTCCTCAGGTAACTCTGCTGAATCATTTGTTCAGGATTTTTTCAAAGTGACATAGACTACCCAAAATAAATTAGACCTCATAAGCCCTTTTGCCCTTTGTATCTCTGCAAAGCTTTCACATGTTACTCATTTGATTTTTCTGCTTTCAGTTTCAGTGTAATTTATAATCACAAGGAATATACAAATGGGTTCACAATGGTCAGCAGGGCAATTAAAGGCTGGTAAGATCTGCACTTCACTTTGCTGTGCTACTGTGTATTAAGAACTTCCTGTTAAGAGGCAGAGCACACAACATCTTCTGTGTCATCTAAGGTAGAAGAATGAGCTTAAACTCAGAAAAATCCATCTGACTATGGCAGAGGGTACACTCACAATGGTATTTTTATAGCAGCGATGTCTAGAATTCTCATGAAAGCTTTACTTCCAAATTGCTTCTCCACCTGGAAAAGTTGCTAGGGAGATAAACATCCTATAGTTTGGGATTTTGTTAGTTTACTTTTGAAGCTGGAAAATATTCAGGCACCCCTTCTTGTTCCCCCAAGAAGAAATGTGAGTAACATGTCCTCTTGTTGTGTTTAATTTTGAGCACAGAGCAATTGCCACACGATGTCAATGTTAAAAGTACTTTGATGAAATCCAAGAAGGAAGGTCATCAAGGTCACAATAAACTCAACAAGACTGGCTGAAGCTACTGGTGACAGAGAGGTGATGACAGGGGAGGCTTTGAAGGAGTGAGAATTATATGACAGAGGAAATTACACTACATGAAGAAAACACACCTGAATTCGAGGCCTTTTGATTAAATCTCAGGTGTTCTCAATATGGGTTTTTTGAATTATCTGGTCATGAGAACTCAGCCTGTTTCAAACCATCAAAGGTGAGTTTCTTATAATTTTATATCAAAACTATGAGAGTTTCTTCACCAGCACACAAAATCTTGAATTGATTAGTTGTTTCACAGAAATTGAAAGCATGTTTTGAGAAAAGTTGGCTTAATCTTCCATTTTCTGGGGTTCATACTTTTCCTTAAAACAAATAATGTGAGTTTGTTGATATTTTTCTCTTTTCTTCCATATAACAAAAAGGATTGCTACATAATTTATGTTTGCTTTTCACTCCTGTTTCCTAGAGCCTCCTTCCCAGATGGGTTGAAGAGCATGAAGTTTGGCCCAGCATCACTTCAAACCTTTCCTGAAGTGACCTGTTCTGTGGAGTGTTCTGAACCCAATTTAAAGACCAACTTTGTTCCTTCTTTTCCATTTATTGTATTACTTAGGTCTGACCAATGTTGTTTATGTTTACATTTTCACAGGGTTTAGTGCACAAAACATAGTGGCATTGTAAATCTGTAAGCTGCGTTTTCCCTTTTACCTCTGTGTTGAAGGCATATAAACAAGCACACACTTGCACATGCATATACAAGGTCAAAATAATATCCTTAATTATGGCTGTTGTGAAGCAAACTTCTCAAAGCTGGCCACTGTATTTTTTTTTCCTAATCAAATATTAAACAGGTTAATTTTGAAGAAGAGGGATCATATTTCAAACTTTGCCTTCTAGAACTGACTCAATCAAATTTTTATAAGCTGTAGATTTTTTAAGAGAACAAACACCAAAGATGGGTGTGAATTGCATTTGTGTTTTTGCTGGGTCTGTTTTGTCTGCCAAGTGCAGGTGTCCAGCATTCACTTTCTATTCTGCTTTTATCTGCATTTTGTGCTCATTATCAAAATACACCTTAGAGTCTTCCCAATTTTCTTTAAAGCCCCATCCCTTGGGTGTACCTGCCAAGTGCTCCTCACCCTCTAATTTAGCTGTTTAAATTGGTGTTCAGCTTGAAATGCAAGGAAATAAATTCTGGGTGCAGCTCCTATTTGGCATTGGAAAAGACCCACAGGGCAAACCCACACTGGAAATCTCCCAGGTGCCACAAGCTGGCGTTTGCACAGGAGCAGCTCCAGCAAGCTGGAGGTGCCCTGGGAAGAGAGGCCAGCAGCTTTCCTGGTGGCTGTGCCACCTCCATCCATCGGGCACCAGTGGACTGCAAGGGGGGCAGCAAGGGTGTTACCAGAGCAGTTTGTGCCTTTTGGTGCTCAGCTCCCAGGGGCTCATCCACAGCAGGCTGAGAAGTAGAGCCCCCAGCCAAGCAGCACAAGCAGGATCTCCATGCAAGGCTCCCCTCTGTCCTGAGGACATCCCCACTGCCAGGGAAAAGCACCTTAATGATGAGTTGTGCAGCCAGGGTCACACATGGGCACACTTCAGAGCTACGAAACTTGGCATCACAGGGAGCCCTGGGACATTACCTCTGTGTTTGCTCTGCCTTGGAGTAGCTGTGGATAATTTTCAAAGCTCCCTGGAAGAGAAAGTCTTAAAAATTGTCTGTTCAATGGAAGGAGTGTCTCAGAAAAAATAAAAATTATATCAAATTGAAGTATTCCTTCTGAAAAGCACACACACACACACACACACACACATATATATGCCTCTTAACCACTTAATGAATTTTTAATATGTTTAATAACTTGGAGATCATTTATTAATGTGCAAAACTTAAAAAAAAAATCATTACAGATAATTCCTGGTTAGTTCTGAGTGGAATAATTTATTTTATTTTCTATATTAAATGTTTAATGCCTATCATAGCTGAAAAACATTTTAAAGAAAAAATGCAAATAAACCATTCTTATGTTGCTAGTCAAATTTTTACAGAATTTTCATGTTGTGTCTATGTATTGGAAAACACTATGCTATGTAAAGCAGGTTGTTTTATTCCATGTAAAACAGCAGCTGATTATAATAATTTTTAAATCACTGAAGTCAGCAGTAAATTATTCAGATATTTAGACTTAGTTATTACATTATAATAGAATATTGAATTATGCAGTAGTAATTCTGATATCAATAAATAATATAGAAATAGCAATACAAAGTCTTACATTTGGCTGGAATGTGAGAAGCCACAACATCATACAAATAGTTTGAACTTAAATTTCTTTTTTTTCTTTAAATATATTTTTTTAATTTAAAAACCAAATGCTTTCATGGAATATCTTTCGAGATTGGTATGATTTTGTGAATAAAACAATGAACAATGTTTTTGTCAAAAGGGCTTTTTCCCAGAGACCAGCAATATTGGCAGAACCAGTCAGTCAGGTTTCCCCTGAGGTGCCCAGGAGCCTGGAGCACCACCAGGCTCAGCTGGTGGTCCTGACCAGTGGAAGCTGCCAAGAAGCAGTCCCATGACTCATCACGCTCCATTACAACCCATACATGCCTCACAGTGCACAGCAATGCCCCCTGAGGCAGGACCTTCTTTGGTAAAGATGGTCCCAGGCTATGAGTGGACAGTCCAGAACCTGTCAGAATATCTTAAGTTTGGGGAGAGAAGCAGAAGGCTGAACAGAGATTTGTGGTGCTCAGCTCCCAGGGGCTCATCTACAGCACGCTGAGATGTAGAGCCCAACTGCAATAAAAGTAAGACATCATACAGGGATATTAAAAGCTGACACGGGTCAGTCAGCCCCCTCTGCCAGAGAGAGGCAAAACTGAGTCATTTACCAGTGTGTGCATTAAAGTCAAGGAATTTGTTTCAGATGGTCACATTTCCACCTGTGCTGAGTGCCTGGTACTGGCACTGCACCACCACACACCACGGTGCCCAGGGACCCACTGTGGGCTTGAACTGGCCAGGCAGATGCACACCATGGAGCTCATGGACCACGGGCCCTGCTTACCATTGACCCTTCAGTGCCCACCCTCAGAAAAGGAGCAGGAGAGGAGCAGGCCAAACCCAAGGGGTTGGGTTTCTGAGGTCCATGCTCCTCAGCTGTGTGATGCTGCAGCAATGGCCGTGCTTGTGCTCCTCGCTGTTGAAAGCCCCAACATGTGCCAGACCTTCACAGCTCCCATGGCAAGCACTGACAGCGTGCTTTGGCTCCGGCCCTGCTGGCACACTCAAAGCCCTCCTTCCAAAACAGACCCTAGAGATGGCAGGCACAAGCTGGAGATAGCCACAGGTTATTTTTAACACAAGGATCAGATCAGCCTGAGTTCTGGCAGTGTGAGGTGAACTGAGAGCGTCCTCCTCCCATCCTGGGCCCTGCGTGAACTGCAGCTCAGCAAAGACAAAGCCCAGGAACATGACTGACAGGGTGCACCAGTGACTGACACTTACAGATGAACATTCCTTCCCATTTTAAAGCATTTTTAAGTGCTTTTGCTAGCTGTGAGAACACAGGCACTGAGCACACTGGGTTAGAGAACTCTGCTGAGCAGCACAATATCAGCACAGGATTTATTTCACATTTCTGTCTCCAATACACTCACATTGTACATTGTTAGCACTCCTTTCCGCAGATATTTGTGCTTATCAGCAACTAAAAGGTCTTCCTAACTTCTACCATTCTAAAATTATGAGTTTTCATTAATAATTCAGTTCACTGAAAAAAAAAAGTGTACTGTCCTTACCCCTTATTTCTTGAAATTACAGGACCATAGAGCTGATATCATGGACTCGTTATATTTCTAACTTGGTAGACTCTGAGAAAGTGAAAACTGCAGGTCTCATTTCTATCACAGAACTTTTTCTAATTCTGAAGAACTGTGAAATAACAGCCTGACAATGTCATGTCTCTTACAAAACCACATGTCCAGCAAAACAGACATTTAATCTTAGGTCATTTACTCTGCAGCATCCACAGTATAAAAGTAGTGTCAGAGAAGATGTGATATATGGTCCTCACCTTGATGAGCTGTGCAATGGTTGTCCATCACAAGTGGAAAGCCTGTTCTCAGGCCTATATGAGATGCTGTTTGGACAGCTCTCCTCCTCAACATCCTCCCAGACATCTCTCCCAGAGGTGCTGACCCAGCAGCAAGGAGCAGGGCAGCAGCATCTGCAGCTCTCCTGGCTGCCCTGTCTCCTACCTCCCAACATCACTGGGAGGAGGGGGCAGCAGAGAGAGCTGCTATAATTGGACCCTAGAAATAAAACCATTTTGAAAGTACTGGGAGCTAATAGTGATTAGGAGAGGAACAAATATTTTGCAGGCAGAATAACAGCAGTCCACTCAAGGCAGCCAACATTTCCAGTCTCATGGACATTTGTAGCCAGGCTGTAATTTTCTTTTCTATTGCAGTCAGTGGTGAAAGAAAATGCAAAACACAAATATTCCTCTGCAAGTGATGTGCTCAATTCTCATTGGAATGAAAAGAATAATATGCAACCTGTGGCCATCCATGACTGCAGGGGTCTAATTAACCCCAGTGATTAACAGGTTTGCTTTGACACCTAGGCTGCTCTTCTTTGCTGCAGTCATCCAGCATAACACGTAAAGTTTTTTTAGATCTGCCTAGAAACGCTCTCTTTTTGCTACAATCAAAAGAGGAAGGATGCTTTCTGACACTTTGCCAAGAAAAAGAGTTTTCAGAGACTTTCATCTGCAGCACTGGAAATGCCAGACCTCTCCATTCCCCTCCCAGCTGCATTAACTGTCCATTTCTTCTCAATTAGGGAGAATGAATCAGTTGGCATTGTCTGTTCCCTGTGCAATGGACTGAGAAATATCACATTATTTATTCTGTACAAGCTGAATGAGGCTGGAAAGATTCATTTCTTCTCAGTCTGCTTTGACAATGTAATTTGTTACATGGCATTTAATTCTACAAGCCAGAATTAAGCTAGGAAAATGCAGGCTATCAGAAACTGTCTGCAAGAGAGCTCAGTGCCTGAGCAGGATTCGGTGCCCTGGAGCCCCGTGGAGCCTGTGCTGGCCCTGGAGCCCCATGGAGCCTGTGCACAGCACCAGGGATGAGTGCATGAACCAGCAAGCCTGGGACAAGGGGGTGTGAGCTGTGCCCCCTTGTTTTGTGAGTGCACATGCCCTACTCCTAGGTGATAAGTGTATGGGTCTTTCTGTGGTTGTTGCCACTTGCAGCACCAGTTAGCAGAGATCTGAGTGGTGCAGACACCAAGTGTGCACTGAATTCAATGACAGCAGATTCCTCCATTAGTCCAAAGCAATCCATCAGTGGGTGAAGCAATACACAAAAGCTCTGGAGACCTGGCTAATGTTTCGGGCCTTGTCCTCAGGCAGGCTCATTTTCATACTTGTCAGCTTGTCTCTATCTTTTGCATTAACTGTAATAGGTGTGGGGCAGGATTATCCCTAGGAAGGGTCTGTACAGCACCTGGAACACTCTTCTCCTCTCCCCAGTCTGTTGTGCAAGTGTTTGTCCTTCCACCATGAGTAATGAAAGTAGTGCTCTATGTATTTTAGGTGCAGGAGAGGAGAAAATTTGGTCAATTTTTTTTCTCTGACTTTGCTTGCCCAATCTATTTTTATGGTATAGAATTGATGCAGAAAAGTAAAGTTCATGACAGGGAACTGCCCTTTACATAACCTTACCTTAATAGTTTCCTAATTCCTTCATGTTTTACTGGAATATATTGAACAAAACTGTTTTATCTGTTGTTCTGTCTCTATACCTGGATTTCCTGTTTGCTAGAGCAGTTGGAGTTGATCCATGCTAAATGCTTTGGGCCAAATTTTGTGTGGATTTACATGGCAAAACACAAAGTCACTTTCAAATGGTGCAGAATCCACTTCACAGTCTGTCTTAAAATTTGCTCTATTTAGGCATTATTACTAGGTATACTCAAAGAGATTGACTGTAGTTGCTAGGATCAGACACAGCTCAAGCAAGCACCAAACTCTGCATACTGCTTCTCCATTTCTTTTGGTTTTTTTCCATACAAAAATATCTTCTTACTGAAAAGAGGAACCTGTGCAGGAAGCTGGTACATCACCTGGACATCCCTGAAGGCCCCAATCAGCTCACCTCTGCATAAAACATTGCTGACACATGCTCATCTGCCTTTGCACTTCTTATAGAACTGCTTCCTACTTTTCCAGACCATTTCTCCCATTTGTCATGCTCATATTAAAGTCCAAGGCTTGCCTTCAAACTGCTTGCAGCTCCTCCCGGCCCTGCACCAGCTACCTATTTGTAACCTTCACCTTTTTGCAGCCTCTCAAACACTGTAGGAAATACTGATGTCCCCTGGACCATGGACAGAGCTCTGGGCCCTCATGCAATCTGCTTTTCCGGCTTGACCTGAAAACTGCCAATTATTTCTTGAGAGTGGATTTTCAAAAATTCAAGCATCAACCTTCCAGTTTCTCCAAGAACAAGTTACTATAGTCTGCTTTTAAAAATACCAGGGTCAAACCCCCTACTGCACTCATGCTATCAGACATCTTTTGCTTTTGTCCTTTTCATCAGGCTTTTGATACTGTCTGGGAAAAAACACAGTCACTTGGGCTGTTTAATTCTTGAAAAATGTAAATTCATTGTGGCTTCTTTGTCCTTATAGGTAGTTTGTTTCTCCTTTTACTCTAGAAGGTAAATCTAGGCTGGTAATCTACAGTTTGTGCAGATTTTTTTTTTTTTTCCCTTTAAGTGTATAGAATAATTTTTCTGCTTCCCAGTTTCAGCAACCGATTCTGTCCACCACATTTTTTCAACAACAACATTTGTTCCTCTGAAACCTGTCCTTTACTGTGTCAGGTTTGACAGAAAGTGGTGAGAGAAATTCCTGCCTCCTACCACCACTGCTTCTAATGCCTTCCTTATCTCTCTCCATCCTGTCTCTTCATCACTTTTCCTAGTCCTGAAACCACCCCTTGCCCCTGATCCCCATCTGTGTAAGTAAAATTGTATTGTGATTTTGTCAGTTAGAAAATAATGTTCTCCCTCTTCATCTTTGAAGGATTATTTCAACCCAAGGTACATCATCAGTCCAGTTTGTAGATCATACCTAGGGGAAGGCTGTACAGGGGGCAGAGGTAAGGATGAGTATGCAAGAGATTCTGCCACTGAGCATTTTCAAAGCTGTGCTAAGATGCTGTGGAAATGCAGCCTCCTCCAAGCACTCTGAGGGCCTGAAGGTGAACATGGTCAGGACAACACAGTCTCAAGGAAGCTAGTTGGGTTAATCTTTTAAAATCCAAGTGCTTTCTCTTTTGTCTGATGGTTTTATTTGTCCTCAAATCATGATTAGTGAAGACTGCTGGATATTTTAATTATTTGCTTCATTCTTGGTCCATTCTGCTGCAGGCTATCTGCTTGTTGGGTGATGAACCCAATTTTCTCCTAACTGCCCTCTTGCCACCAGACAGTTCACAGACTGTTTTGTTATTAACTTCTATTTCTCTTGCAAGCTGAATTTTAGGACTAGATGTTTCTTGTTGTTCCTTGTCTTAATCCCTCTTAACTTGACTGAGTTTCTCCTTTCTTTGCAGCTTCCCTGCCAAATATCCCCAGGGAAGGTCTGAAGGGGACCCAGGAAAAGTAGTGGACAACATTCTCTTCATAATAATGCAACAGATTAGGGTTAGAGTGTTGTCCTGGCTCCCCTGAATACATGAATTTGGTGTACCCCTCTGCTGACCTGCTGAAGGACTGCAAAGGAGCCCAAATCTACTGTGAACCTACCTCCAAGTTTGCAACCCTACCTGTAATTAGAGCTAAAAGCATTTTTAGTAGGAAGAGTGGTCTGTCTTTTAGATGGAGAGTAGGATTTGGTGCTGGGAGGGAAGCATGTCAAGGAGAGAAAGGAGATGTCTCTTCCTCCAATCCTGGTCCCCTGTCCAGAAGAGAACCCGGATATCTAGCAAAGGTTGGCAGCTGGGAGGACAAGCCCTGGGCCCCTATAGCCTGTGTGTGAGGCCATTAAAAAACAACTGTGTGGGAAAAGATAAACCTGTAATGCTGCCAGGTTAAGCGAGACCTGTGGCATGATGAATTTCCTGACCACTTATTTATAAATCATTTTAAAGCTGCCTGTGACGTGACAGCTTTGCTCTCTTTTCTGGTGTAGTGAGCCATTACTGATGAGAATATGAATAACCAGCTTTTCTCTTTCTTACCCTTCCTTTCTTTCTTTCTAGAACTGGTGAAAATGTTCTAGAAAGAAACCTTCACTGTCCTGAAGGTCCAGTGACATCAGGGCGTTGTGCTAGTCCCCCTTTGGTGCAGACTGGCGTGGTGTGAGCTGGTGTCAAGTGTGCTGCCCGAGTTAGAGCAGCAGCTGCAGCTCTGCTCTCTGCAGCCTCGGGGATGGCACATCTCCCCCAGCGGGAGACAGGAGCGAGCCTGGCTCCAGGGAGCCACAGTCCAGCACGACGGTGGGGAGCCTGTAACCCTGGCAGATACACACTGCTTCCAGCAGCCATGCTGCAGAGTCTCCATGTACCAGACCCAACAGAGCCTGGCCTGGCTTTTTTATTGAGGTGCAGAACCACACTGAGTACCCCCACTGCACTGCACTGTGCCTGGGCTGGTAACTCTCCCCGAGACTGATGTGCAGAACACAGCCATAACTAGTTTGGAACACACAGAGCCAAGGCAGAGTGACAATGAATTTGATTTTCCTTCCAGACCTGAGCTGACTCCATGCAAAATCAGTTTGCAGAGCACAGTGGAATTAGTGGGCAGAGATACATCCACTGGCGCTGAGAAGAGCTGCTTTAAGTCAGCTTAATGTAACAATCTGGGCTAACATGCCTCCAGATAAGTCAAATACCAAATTGATCAGGCAAATATCCACACTGCTGGATCTATACCCAGAGTAGCTAGCTCATCTCTAGTAGATTGTAGTCTGATTTCTGAGAAATCTGAATTAACTAGACCTTAAAAAAGCAAAAAACCCAGCGAAAAAAAAAACATTCCCTAAGGTATTTGGTCTTGTGAAAAGCACAAATACTAGTTTGTTCATTTTAGCTGCATTTTGCTTGCAAGATAATCTCTTAAGTCAGAACTCAATTTTAAAAAGGGGGTGAATAATGCATATTTTACATGGATGGAACATATTCCATTGGAAATCTCAAAATATTTTGCAAACACTAAAGGATAAATTTTTACAACAGACCTCAGAAGGAGATAATTATAAAATCATAGGTATTTTATAGATGGCAAACCAGAGGGACCAGTTTTGTTCTAGGACCCACAGGACAATCTGCACAAAGCTGAAAATGCACACAAGGCTCCTCAGATTTCTAGCATTTTCTGCCTTGCTTCAGGTTGACACACTGCTTCTTTGACATATTTACATTGCCATATAATACTTGTTTTTTCCAGATGATAAAGAGCTAATTCTCATTTAAACAAACTGCTTTTCCTATAAATCAGGAAGCAGGCAGCATTTCCTCCAGCTGTCATTCAGCAATTACACCATTTGGAAATGGTATCCAGTGATTTGCGATAGTGTAATCCCTGTGGAATATGAAAGTAGCTCCAGAGTCAGGCTTGATTAGAAATACCCAGTTGACTGCCAGGGACACATTTCAAACAGGCTTATGCTGGATTGCTTCTATAGTTGTACACATGAATCAAACAGTCAAACATACAAATGACCCAATCTGCATTTACAAAACTAAACTCTGCAGCTCTAAACCCATTTTCTGGCCTAAAGGGTGCTACATGTCCAGTACATAACCAGAAAAACAGCTCCTCATGTGCCCTCAGAACAGTGAGCAATATTAATCCACGGAGCTCATCTGTATTTGCAGACTGTCAGCTCTAAACTCAGGGCATTATTGTACCAGGAGCACATCTCAAACATTTTGAAATGTACAGACATCAAGTGTTTTGCATACCCACAACATAAACTCATTCAGAGGACAAAACTAGTATTTAAAACCTCTGCCAGGGCACCTCAAAGTCTCTCCACTGACTTGAAATCAGGCTTTGAACTGCAGGGCTTTTTTTTCACCCTTGTTTAAAATAAGACAAAGCCCAACCAGATCGAGGAAGTGACAACAGAAGAATCTCCTTGTATTATCACTCAAAATCTTATTTGTTATACAGCCATTTTCTTCTTAGAGGAAGAAACCTGAGAGGTATTTTTAAGACTGAAATCAAAATTGTTGCACATGTGAGCAGCTGAGAAATGAAGCAGATTCCTTGTCAGACAATTGGCCTGGGGACACTGAACCTGATGAGTGTGATTTCTCTCCTGAGTTGAACTCTGCTTTCCCAGGTGCTCTCCAGCAGAAAATCACACCAGGTGCCTTCCAAAAATCTGTGTGCAGCTGATGTAAAACCCTCTGGCCAGACACCAAAGAACGCAGCTTGCTGAAAATAAACCGATTATAAGCTGCTGCTCTATCCTGGCAAGCAGATACACAAGATACCTCTCTGCAGAGCTATAAAATTGATTGGATGTGTTTGAAAGAGGACTGTAAACTTCACCAAAATCTCACTGAAATATTGCAAGGGAAAGATGGATACAGAAATATGAATACAAAAAAAAATGCAATTTAGAAATAAGTGTTTATTCATTTTACTTGTGCAGACATTACCTTTCTACCTCCATTAGAGGGATCAGTGTGACTGTGGAACACAGGAGAAAGGAATGCTGGATGTCTGGGTCACGTGTGAAGTGTGGTTCTGTGCTGACCAGCAGTGATGCTGAGCCAAGGACCCTGAGCAGACTGTGCCAGTACCAAAGCTCATCCTGATGCCCAGTGTGAGCCCTTGTGCACAGGAAAGCAGCTGATTTCAAACAACTCCACAGCAGTGCACAGATACCCACAGGCCCTGAGGCTGTGGCACATGCTGCTGCCTGTGCTCTCGGATGACCAGGAAGGGCTGTGATCCCAGAGTCCCAATAAATACTTTGTGGTGACAAAAAATGCCTTCTAAAAGCAGGGAAGCTCTGCAGGTCCTATAGCAAACTCATTGTGGAAAAAGAAAAAAAGGAAGGATTTTGTTCCATGTCATACGATAAGCAGTGCAATACATTACCACTAATAATAATGTCTGGATCACATTGAATTATTACCTTACGCCTGGCTCTAATTTCCATTTCAAGTTTTCATTTATTTTTCACTTCACTAAGTCTACAAAATTAATATGGCATCGGACACATTCATTAGAAAACTAATTCTGACTCTGAGGGGAAGTGCGACAGGAGTTTTGGGAGGGGCAGGTTGAATCTCCTTAACCTTGGTCTACAGGTATGTCAGAACCCTGTCAACTTTACTTTCAACAGCATATATGCCTGATGAGCATCACTCTTGGAAATTGCCCCAGCTATCACACTGCCTACTCACACTCACTCATTTAGAGTAATTTCTTTGGAGAGCTGACTTCTGAGTTGGCAGATATTTCAAAGGGCTGCTTTGATTCAGTCCTCCCTCTTCAAAACTGTGTTATTTTTGTTTAATCATTCTTGGAGGTAGGCGGCAGAGGCAGGTTTTCCCCCTTAAAGGGTGTGTTGCATGTCTGATAGAGCAATACAAGGGCCCTGGGTTGAGTTATTCCAGGGCGAGTCAGGTTAATCAAAAAAGAAATTTCCATTGTGGAGGTGAAAGAGGTATTTGTAATCCATTAGGATGCTAGTTATGATTACTAGATGAAACAAGTAATCTCTTCTGACAGAGCTTCAAACAATGTGCCAGGCAGCCCAGACCTTAGTCTTGGTAAAGCTGGATGTATGTCCTCACATGCAAATAAACTTTGTTTCTCTTTTGATGAAGCTCCTCATATTTTCAGCTCAAATCCCTTTTCAGAGGTGCAATTATTCAGAGCCCTGTTTACCAAGTTCCTTACCTGAAACAAGCAACAGCTTTGCCAAGAGTGTTCTCCCTCTCGCCTCCACATCAGGAGGATTTGGTCTTTCCCTGCTGAGCCACAGCCAGTTTTCCAGGGGCTTTTCATGGAAGGTAGCTCTGGTCCAACCCCAAGGGCATTTCTGTTGAAAACATTTATTATGTACAACATGAAAGTCACTCATCTTTGAAGAATCCAGCCCAACCCAGCTTCCTCTCAGGCTGCTATTTAATGATGAACAAGTGAAGTTCAGACTTCTCTGCCCCACAGTGAGCAGCTCAGGACCACATACTGCTTCCAGTCCTGCTCAGGCTTGAAACTTGGAGCTGGATGCATCATTTGCACATGTCCTGAAACCATGATAGATAAACATCTTCCTGATAGTGCATAGCAGAGGCACTACCTCAGGGGAGCCTTGAAACCTCTCAAACTGAAAAAGGGAGAGTGCATTTACTCAGATTTCATGCACAGAAAGTGTCAGCCCTTTTGCCCATTCCACCTACAAACACATCTCAAATGGGACCTGCCACCGGATGGAGAGCGATCGCAGCTGCAGGACTGATCTCTCACATCTCTCCTTGCAAACAAGAGATGTTATTCTGCTTTCTTTCTACTGCTAAAATTTACAGCCCAGTTAGAGAGATCACCTTCTGAGAACCCTTACACTTGGACTGAAGTGAGCACAGATGAAATAAAGAAATCTTCCTTGTATGGAAAGTGATTCTTTGTTCTGGCTTGATTTTTGATTTCTCTACCTATTCCTGCTTTACATTTCCATTCCCTTTCTTTTCTTTTCCATGTATTTCTCCTCACTCTTCCTTATCACTTTGGTAGCAGTCCCTTTCTATAGATTTTCAGGTTAAATTTAATTCCTTACACACAAACACAAGTAACCATGGATTCCTCCTGGTCTTGATACTATTTGAAGGGTAGACTGGAGCTGCTGCTTGTTTCTCAGAGTTTCAGCTTCCCTCTGCTTTGCTTGAACAGGATGTTGGTGAGGAAGAGAAGAACCAGCATCAGTTGATGGTACTGCTGTGGTCAAGACACACAGCTGAAGCTATGTTGAAATAGGGTCAACTTGGGAACACATTTTGGCATGTGCTTCAAGGTGTTTCTAGTGTCATGCTCAATTAATCTAGCTTTTTTAATTCTTATTGCTCATTTTGCATACAATATATTCTGATAAACTAATGAAATGATAGGGTAGACAAAATTATGTCCCTAAATTCAGCACAGCTGATCTTCCCACAGACACTCACAAAAATTCCCTTTCCCACCTTGCCCAGGTCTTGCTGAATATGGGCAGTAGCAATCCAAGAGAAAAGAGAAGAGCAGACCTCTCACAACTAAAACCTCTTTCTCCTATGCCCTGGGGAGGGAAGTATAGAGCCACAGATAACTGCTCCCTGCACAGCACACTGGTTTCCAGAGACTTGGTGGTAGCAGTGAGCAAAAGGATCAGATGCCAAGCACTTAGCTGGTATTCAGAGCTAGAAAAACCTTTTTTCTCCTGTAACTCTGTTCCCAATACCTAGCCCTCCAGCAAGAGCAAAGTTCCACAGGTACACTGGGATGTGTCAGCACATCAGAGGAAAAGGAGATGCAGAGGAGCAATACTAGCTCAGACACACTTTGCTTCAGGGCACATGCAGCCAAATGGGAGCACTGGAGGGGATTGCAGAGCCCAGCCTGTCCTAGGGCTTCACCCCTGCCTGCCTACCCCTGTTCCTGTACAGCTCCTAAAAGAGCTCCAAGAACAGGATGCTGGTGATGCTCAGGTTATTTAACCCCTAGAATGGTGTTTGAGATGTCAGAGCCACAGACTGCTGGTGTAGCCCACAGGTGTGAAGTTTGGTGACACCTGCCAGCACACCAGCCCTGTGCCAGACCAGACAGCTCCCCCCCTCTCAGCTGGCAGGCAGCAAGGCACAGCAGTGCAGCCTGCCATCAGCACTCAGGTGCAGCTGAAACCTTTCTTGTTTCAGTTTGCACACCTCACACCTCCAGAAATCTACTTGCCAGTTGGTGTAGACTGTTCTTACAGCTTCAAAACCTCAAACTGCAACTGCTCTGAACCTGTTGGCTTCAAAGGGTTACCTGATCTCATGTCAAAACCATCTGAAAATGGTGAACTTTGTCAGGTCCTTCCAAACAAAAACAAAAACAAACAAACAAACAAAAAAAATCACCAAACAAAAAAAACAATAAACAAACAAAAAACCCCAACCAAAACAAAACAAAAAAACCAAAACAAAACAAAAAACCCAACCAAAAAACCCCAAACAAACAAAAAAACCACCAAAAAATCAACCAACCAACCAACCAACCACAACAACAACATCAACAACAAGCAAAAAACCCAAAATAAACCCCCCCCAAAAAAAACCAAGAAGCATAACCCAAATTTCTAATTCATGACTGAACAGATTTTCAACCAAAGTTAATAAATTTTATTGTGAAACTTGAAACCAGATGACTTTCACATAGGTTCATTCAAAAATATCTGTACAGCACCAATCACTTGTAGCTGTTCTGTAAAGCACATCTTTGTACTTTGGATTTATCTGCTGCTGAGTGAAGGGTATGTGAAATAAAAATGTGCTATTAAGACTAGCTTTCTAAATGTCTCCTTAGAAATTTAGCTACTCATTATGGATTTTTGGACAAGTAGGATAAGGAAGAGCAACAGCAGCAAAAGAGGCAGCTGGCAGCTGCCTGAGGCAGAGCTGCAAAGCTGGGAGGAGCATTAATGAAAGTCGGGGCGAAGAGTGAAGGGCTGGACTTTACCAGGAGAAGACATGGAAAGATGAAAATACAGGATGGTGCTACACAGTAGCCTTTGACCAGAGAAAAGCCAAAACTCTTCTGCATCTAGCACAAAAGACAGGCTGGAAGATTTTCTTTCTGCACTTCTAATGAAATCAGTGAGTTTAGTTCAGTTTTCATTCAGTTGAAATAAAAGAGACAGCAGGATAAAGAGTGTAAAGAAAATGTTATCCTGCAGAACCTCAGCAGCTTCATTATTCATGGCTTTACACCCTGCTTTCCAGGGAAAACATGGCCAGTGGCTCAATTTTTATTGAAACAACTCTGTAAATGGAGGTCAGCATGAAAAGAGAAATCTCCTGATGGAACTAGAAACATTTTAGATGACAGCATCTTCCTTCATTTTGAGTGAGAGGCATAGTAAAGTAGTGGAGGCTTTCTTCTTGCTCATGTAACACTTGTTGATCCTGCAGTGGAGGGTATCTTGTGCAGCAGTAGGTCACCAAGGGGTACTATTCAGAGACACAACAGAAATATTTTTGGCAAAAAGCAGCAAGGGGGTGGTTTATGGTGCCTGCTCATTTTCCTGGGCTGACTGTGTGCCTCATTGTGCCATGCTCAAGCTGCCTGGCAGAGACACTGCTGTACAGCAAGGAATGAGGGAGGACAGGGAGAGAAGACACGATGCTGATGTGGAGTCTGCTTTCCAAGTGGCAGAGCAGGAGCCTAGAGGCAGGGATCAGGACCATGACCCCGGAGGGAGCTACACTGGTGCCACCTTGTTACACTGACATGAAAGGAGCCATGCAGTGTGCAGTTCCCTCTGTGGAGGCAACCCCTGAGATTCCCCTCACGTGAGAACAGGCAGCAGTTTCACATCAGCAGGCACAACCCTGTTTGTGTTTCTGAGGCCTGAAGGCTGTGCCAGGCTCTCAGCTGCTTTTCCACGCCTTCACAGCCAGCTCCAGCCAGCAGCTCCATTTGCCCAGGTGGCACTTGCTGGGCTGCAGCCCTGCTAGCCAGATGTTAGCTTTTAGGAGGTGTCCTGGAAGACAGCCATGCTCTGTCTTGCATGCAGTGGAGGGATCAACATGCCCTTGTACAGGCGTGCACGGGGAGTGTGATTTTGCAGGAGATCTGTGCCCTGCCAGCTCGCTCTCTGCCAGCAGTGCTGTGCCATGGCCCTCCTCCACTCAGCCTCCAGGGAAAGGCAGGAGACATGAGAAACTCCCAGAGGATGGGCACAGAAATGCAGACTCCTTTATGGCTTTATGATGGCACTGACTATCAGGGGCCATAAGTAAGACAGAGTCTGGGCTGTGCAGAGAGTCCTACAGGTGAGGTAAAGGCAACCCCCAGATGCCTGGCAGTGACACAGCTGAATTTTGGCAATGGTTTCCTGTATAAACTAGTGTTTCATCTCAGACACAGCCAGATAGGAAAGCACAATGGCAAGTCCCAAGGAGGCATGCTCCTCATTTGAGGCCTCACACAGGCAGACACGCACTGACCTTTAGCCCCTGCTCCTCTGCCAGCACAGCTAGTGCCACCCCGGGCACAGTGTGTCTGCTGGGCCACTGCTAAGCACTAGAAATGTTCTTGCATGCATACTCTACATCCATGCCACAGGTGTAGAAACCTTCCTCTGCCCTGCTCCCAGCTGCTGCAGAGCAAAAACATCCTGTGAACATGCAGGATCTGGCTCAGTATGTGCCAGGCAATGCAAGGCAGCTCTGTCAGCCCCGTGTCCACACCAGAAACCACCACCAAGGTGGCTGGATCGGTGCTGAGATGTGCTGGCAGTGGTCCCAAGCATATCCAGGTTTGCCAGTGTCTTGGGACACTGCCACCTATGCTGCAGTAGGCACCCATTACGTTTCTTTTTGGAGGCAAAGGGTCTCTCTGTCTCATGCTGTCCTGAACCCACAATTGTTCAACAGTTGAACCAGGCTCTTCATTTGGCAACAAACACATGTACTCTGACCCTGCTCCCTTGATCTCTACTTCTTCTCTTAACTTGTATCTTGCAAGTTTAAGGTACTTCTTATCCTCCTGAGCCCATATTTATTACTCTTTACACTTCCTTACATTGCCAGGGACATGAGGAAAACATTTGTCACCTTTTCTCTGCCTGACTTGCTGTGCCCAGGCCTCCTTTGGAAGAGCACTCAGCATGGCTTGTCTACCCTCCATTAGCCCTGCTCAGAGTGACATCTGTGCCATCCTGACAGTGTACAGACAGTTCAGCCCATACTGAGGCACAGGATGGCAATGCTGCTCCTCTACTTCAGCCTCCATGAGAGAGTCTTGAAGACAGACAAACTTCCCAAATCGTTGTGGCCAACTTTGACACGGTCTTCGAGTCCTAGCACCATGGAATGGTTTGAGTTGGAAAGGATTTTAAGCTACTTTCAGCCCCCCTGCCATGGGCAGACATACCTTTCAGCAGATCAAGTTGCTCACTCTTGTTACTGTCCTCCTGCACAACCACCATCCATGGCATTTGGGAAACGCAGCAACAAGACTCATCTGGAATAACCTGTTATGTCTTTGTATGGTTCAGCTGCTCCAAAAATAGAAGCTTTCTGGAATAAGCTGCTGCCTGAACTTGATTGGCCATATCTGAGCCCTTCTAACTCATTAGCACTGAGCTGATTATGTGCTGAAGGACAAGCATTAGCCACCCAAGCCAGCATTCAAACTCACTGATTTCCACATCGAGACACTGCAGCTTTATGGTCTCTAATTGATGAGTGGGAGCTCGTGAAGGATGTCAAGAGTTACCTTTGTTGTACTGTGAGTCACTATCGATGTTGGCAAGCACAACAAAAGCAGAGGAATGTATTAGGCACCAAATATTGTACTTGTAGTAAAAGACACTAATCACTGGGATTGAGATGTTACACTGCCTGTGCAGACTGGTGTCCTGGCAATTTGATCACTTCACTGCTAAGTGCTGTATCTCATATGTCTCACTTGGTTGTGCATTTCTTTGGAGGCAATATTCAGTATTACAAGTAAGAGAATCATATTGATTTTTCCACTTGCCTCCAGATGAGGATAGTAAAGCCATACACCTATATTTTGAAGATTCTGTGTGATCAGAGGTAACTACCTCTCTCCTCTACAGTGAGCAGACTGTGGTGGTTTCCTTGTTACAACAGAAAGCCATTCAAGGAACTTACCTCCCTAAAATGTATTACACAACTGTGTATTACAAATGAGCCAATGTATTACAAGATGAGCCTTTTGCTACAGCTCTCACCTGTGTTCAATGTGACTCCAGCCATGCACAGCTGAACTGCCAAAACTCCTGCAGGTACAAGCCCTGGGCTCACTAGATGTCCTGATGACCGGGGGGGGGGTTAAATCCACTTAATCACAAACAACATTTCCTCCAAATATATTTTTTTTCTTTCTCCGTGAGCTCAATTTGCCAGACACCTACTGGCTCCCAAAGAAGACTTCCTAGGGTTCCTTTGCAAACCCTGCTTGCAATGAATGCTCTTCTCCTGGAAGCCTGACCCAGCTGCCTCACTCTGAATAGTCAGTGCTCATGCAAAACAACTAATCAGTGATTCTGTGGGTGTTTTCCACTGAATGTCAAAAGTCCTGAACAGCTGATGGAGTAGGTTCTGCTTGTAATAAATTTTTTTCCTCACCAATGGAGAGTCTAATAAGTAATAAAGCATTGAAGATAAATCATCTTCAGCCAAAGCATTAATATTTAAGTTAAAATTTTCTTTTAAAAAGGCAATGGAAATAAGTTAGAGGTCTGATGATTTAAAACTGTTCATTCTTAAAGGAAGAGGATGTTGCACTCAGAAAAAGAGGTGTTTTGATCAAATCATAGTCAGCTGTCAGGGGCACTTAGGGACATACAGAAGAGTTGAGGTTTGTTTTTTACATAAGCTACAAAGATTTGACATGAATGAATGAGTTGATTAAAATCCCCATGCTCTCTTTGCACACACACTGGCGCTGAGTTGCCAGTACAGTGATAGTAGTTAATCCCCAGTTACATCTATTTTAAAAGTCAATTTTAAACATATGTTCAGTGCTGATATATTTCTCTGTGAGTGGCTTTCTTTCAGCACAGTCTGTAGTTTACAGCATTTCAGCCAATTTCCCTCTGGGATATCAGTTTTCAAGCTTCTTATCTTGGTTGGGAAATTAAAACTCAAACGAACAGGCTGACATTCAGAAAACATGTCTGGATCATTTTTAGTATAACACAAACCCACGTGAAAGCACAAGCTAGACAAGGAAAAATCAGGTGCAGCTACATCCTACCTAGTTATAAATACCAGGAAAAAAACTACTTCTATTCCAAATAAGTGCAAAGAAGGCTGTCCTTTAGCTACATATCAGAAGCAGTGTTTTTTTCAGATCTGAATCCCTTTGTAGTAGTAAATCTCTTTCTGAACACAGGTAACACCTACTTGGGGAAGGTTGGGAGCTAGCAGCCAGCTGGTCTTTGATTGTCCCCTCCCCATCTTCCCTTCTCTCCCTGCACCCAGTATCAAGACATTTTGGCATTTGTGTGAGGTAAGAAGGGGCAAATCCTGGGGACAGCTCAAGTGCAAGGTCCTTTAAGATGGGTTGGAGTAGGGGACCAACACAGTAGCGCAGGAGTACCTGGAGCTGGCTGAGAGACGGCAAGGAATTCTTCTCCTGCCATGAATTGCTGAGTTTGCCAAGGCCAAAAAGGGTGGTGATTACCAAATTGCAGAATGGACTTTTTAGAGGAGCTTAGGGGGCTGGGAGCGGGACACAGGTGCCCATGAAAAGGCAACAAAGTTTTAAAATTGAAAACACCAAACCATGGAGTATTTATTGAGAATCACCATCCTCATGGAGTCTCCTGCAGAATGAGAGCTGCAGACACCACAGAGAAACTAAACATTTTGATCCTCTGTTTTCTGGCACTTAACCCAGAGAGCAAGAAGCAGAGCATTAAGCAAGTTCTTAAATTCTGGATATTCCTAAAGATAGTGATATCAAGACCTTTATGTTATCTCAGCATTTCTTAAGCAACTTTTAGCAAGGCAGCTCAGCACCCAGCCCAACTGAGCTGTGAACTACAGTTACCCAAAATAATCTTATCACCCATTTTCTATGGGTGTTACGGTTTCTACCACGCCTCTTCATTTTTACACCTTGCCTGTTTGTGTTTTACCCAGCACAACAGTTTCAGGCTGCTGCCATCTCTCTGATTAGGTTTTCATTCACATTATGTTTTGCCTAAGCAGGAGAAGTGTGATTTAATCTCCCACATATACAAGTAAATTAGATTAAAAGGAGCGAATAAATAAGACATCAATTGCAGATGATAAATCATGAATGATTCATGTTCTCAACTGTGCTCTTATAGAAAGCCATCACAGAAGCTGTCCCATTGTACTTTCAAGTGAATCTACTCCAAAGCAGTAAACTGCTTTCCCATTAAAACATATTATAAATTGAAGCCTGGTTCCTGAATGCTTTTCTTCACAATTACACTTTTAAGAAAGAGGAATTATATTTTATACAATCCACACCATGATAGGGAGACAAGACTGGATAACTTTTTGCTCTTACTCAGATACTTTTGAGGATTTCCATTTTCCATTTTGATGCCTGAAATGCTGTACTACAGATTAGTAGTGGTTCCAGCTCCAGCCTCCATTTTCCAGGACTATTTAAAAAAAAAAAAAAAAAATTAAATGCCAATTCCTTTTTTTTTTTTTTTTTTTAGTTTATTTTAAAAGAAGTCAGATGAAGATAAGATAGAAATGAAGAAGAAATGCTGGTAAACCTGATTTTTTTTGCCATAAAACTAGAAAAACAGGGAAGCACATTTTTACTGGGCATGGCCCCAGAGTCAGGTCAGTGCACTTGCCCTGCAAAGGACCTGTCATGTTTGTGATGTTGAGCAAATCCTTTCCTATCTGCTATGGTTTCCCTGCCAGCATCACACTTATCACACTTCTTGCCTATTTAGTCTGTACATCCCCTGGAGCTGGGGCTCTCTCTTGTCATTTTTTTTTGTGCATAGCAGGACATTTTTAAGTGCCAATAAGTGCCTTTACTTTTACTTGAGTTCAGCATTGGATCTCTGCCTGTGAAAGCCTCGTGTCAAGGTATAAATCTGCTGCCAAAATTAAAAAATAGGTTTTGCTCATCTCAAAGTTAAGTTCTCATCTCAACCCATCCCTCTATCTTCAGTGGGGAAAAGAGACATATTACTAAAGCTCCTCTAAACTGCTTTTTATTTTATCTCTGCCAACAACTGTGTGTGTGACCTTTTCAGGGCTCCTTCCTGCTGTGAAGAAAGGGACATGGATTCTGGTGGGGGAGTTTATCAGAACACAGTAAAGCACCATGTAGGTGTTGTATGCACTCTACTTTTATTGTCTCACCAGGAATCAAGCCAGGGGAGACAGATCCCAATTAATAGCTGTAGAACAACTTTTACCCATGAAACTGTCATCATTAATGGAATCCAAGCTACTGCTTTTATTAGCAGGCACTTATTCAGGCAGTACACTCAATTTTTACACCCCCCAGGCTGGGGCCCAAGCAGGGAGGCCCAACACTTCACTCAGGAGTGGGCAATCATCCTGATGTGCCACAGCTTCTGGATGGGTCTTTGAGCAACCCCTCCAGGGCTGCCCACCCACATCAGGTGTGTGTATATATATACATGGTCTTTGCACCTTCATGGTGGTGTCCTGAGTGTGGGGTGGCCTTGGACACTGTTAGGCAGCTCTGGGTGTCCTGAGTTTCTCAGCTCTCAGAGATTAAGCAGGACCACCAGTGTGCAGGATGTTCACACCCTCCTGAACCCGCATATTTTTCTCCAGGACCTGCTGTTTTCTGGTGACTACTCCCCATGCACACCTCCAGGTACCTACAGGTTCTCCTCACACAAGCTCACACAGAAGAGGTGTTTCGGATGCTGTATGCTTCAGTGCTTCCCCAGTTCATACAGCTGTTTAAAACTCTGAGGACCTCTAAAATGAAGTGACACACACTTTTATTTGAAGAAACACTTCTAATTTTAACTCCTTTTCCAGAAGTAGAACATGTCCTGAGGTGGAATTTATAACATATTCATTATGGTATCTTTGCTTTACCTCCTCTGGGGAATGAGATTCTGCCTACAACAGAAAGATGGAGAGAAAAGAGGAATTCTTTTGCTGTAGGAAATAAACAAAAGAAATGCTATTATTTTCCCAGTCCTTCTGCAAAAAATATGGAGTGAAATTTTATATGCAACAGAGAATATGTTGGGTATTTGTAAAAAAAAAGATTATATATATACTTTGCTTAGTCACTTGTAATAAATGTTACTAAATGCAATCATATGAGTGTCAATTTTTTAAAAAGCAATTTTTAAAAAATGTACCTTTTTCATTTAGAGTTTTTATTTAGTTTCAATTAATCCAGTTTCTGAGCATCCTGGCAACCAGAACCCTGGAAAACTGTTATCTGTGTAAATCAAGGGTATGTGATTACAATGACAAACTTACCAGTTTATTACCTGTTTGTGATTTTTGACCTTCCCTGGACTGTGTCTGGGGTTTACTTGCCCTTGTCCACTCTTTCCCCATCTTGGGCTCCTGGGCTGCTCATGGAGGGCAGGGCTGTAATCTCTGCCCTGTACCTGCAAGCCTTGGGTTTATTTAGGAAAGTACCAAGGCAACCAACACACATTTTTCTGAAGAACAGGTGGAACTGCAGAGCTCTAGAAAATAAGGCCACATGCATGGAGCCAGTGCCAGCAACACACACACTCACAATCCATCTGTGCTAGAAAGAGAAGATCAACACACTGTCTTGATGTCCCAGTGGGAGACCTCCACAGCACTGCTTAGTTCCCAGGCCTCTGCTTTCCTCTCTGCTTTTTCATTCCCCTGCTTTGGCCCTTCTCAAAAGAGCCTCTATCCACAGCCACTCTGGGAAGCATAAAGGGGATGGCAAAAAAGTATTTGTATCAGTATGTGTCTCTTGTGTTCCACCAGAGGCTTGTTATTCCAAAATGAGGAATGACTAGGAGTGATCATAAGAAGACTAGAAAGAAGTGGCAATTCTCATAGATGGACATTTTTTATGGTGGTGACAGCGCAACAGGCACTTTTTCCCCCTTTCAGACCTAGTCATGGGGAAAAGAGATATGCTAACAATAATAGGGGATTTATTTGTATCAGATTAATTTAGGAAATCATCAGTGACTTGAAAGTGTGACTCATAATGATGCCCAGAACTACTGTCAACAGAAGACCATCATCTTCAAAAACAAGTGGGTCAAAAATATACTCATTTTTGCTGGGCAATTTCCCTCAGGCTTGCCCATCTGAAATTTTGAAGTATAAAAGTTTCTACTAAATAACTGAAGAGAAGAGCATATGAAACTATATATGCTTATATGGAAAGAGAGAATATGTTACAATGAAAGGAAGAAAAAGGCTACCCAGATTCTCCTAAAAGCTGGAACAGGACTGTAAATTCAAGTGTTTGTTGGGTATCAACAAAATAATTCATTAGGCTGACAAATTAGAAATAATTAGTGCATAGGGACATCCAGGTGCAGAAGTCTTGGTTTCACAAAACTCTTGCTTACATTTAAGAGATAAAGATTATGTAGAGAAAGTATAAATTAAGAAAATATAGAAAATGTAAAGGAATTCTGACAAGATGACTCTTAATACTCAGATGTTTATGGGGCTTTCCAGTAGCATCATGTGTTGGGCTGAAGTTATTCATTTGCTTGAACTTAAGCACATGTTAAAGTCCTTGCCAAATGGAGGCCTAAATAGCATTGGCTTAATACTGCCTGCAACTTAAAAACTCTTGTCTATGTGGTAAAAATTCCTGCACCTTTCTTTCTCCCTTTTCCCTTCGTGTAGCCAGTGTTGGCTATAGGGAGCCTTGAGCCTGAAAACCCATTGTCTGACCACAATAAATAGGCTGTGTGCATCACTGGCTCTCTGCAGGTTTTTATTCATCCCCAGAAAGAGATTTGCTGCTCAATTGTTATTGATAAGTAATCACCAGACTCTGATAAATGGGAGGTGGATAGCTTTACAGCCACTGCAAAGCATTACAGTACATAATATTTATATAAGCCATTATTTCCTTTTTAATGTCTTGCTCAATGTTTTATCACAATGAAAAGGTTCACCACACAGCAATAGATAACAAGATCTAGTTAACTCTTGTTACTAGTGTGGCATAGACTATAAATATTGTGTGATGTCCAGGCCTTTCTAGACAACAAGCAGATTTAGAGATTTGAGCTGGATGAAATACTGTTTCTACCTCTGATTGCATTAGTTTAAAGTCCTGGAAGATGTATTCCAGATGTGCTATGCTAATAGGATTATTTCATAAAAGTGCAGACAGATTTTAGGAGCAACACCCTGATTAAGCAGCTTGCAGTCTCCATGAAGCTTTTTAAAAAAAATTCCATCTGGATTAATGATTCTTTGGTTTTACATTAATTTCATCCAGTTGTCACAGATCACAAGAGAGTTGTCATTTACTGACAAGTGGTCATTTGCTCTTTTAGATTTCCAGGCCTCCTTATGCTGAATCAAAGAAAACATGATGAATGATTTAGGTAGAATCTTGGTACACTCAGTGAGGATTGATTTATAAATTAGCATGTCAAAAATGCTCAATGCAGCTTGCAACTCCCAATCTTCACACACACATGTACACATATATACAAGAAGTACATTCTTATATATTTGTGATTTATGTGTGCATGCATTTTTACAACTGTAAAGAACAGTGTAAAGAACAATTAACTGTAAAGAACAATTAAAGATTCAGAATAAAGTTGAACAGTGTAAAGGCTGACATTTCTTGTTTATACTTCATTTTAAAGCTGATGGCTGAATGAGCATGGTTTTTCCTTTTAGTTTGTATTTATCCCCAAAGCATATTAAAAGAGTTTGCCTTCATTTCTACTTTGAGTGTATCTGGTGCCCTCAAGTGAAACCACTGACTCATGCTCCTTCAAAAGCCCCCTGGTGATCATTAATTCAGGAAACTAGACATAAGAGAAAATACTTGGCTTTGCTGTCTTGGAGCAAGTTAATATAAAAATCCTCAGCCATAGGACTGTCTTATAAGGACTGACTTTCTTTCTTTATTGGTGGGCCTGTAACATGTAGACAAACACCTCTCCCTATGTGGAGTTATGACAAAGCTGCTGTTTCTTGCACACCACGTCAAACACAACTCAGTGGTGGCTGCTGCAAAGCACTTCTGCAGGGAAGCCAAACAGACCATGTCTTCTGAGTCATACTTGCCTTTCATAATCCAAGATTACTCTAAGGAAAAAGAAAAAAAAAGAAAGGAAATGAAAATCATAGAACATGCTGAATTCAAAAAGACCCATCAGTATCATTGAATCCAACTCCTGGCCCTACATAGGATGCCCCAAGAGTCACACCAGGTGACTGAGAGAATTGTCCAAATGCTTCTTGGCATCTGTCAGGATTGAGGCTGGGACCACTTCCCTGGGGAGCCTGTTCCAGTGCCCAACCACCCTCTGGGTGAAAAACCTTTTACTGATATCCAACCTAAACCTCCCCTGGCACACAGTTTCATACTGTTCCCTTGAATTCTGTCCATGGTCACAAGAGTGAAGAGATTGGTACCTGCCCCTCTGCTTTCCCTCACAAGGAAGTTGCAGATGGCAATGAGCTCTCTCCTCAGTCTCCTCTTCTCCAGGCTGAGCACACCAAGTGGCCTCAGCTGCTCCTCATACATCTTCTCCTCAAGGCCCTTCACCATCCTCATGGCTCTTCTTTGGACACTCCAATAGCTTTATATCTTTTTGATATTGTGGCTCCCAAAACTGCACCAGTGCAGACCAGAGCAATCCTCTCCCTTGACTGGCTGCTAGGGTACACTGCAGACTCAGATGGAAGTACAATGAAATAAATTTATTAAATTTCTATTTTTTATACTAGTTGCAATCACATGGTGGTTTATGTGTTGCAGTGGCTTTCACAGTGACCTGTGGTTTTCAGTTTGTCTTGTCCTTCTGTATTTGAAAAAAGAGATTAACAAGGATTCAACCAAGAATTATCCTTCAAAGTTTTTGCCCATCATTTTCACGAAATACTTCCTTCAGTGCCAGAACCAGAATTAGAAGAAGTTTTCCCACATAAACTCTGCACCACCTACTACTTACTGGTGACAGAAGCACCTTATCCTCTCCTGCTTAGGCTAGTAATATAAAAACAGCAATTCAGAATTCACCCCCTAAACTAAAATCCCTGATTATATCATCCTATGTATTATCACATGAAAATTTGCTAAAAAAAACCAGAACAGCTTTAATAAAAAAAAGTTTCTTTTTTTTTTCCTCCCCCCACCACCCCCTTTTTTAATGGTGTTTATTTGTTGAACTTCAGTACCTAGACAGTTATGCACATGTTGGCTGATCCTTCAGGGAGAGCCTGATAGAAAACAGCATTTTAGCTCATTACTTTTAATTCAATTAATATAAACCAGACATGAATCTTGAAGTATCCCTTCTGCCTTTCATCATGAAAACAAGTGTCTAAAACAGAGATGGGCCACTATATATTCTCTATGCATACACCAGAATGCCAAAAAATACCTTGAATAGAGAATCATAATTGGAAAGCCTCTTTTCTTTCAGGCTATGTTTGTTTATTGGATAACAACCCTCTCTGTAGAATAGCTTGCTGGAATAAAATATACACAGTCTATGAGCCCTAAAACAAGACCAATAAAAATGAACCTCTGTTGGTTGTCAGGGCAAAGACACAGCAGTGTGCAGCAAAGGCCTCCAAAACCTACACCTTAAATATTTAAGACACAGGATTTCAGAGACTGTAAGTAGAATAGCCAGCACAGTCATGGCAACAATGCTAATTTCAAAATTTTTTATGCATTTTCTATTTTTACTCAAATAATATTCCAGTTTTCCTTCCTTTATTCCCTCCCTCGTGACCGAAACCTGAGAAAACCCAAGGTTTTGTCTTAAAACATTGTGTGAGTTGGGTTTACATTGCTTGACTTTCAGACACTGATAACCAAGATGTGAACAGCTGACCTTCTCAACCTGGCTCCTTCATGCTCCAGTGACAGAAAAAGGCACATTTTAGGGAGCTATTCATTAGTCATATTTTAAGCATTTGCTTTAGGGTAGGTGAATCAAACATTCACATGGGTGGCAGTTTTTCTCCAGAGGGAACCTAAATGACAAACTCCAATGGAAATGCCTATAGTGGATGCAGTTATTTCTCTCTCTTGGCATCTGCTGCTGGGAAAATCCCCAGTCTTGGGTTGGGTCCCCTTTGGTCTGATGCAGAAGGACATTCCTATCTTTTAGGAGTCTCCTGGGCAGAGAGCTCAAGCATGGACTCATGACAGAGACACAGAATGTGTTACTTGATCCATTTTCTGCTAACCAGAAAACTGGTTTGGGTGGAGAGAGGATTTGCTAAAATGAGAGGCAGGGGAGGTGGCAGGTGAAGGAGAAACAAGCTGGTGGTGTCTACCTGGTGTTTTTCCCTAGAAATTCAAACTTCTCATGTTCATCTGCCTAGGCTACCTTGATTGTTGGAGAAGAGATTACAAAATAAATAGTGAAACAACTGGAACTATCCATGAAACAGCTGCAATGACAACAGTGGGTTACTTCCCAAGGGCTGCTTGGGAAATGCAAAGGAAAACCTTGTATTGCCCTGCCAAATCTAGGAGAACATTTCTGTGAGACCTTGGCCACGATAACGTATCCTGGTCATATAATCACATTCTTCCCTTCACTTACTCTTATTACACTAGGTATGGATTTGATTATTCTGTCAGCAAATACCCTATATCCTTGAAATGGATGAGTATGACATGTTTGGAAATATGGAGAACCAATAGGTTAAACATAATTCACATAAAGCTAATAAAAAGAACAAAAATAATTTACATATTAATCACAGAGTTCCAATCTTCCAGAAGACAGTTGAAAAATTGATCTCTCACGAGTACAGACTGAGAAAGTAGGTTGAAGAGAGAACTAGGCTTAAAGACAGGACATGGCATGACTTTCATCACAGGCAGCCTGAATTTAAAAGCTACCAATTTGGTAGAGAGAAATCCATTATTCACAGTGCATCAGCTCGTGCCGAGCACATGGGGATTCCACTGTTGCTCTGAAGAAATTCACACTGGCAGGACAACGAGCTGCTTATACCCTGGTAAGCATGAGAAATCCCATATAACCTTAGTGAGACAGACACACACCATGGTCATTTTAAAAATTACTAGATAAATCACAGAGTGAGAAGTTGAAGAGCAGCTCAGAAATACTTGTTGATCTTGTTCCTGAGCTTAATGGTTATTGTGTTCTGCTCTTAAAACACCTGTCAACTCAGACACACAGTTCTGGCAGGCAAAGATTTTGTTTGTGTATGTGTGTTTGCCCATGTGTACATACACTGGAAAAGAGATGAGCTGAAATTACTAACTTTGCTTCTGAAATTAAGACTCTAGGGAGGCTAATTACAGCATACCATTGCTAGTAAGAAGGTATAACACATAGAAGTATACACAGAAGTATAGTTAATACACCATCACAAACTGACATGTGCTGTGCACAGCTCTGCAGATTATTTTGGCTTGATTGTGGAGAGATTCAGTCTATCAGTAGAATATTAATTGTACCATAATTTCAAGAAAAAAGGAGGAATCCTTGATTCACAAAAGACTTTAATTGGCTGTGGAATCTCCCCCAAACAAATTCCCCTAATGCCAACAAGTGTCCAGCAATTTGTCTCCTGAAATCTTAACTATTTCATCAGATCCTGCCCTTGAAAACTCCTTACGGTATCATTCAACCGTGTGCTGTCACTAGTTTATGAACTTCACCTGGATTTTTAGCTGAAGTTTTCCATGTAGGTTTGTGTATCAAACCACAAAGCCTCTTGTTTTATAACATCTATTGAGAGTAGTCTGGCTGTTTTTGAGAGGAGGGGTTAAAATATTGTTGCTTATTTCAGAGGGGAAGAAAAAAGGTTAGGATGACTTTTTCAAAGTGGGTCCATGCCTTGTAGAAGACTGTGAAACTTAGCAAGGTGACACTTCCCTCCCAGACTTAAGCATATTTAATTTTAAAAATTAGGGGCATTGTATGGTTACCACTAAGAATTTTTTTTTGACAGAAGGATGATTCCAGCCTATCACTGACATAAAATATCAAAATAAAATAAGGCTGCCAAGGAAAATGAGTCTACCTTTGTTTTCCTTTGCATTGCAGCCTATCACTGACATAAAATATCAAAATAAAATAAGGCTGCCAAGGAAAATGAGTCTACCTTTGTTTTCCTTTGCATTGTTTGTGCAATGCAAGCATGCATTGCACAAACAAGTGGTCTCTGGGTAGGAGCAGCCAGTACACCAGAAAGCAAAGAAGATGCTGAGAAGAGGCAAGCCCTGCAATGAATCCAATACCCTTAGTATAAACATCTAGATCCTCTGGTATAAGCAATGTACAAAGGTAGAAATTAGAGCTTTTATTTTGCATTGACTAATATTACCAGTTATTTTTTTAGCCATCTCAGAGACTTGAGATGCCCAGAGAACTGGCCTTTTCATCTGAAGGCCTGCTATTTACAAACACAACCTATGATACATGCAATACACATTTTTATTTTTAGCAGACTTTTGAGGCACATCTACCATTGTCCCAGGTCCAGTCATAGTAACAAAGAAGCACCTTAAAACCATTTTAAAAGCCAATCCTGATGATTCTTTCCTGGTATTTCTTCACCTGATGAAATAACAGTGAATGGGAGAAGGCAGTCTGGAAGGCTCACTTTCTAATTATCACACACAGGAGTAGACTGGGACCCCACACATAATGAAAGTGGGTTTTAGAAGGTCTGCAGACATTGACACGTACAGATGGGGGTTAGAAACAACATATTTCTTTTGTTGCCTGCACAATGCCTAAGTAAATACATGTATTGGCAGAGATCAAAGGAGACTATTACAGATCCACTTGCTCTGTGATGGGATGTATTTTACAGGAAGAGGTTCAGTTAAAGCTCTCCAGATTTATTCAGGTTTCCTCATGTGAAGAATGTCACACTGGCAGGTTTTCTCCTGCCTCCTTCTGTGGTCTGTAATTTGGATCTATAACACAAGATAAGCCATGGTAATTCTAGTTACCATATTGAAAATAGGAGCTGCTTCAGGCACTGTTGACAGAGATAACTGTGAGGCAGCATGAGCTTTATTTAGTCAAATTAGGCCTGCCTGATGTTCCATAAAATCCCATTGAGACAGTTTATTCAGCATAAGCCAGGTGAGTGACTTTGGCTAAACATGCACAAGGAAGGTAACAGCAGAAAAGATCAAAGTGCATCAAAACCCAGAGGTTACATCCAGGACTGGTTGTTTGGGGATATTTGGAAAAGAGTTTAAAAACCAATTTGGCCAAGGTGATCCTTTCCCTAAAATATATTTTAGCCTAAGCAGTCAGCCACTTCTTGAGCCAATATGAGGCTTGAAATTGCAGAACCAAAGCTTGCAACATTGCACTGTATTTGAGATGTCTAAGAGATAAATGTTCCTCTAAGAAGGTGGACACAATTCTGCAGCTATGGAAATACCTACATTTCACTGCAATTTACTTTCTTACCTCATGTTGGGGCAGGGGCTACCATAGGATTTTACACAACTTCCAAATTAAGTCCCTGAAGTAAATTTTGTTACCACTTAGACCAATTAAAAAGACATGTTCAAATACTTCCTAACTCTGTGGTCCTAGTCTCTCTGAAGACCTGAAGGTGGGAAGAAGTGTGGCTGACCCTATGAAATATTTTATCTTCCAAAATGTAGACAAACAGTTTGTAACAACGCTGATGCAGCCTAAAAAGGGATGAGGACTGTCTTTTTGTGCTTGTGGAGCACAAAAAGTGGAGTGTGAGGCTGTTTAGCATCAAGGGGGCAAATGGTTCAGCTCTTTAGGAGATCTCTTGATCTCAACACATCTCCAAGGCTAAGCACTGCAAAACTGACTCCTCTGTCAAGGAGGCCAGTGACAGCCATCAGGTCTCTGAAACTGCCTGAGGAGCAGAGAGATTGTTTCAGAGGAAGGAAGCTCGATGGTGTTTGTGTTATTCCAAAGAAAGGAAGTTCCACGGTGTTGGTTTTGACTGAGGGATCTAGTTACTCAGCACTAGCAGCTTTGGTGTTGAGTCTAGAAGAGCTGGAGGTGAGGAGGCAGGAAGATGAATGGACACACGTGAAGTTTCTCTTGAAATAGCTGAACTAGAAAGAGACTTGGACCCACAGCTTGCCATAAACAATCCTGTATCTTTTTGTGCCATCTCTCCGAGCATTTGGCTTACAAACCAATGCAGCCCTCAGGCAGGGTCAGCCAAGGCAGGTTCTGTTTCTGGAAACAGGAAAGGCATGCTCTGCTTCTCCAAACATTTCTCTACAGCTGTCACTCATGGTGGATGCAAGGAGCCAACTTGCACCAGGCACTAGAGATTTTTTGAATAGTTTTTCAACAGCTGGTGGTTTCTGTTCACAGTCAGGCTGCCAGAGCTGGTCTATTTCAGGTTTATATTTGCCCCTAGCCTGACTCTGGTGGACTCACAAACAGGGAGTTCAGTTCTGCCCACATGTCTCAGAAGTCAGGAGAAACACGTTTCCAAATCAACCAGGAAATGGAACAAGTAGTCAAACAGAATAATCTTCCATGTGCACAGCTCTTCCCCAAGAACAATGAGCTGGAGGTTCCCCAGGGTCATCTCTGAGCCCTGTCCTGTTTTCAGGACCTGTACTTGGAGCTTGTTTGTTCATGTGTGAAAAGCTCGGCAGAATTCAAGTGTTACAAATTTCACCTCAATGGGTAAAACAGAAACAGGAGTTGACTGAACTTTCCCCTTCCTTTCCACCCTGGTCTGCAGGTGAAAGTTACTCCCTCCCTGTGATTTTATGTTGGCTTTAACTGCCAGTGATGACACTGAACAGACTCAGAGAAGAGATGTGGATGGAGTAGCACTGCAGCATACCCTGCATTATAAAATGATAAGATTTTGTAGTAAGGTCACTTTGTCCATGGGAAAAGTTTGGAAAACCTTTCTCCAGCCCCACACAATCATACAACTATGTCACCTTCTCAAGAACAAGAGACTTTCCTGTGTTGGACACCAAACAGAAAAGGCATGCCACAGTCCAACCCACATGCAGCCACACTACAGGAGAGCAGGGTTGATGCTCAAGCCTGCAAAAACAAGAGCTATTCTGACATTTCTAAAAAAGATAAAGCACATTTCTGAGTAATTTTAAACTTGTTTAGTTGGAGTAATTTGGAGTAAGCTGGAGTTTAGTTGGAGATTTGTCTATTTGAAGCCTGGTCTTATACTTTCAGCTCTGCTTCTTTTGAACTGTTGCACCTTTAACAAGCCCTTGTACAGGCAAGAGTGAAGCCCAAGCCTGCAGTCTGCATGGAATTACACAGCAGACAGCTGCAGCTTGCTTTGGCTCTATGAGTGCCTTAAAATCTGAGATGGGAACATGAAATAAGTCTCAGGCAGCACATACAATTGTTCCAGACTAAACTGGGGTGATTCATTTCCAGAGATGAATAGATTTGATTTAATTTGACAAGGCTCTTTTTTAATACCAGTGGCTTTATCTTTCCAAACTTAACAGAATGAGACTGACAGTGCCTGAACTAGGGGTTTCTGAGAACATCTGGGCCCTTATTTCTACCATGCTCCCTTGCCAAACAAGCAGTTTTCTTCTGCAAATAAATACAGGAGCTCTAGGCAAGGGGATACCAGGCGGGGAGAGGTCAAGCCTCATCCCAGCCTTGTGGAGCTGCAGAGAAGCCAGATTTCAGCTCTAGCCAGCCACCCCACCTGCCAGGAGCTGTGGGAGATGATGGGGCCTGCAGGACACAGGTCCTGCTCCTCTCCCCTCGGCTTCCATGGGGCCCTCAGGCAATGCAGGCCACGGCCACCCTGGGGGCTCAGACCCTCAGGTGACCCCTCCTCTCCTGCTCTCAGCAGGACTCAGCCACAGCCAGGGGCTGGGCTTTGCCCCCAGGGCCTGGCACATGTCATATGGTGTCCATTACCATGTAAGAGGTTTTAAGAAAGGCAGTCCCCTGCAGGGAGCTTTTGCCCTGGTGCAGGAACACTTCTGATTTTGTGTCTCTTTGGTTCACACCATGACACCTGTGTATTGTACAGGGTATAAGGCTATGGGGCATAATGGTTACCATCTGCTCTCTATTCCTGAGCCTAACAGCTTTCTCCCTGACCCTCACATCTCAGGAGTGGATGCAGCTAGGACAGCACCACTGTGGTGACCAAGCTCCTCCTCTGAATCTGACAACAGATGGACAGAGGCATGCAGGCAAGGGGCTTAGGAAGGTGATAAAATGGCTGGGGTCTGCCTGCTCTGCTAACCTTTTTCTGTCTTCCTTTTGCTTAGATGGCATTGAATCATTTATTTGTTACTTCACAAATTTCCTGGCTATCAGCACCAAAGAACTGACCCGTGTCATGCTCTGCCAGGACTTCAGGGGAAGCACACATCTGAAGATGGGACTTTAAGAAATGCAGGTGGGTGCTGCCATTGAAATTTCTAATCTACTCCTACGTAACAGGATGTAGAAAACTATATTTATTATTCTACAAAGACAGTGAGACACTTCCATCTTTGTGGCCCCAGGGAGACAGGAGTCAGAAGGCCTGCTAGGTAGGGATGCAGAAGAGGCAAGAAGATCCAGCCCCAGACCAGCACCTGCCAGGAAGGAGGTGTCTGAGGAACTGGAAATAGGATCACCTTCTTTTGGTAGCCTAGGAGGCCCAAGAATTGAGTTCAGTTGTTACCTTCTGCTGAGAAGAGATGCAGGAAGCTGCTGGCCCTTCTCCAGCTGACCTAAGCCAGGCCCTTGTACTAGAGTGGCAATTTTAAAAACAAATAATTCTGATCAAGGACATAGTCATACAAAAAATGTGCAAGACCTGGCGATATTGTGTGAAGTTTCTTATAAAACTCGAATAAAATCCCCAAGAGATCATCTGAGAAACCTGTCTGGTACTTCAAAACAGCATGTCTGAGTACTTATGGCTTCTGTCATCCTGCAGAAGCTCCCCTCCTGGCAGCATCCCTCCCACCTTGGGGGAGAAGCAAAGCAGCACCACTTGCCATGTCATCTGAGCAAGGCAGTGGTGGACAGACAGCCATCCTCCTCCTCCTCATCTGCTGCTAAGGGAACCTGGGGAGATGAGCTGTAATTATACCAATAAAGTGTGAGAGACAGACAGAGAGAAGGAGATGTGAAATGGGCATTTGTGATGCTTCCCTCTCCAGTTTTATTTCACTTATTGCTTTGTAAATCACCAACAGAAGACATGCAAAACACTTCATGTGTCAGCAAATGATTGAAATGTAAGTGAGACCTTTTGACCAGTACTGTCAGCATCTTACTAAACACAATGGGATGAGCAAATGTGGTAAACTACAAAATTTAACCCAGTCACCAGCACCTTCCCAACTGAAATTCACAGAATTAGAGCATTTAAATAATAAGGGGGGAAGGTATGGAAAGTTCATGGAATATAGCATTATTTAAAGTTAAGCTGCCTTTTGGGGAAGGGAAGTCCTCTACTCTGAATGTCAGCTTGTGCAGCTTGGCAGTGGGAATCATACTGTTTTAGCCAGGGGTTTCCTAGGGAGAAAAACTCTCAGAATGGCAAAGGAGCCTGCAGATGCTGTGGCACTTCCCACCCCTCTGTGACCATTCAGTTCACCATCCAGTGAAGGCAACTCATCCTGCCCTGGCTATGGCAGCCTGGGGCAATCTCACACCATGGCCCTGGCTGGTGCTTAGGCTTTAGAGAAAAGAGTGCAATTGCATCACAGCACAGTGCCTCAGCCTGTTGCCAGGGAATCCAGCACAGCCTTCCACTTCATTGAATAAACAGTTAATTTCCTGATGGTTTTAATCACTATTCAACAGTCTTTACAATAACATGCTTATCCTCTGACCTAAACCACACCTTTTCTCGAAGAATACAGACTCTTACCCTTCTGAACCACTGAATTCAAGTTACAGGGAGATGCTCAATCCAGGAGCAAACTGAGTGACTTCCATGTGGGTAGGTGCCTGGATTAGTAGGACAGTAGCAAAGAATGTACTAAAGGAAGGGAGGGAAAAGAGGGAGGGAGAGAGAGAGGTTAGAAGGTAATTACAGATATTTAACAATTAGCAGGTTCAGTAGAAGCTGCTGACTCAGAAGGCATTTCACCTCACAGAAGTGATGGTGTGATCTGCACATCAGGAGGGACAAGGAAGCACTTGCAGGGTTTTAAAGCTGCAAGCTTTAAAGCACAATCCCCTGCTGTATTTGTACCTGCAAGGAAGGGAACAGAGCACCACAATGCTTATTCCCTGTAGCCAGAAGTGGGATAAGAGCCAGTTAATGCCACCACTCATATGGCCTGAGATCTGCTCCAGCCCTGACTGTGTGCAAGGACAGCCTGGAACAGCCAGTCTTCTGTGTGCAGCAAAGGGCAATGCCCCCAGTCCATCAAAATCATTGGCTGGCACACACTTTTTTGTATACACTTCTTTCCATAAATTTTGTTTGGTTTGCATTGGTAAAATGGATAGACTTTATCAGTACCATTCTGATGCCACTAGGGAGAGGGCAACGTCAGGGCACAGTTACAGTTTGGAAAAATTAAAAAATAAGTATATACACACACTCATGTTAATCTGAATTATCTATTGAATATCTGGCCAGATCAAATCTCAGATCAACAGATCACTGCTGATTTCACCCAAACTGTAGATAGCCATGCAATGTTGCAGTATGGCACTGTGCTCAGTATAAGCATCTATGTCTGCCCTCACTACAGGAAACAAAAAAAGGGCAGCTCTGCTCTAACTCTGCCAAAGCAGGCAGCACTGCAGTGAGGAATTTGGCCCTACATGGCCACACACCCCTGGGAGCCAGGGTGCTTGCTACCATCCATTTCTCCTACTGTCCTAGATGTGCTAGTGCACACACATTACTTAATTACCGACCTTAATGTAACATGTCAGTACAATGCAGCTCTCTCAAATTCCTTTTAACTTACCCATGCTGAATGCTTGAGGTGAAGCTATTCTAAACAGTTTGCATAATTTCATATGTGCCATTCCCAAGAAACACTATGCATTTTAAACAATATGAACGGGCCACAGCACTAATGAAGTTAAATGAAGCTGGCAAATGACAGTGAACTGGACATGATTTAGCAAATATGTCCTGAAAGGACAATATTTATAAAGGCAAAAGTCTAACTGTGTGCTGAGGGGAATCCTTCTGCAAGATGACTGTGGTTCCCAGGATTTCAGTTATCAAACATGCCTCTCAAAAAAAAGACCTTTCTCCCTGGATTATTCCTCTACACTTTCAGTCCTAAAATTTCCCATCTCAACATGCAGGGTATTGAAGACTCCCTGTGAAAACTTATGTAACCTCCACAGTAAACAAAATTTTTAGCCTCCTTTGTCATTTCTGAGACTGAACAGTTCACATCCACTCAAGTGTGTGACACAAAGTCACCTTTTTTCTCTGGAAAGTCCTGCTTATCTCCCCCTTCTCCTCAACCTCCATGTTTTTTACAGATCACTAGTTTTTCAAAGCCCTTAATTTTGGTTGGGAATCCAGATCCCACCTTAATACTCACCACTTTGAATTTTCCACACCAATTTGACTTTTCAACATGTTGCTGCTTAAAGCAAGACAAGCAGCCCATGGCTGAGCAAATGAAAATCCAGCCTGGAGCCAGACCAAGTTCTGGGTGAGGCAAGGTTTTTTTTGGCATTTGGAGAAAACTTTCGCTGTGGTGGTTTTGTGAGCAGATGCCTGTGTGCACCCTGCACACTCCTGTTTAGCAAGGAGGGATCATTGCTCTCAAGGAAAGCCCATGGGAGGCTGTCAAAGAGATTATTTAACTTGAAAGAAGACAAACAGAGAAGAGCTATTGAGTGTTTCTCATACTTGCACATGCAAAACTTGTGAGCAGGCTTAATTCAAATGCAGTAGGGGAAACAATGGAGTTGCAGGCGGCCTAGTGAGATGTCTGAGGACTGCAGGCTTCAGGCCTGGCCTAGAAACCCTGGAACAGCTGGCACAGGAGTGCAAGCAAAGAAAACTCTGTCAGGGTGCCAAGGCATGGTTAAGTGCCAGGAGCAATGACTGCCCAAGTGCAATAACAATCCAGGCATGAGGAAGACTGATGGAGAGGGGGACTAAGGTGAGGACATCCCTCCCTGCCGCCCTAGAGAAGGGTGATTGTTCAGGAACGGAGAACCCTACACAGCAAAAAAGAAACAAATGTTTTTAGTGTTTTATCTAGATCTAAGGAATTCTTGTGCCTGCTAGAGCAGCTGGGTTTATTTGCTTTACTCTTCATGCTCTCTGGGACTGATTATAGAGGCATCATTCATCAATGAAACTAGGGATGATAAACCTTGAGTGCCTTCTTAGTTGATGATGGAAGGTGTGTTTACTGTATCTTTCAGCCCAGATATAGAGGGGGAAACTCCCATGGTTTCCAATATGAAACTTACAGCTATATATGAAGCCCACTGGAAATAATAACTTTCCCTCAGTCTCACAGTTTTTCTAAAATAAATGGCCAAGAATAGTATCTCAAAGGCTCCTATTTTCTCAGTAAGTATTTCCATTATCAATCTTCCCAGTCACAAATACAATAAAATGTACTAAGTGAAGACTGGTTTCAAGGATACTGAGCCATTTTGAGCAAAGTAAGACTAACATCAATTGAGAAAAGTCATAGAGGAGAACAATCAGTGATGTTCAATTCTCTCAGACCTAAGAAGCATTCCTGCCTGAAGTGGAAGTGAGCATTGCTCAGGATGGCCCTTTCCAACAGTTCTTTCAGTGACAGTCATCAGACAAAGGGAGAAATTTTAGATTTAATTTCCTTGGGAGAGAGGTGGAAGTTGTGATTGCATTTGTTCATTTACCAGTATGGATAATATCAGTGGAAGTGTACAGGAACCCAGACAGATACAGAGGGAGATTAGAAGCACAGCTGGATACCCGACACAAACAAATGCCTCTGAACAGTGCAATTTCTGATCTTTTGAGTCAATACTCTGAGGAAAAGGACAGCTGAACAGTGACAAAGCAAGGAAACATTTCTAACGCCACTGAAACATCCTTCCCTAACTTTCATATCCCACTGGTGAAGGCCTCTGAACTAGTCAACCACCCTGTGCCAACTTAAAGGTTTTCCTGCTCAGGAAATTGTTATGCCTCTGTTATGTTATGTCAGGTAGATTGTTATGTTCAGTCAGGTGGATCAACACAGTTATTTTGAAAGTCTGCTTAACATGATGGTTAGACTTTTGAGACTGCTAGAAGTATTCATCATTCCATCCATTTGTTTCCAGTTACAGCAATCAACAGATATGGGACACCAACAATGAGCTAAGCAGAATGACCCAGCCACAGGAAAACAGAAAGATGCTTATCCATAGTGATTTCCTTCACAAAGTGATTTGCTCCTTGCTTTTAGGTTATTTTAAGCATTTGTTCTTACGGTGGGTAACAGCTGCATTCAGACACTGTTTTAAAATCACCTGCAGTACAGAGGAGAAGAGAAGGGGCTGCACCTATATATCTGCCTTTCACTGCACTGAATATAGCTGCACTAATCCTCTGTGTGGCACTGTGCTCTGCCAGAGATGGCTTGCTCAGGATCCATCCATCTGTCCAGATCTGTTGACTCCAAAGGGTGAGCCCCCCCTGTGGGGAGGTGGCTCTCGAGCAGCAGTGAGCCCTGCCACAGAGTGCATCTCTGTGGCACACACCCATGGGCGACAGCTACCAATTATTGCTGGACCTCAAAGACCCAGGATGTGAGCTCCTGGCATGACTCACCCTCTGCATCCACCCACTTCCCACCCCTGCCGTGCATTCATTCTAGAGGTCTGGCTGTTAACAACTGTATTGGATACTTGCTAAACAACCATAACCCAAAGATAAACACCCACTTGCCTACCATAACACACGTGTTGGAGACCTGTGGATGGAGAGGGCAGCGTTTACTGAGTGCTTTAATGCATCACAGCCTCTGTTCCGAGGCAGGGCAATCCAGAATCCCCAGATTCCCCGTGTCACTCAATGCTGTTCGTATGCCAGACACAGACACACTCGTTTGGCAACAGTATGAAAATTTTCAGGACACTCTCTGGGTATATATTGCATATTTACAAACTGTGCTAATGATTGTTTATCTATACACACAATATGCATCCGGTTATTCACAGAGTGCTGTGTGATTTGAAAAGAAAACCCTAATTAATGGAAAAAAGCATAATTTTCTTTGCTGTATTCCTCAGCAGCAGCTCAGACAGAAAGAAAGTGGATGACTTCACATAAGGAAAATGAAACATTAATGAAACTCCTTAGATACTGACTTATGCCTAGTCAAAGGCCAGCACTTGAGGTAACTACCTTTGAAGCTGTGGTGTCTCCTCATTGTTTTGCTGTATTTACCTTCTGGCTTTTAGAAAAACTCCATGCTGATATAGCAGTATGCACATGAAATTTCAGTCAAGTAGTGGTTTTGGAATAAAACCAGTTTTCCATCATAAAGCTGGAGCATCTGTTATAAGTAGAGGGACAAAGAGAGTCCAATAAAAAAGCAGGAACTTCTGTGGTGATTCTGGACCCAGGAGTTAATCATTGCACTTCCAAGAGTGGATGGGAAATACCATAATTTCCAGTCATTTCCAAATGACTGTAATTCTGTATGCCTCAGGAGGAGGCAGGTTTTCATGCATTACCTAACCTGGCTGTACATTTCTGCCTGCAGGAGGCTGAGCAGGAGTTCTTGGCATTGCCAGCTTGGGTCACAATGGCATTGTGGAAATACTGCTCAGACAATACCGCTATCAAATCCTATGCTCATTAAGAGTGGTTTTTTTTGTTTTTTTTTTTTTTGAATGAA
Source organism: Urocynchramus pylzowi (assembly GCA_013397555.1). Classification (NCBI taxonomy): domain Eukaryota; kingdom Metazoa; phylum Chordata; class Aves; order Passeriformes; family Fringillidae; genus Urocynchramus; species Urocynchramus pylzowi. The sequence continues at coordinate 317,665 of VZRH01002394.1, forward strand.
GAATGAAGAAAACACAAAAATTGGCAAATCTTATCAAAGATCACTTGAGGCTGTAAAGCAAGTACATATGTGGATGTGTGTGCATACCTTCAAAAGATAAAAACGTATAAATCTCTGTGGCTCCACCAAGTATCTTGCATGGAGCAGCTAGATAGCACTAGACAATGCCAAACAAATGCAGATAGGTAATTTTTTTGAGAAAGAGTGTCCAGTCATATTTGTGTGTAGAGAGAAGCTGACCAGCTCCAGAAGAAAAACAAGGAATAGCATCTGCCTTGAGCTGCATCAGGTTTTCCAGGCTTTGCCATGCTCACTGCCTACAGGGCTGGAGAGTGAAGTGGTGGCCGAATAGGTGTAACACTGCAGTGCTGCAGAGAACCAGGGCAATGGGTTCTGGCATTCAAAACCCACAGCTTGATCACAGACCTCAGACACTCTCCTTTTTTCCTAGTTCAGATAAAAGACAAAAAAAACCCCAAAAAAACCAAACAAACAAAACAACAAACAAACAAATAAAAACCAAAAACCCCACAAAACAAACCCAAAAAACAAACAAAACCAAACCAACCAAATAAAAAAATCAACACCTCCATGGGTCATTTAGTGCCAAATTTCTACGTTTCTCTGAATGCACTGAGGAAATAAATTTCTGCAAGGGGATTTAACTGAATTCCCTCCCTCAGCCTTCCTGATGGTGATTTGGCCCCACAAGCTTTTCCTGGAGATTATGTAGATGAGTGACTTGTAGATGAGTGGGAAGTTGGGGAATCCTGGTTCCATGTTTAGCTATTGACTCAGTATCAGACCGTAGAGGAGTCACTTGGCCTTTGCAAGACAGCACTCAGCCTAGGCAGACAGTGAAAAGAAAATCACAAAACATTGCTCTTTTCTGAAAACACAGAAACCTGCTTTTCTGGGTAAAGAATAGCTGCACATTTCTGTTACAGCGAGGTTCATCAGGTGCATTGGACTGCTACCACAGTAAATCCTTTATGAATTTAATAATTTAGGAGGGTATCTCTTGTTCTGTGGTCACTAGATGTAAGGGGGGGTAATTTGTTTACAGTGAGGAAAGTGCTAATTGCAAATGAAAATGTTCCTGATACTAACAGTACTATCTCACTTTCCTATTTGGGCATTTCAAACACAAGGTGCATCTTTTGCTCATCTTCATGATTACATGAAAATAAGGAAAAAGAAAAAAATAACCACCACAGCTAAGTTGTTCACATTATAATGGTTGCCATAATTGCATTTAAATGCAATACACATTTGCTGATTAGTTTGCATGCGATTGAAACAAGTGGGTAAATAAACATTTAACAGGGGCTTTATTTTTCTCTGCTGTAATTGGTGCTCATCAGAACTATTGTGGTGGAGGTATACGGCAGCTAAATTGCTTTT
>VZRH01002394.1:319094-367484 GCA_013397555.1 Urocynchramus pylzowi
CAGGTAAATTTGTTTTTTTTTTAATAAAAAAAAAAAAAAAAAGAAAAAAAAAGAAAAAAAGAAATGTAATTTATTTCTGTACAAGACCGCCTAAAGATAGCACAGTCTGAGAGTTTCCATCAAGAGTCAAGTGGATTCAAACACATTTCAGCATTCCAGCAGCCCCCTCCCACATTTAAGCTGCTATTCCCATGTGTCTGTTACTAAATATAGCAGCAGCTCTTCAGATTGACAGGAGAGGTGGTGATCCAGGCTCCTGGGCCTTGCTCCATACACTCCTAATATGGTCGAGCGCTGCAGCCAAGAAAACGCTCAGGAAGGGCTCCAGAGGGTAAACTGGGACCACAGGATCCTCCCTCCCCATGCCATGGGAAACTGAGCAGCAGCAGCAGCAGGCAGAGAGAAGCTGTGACTTAACCTTTTGGTGTCTTGGCTCCAGATCAGCTGTCAGCGAGGCCGACTGACTTGTCACGAAAGGGCACGGCTGTGCAAGAACGAGTGACGCCAACCTCCAGTTGACACCAGCACTCAGAATTCCCACTTGGCCCCTCCATCTCTCACAGCAGCCAACCAGGTTACAGGAACATCTGGCTAGGGAAAGAAGGGACCAAATGCAGACAATGTGCATTGTGAATATGTTTTAGGCTCATAAATGGACATGCGAAGCGACACGGGGGTCATTTTAGTCACGCTTCCCACCCTAGTTTTATGAGCAAGATAAAGCTCACATGCAGTGCTGGCATGTATGTCTCTGCAGGGTATTGTGCTGTGGAGGCCATGGGGATAGAGCCCAAGAGATTATTACAGAGAGCAATAGTTGATTTCATCTACAACTATTTGCCAATGTTTGTATTACTAATTCAAAAACCTTTCCTCCATGGTTCTATGAGTTTTGCAGGAATCCCTGAAAACACAGATCCTGAAAATCAACCAGCAGATCAACCAGCAGAACTACATGGAAAAATTTGCCTCCCTGCAGAATGTCAACAGGTTTGCATGAAAAGAAGCTACAAATATGGCACAGACCTTTTTCTGTCCCTCAACCTCACAATGACTATTTTTGCTCCAAAGTCTCAAGCATCTCTATCTTATTAAACACCTCTGCTTCTTTCACCATCTTTCTGTAAACACCATGATACTCTGAGAATACATCATTTGGGACTATGAGCTGCAGGCTGAGGTTTTCCAAACCATAAAAGCACCCTCTGGGCATGAAACAGAAGTGCTCATTTAGACACCTCCAGCCCTTTGGAGGTTTATAAGGACATATACTTTATAAATCAGTGCTGCACAAGGGCCAGATGAAACAGAATTCATTATGGAAAAGGCATGGTGAAGGTAACTTGAAAGCAGCAACAAAGTGTAACCAATGTAACCAGTACGAAAGTGCAGAAGAGAAGAAGGAAAAATTTCTTCGTCACAAAATGTACTGTTTAGGAGTGTATAATTTGCAGTACATTGCATACATTCTTAAATGGTCATGAAAACCACTCCTTGCTTTTTATTGGTGGGAGGAAGAGGAAATAATGAACAGAAAATCAAACTAATTTATTAAGATTGCAAGGTAGGAGGCCAAACATCCCAAATTCTAAAATCTTAGGATAAAGGTCATCTCTAGCAGGGTCTAATGCTCAGGGAAGCTTTTACATTTTGAAAACATTTGTTTGTGGCTGCTGTGGGTGGATAAGCTCCTGTAACCCAGTAGGTAAAGGCAGATGGAAAATCCCTGCAGGAACTTCTTGCAATATGTTAAAGCTCCACTGATGCTTATAGGAGAGGTTTCATCTTTTTTTTTTTTTTTTGATCTGTGTTTCATTTCCATTTTCAGTGATGCATGAAGGAAGCTAAAACTGTAAATAAATCGAGGCTCCTGCTCCTCAGGTTCCCTCAGTACTGAAAGTGACAACTACATATTATTTATAGTCAGAACAAGCCAGTAGCTACTGTGTGTTTCTAGCACTATAAATTGAATAAACAGATTGTCCTACACCACCTTGTTAAGCCCCAATGCAGCAAACTCCTCTTTATACATTGAGCTAACCTACCAGCTAGTGTTCATCTCCAATAAATCAAAAGTATGATCTAAAATACCTGTCTTCATAAGGCAAACAGTAGTGGGCTACCAGAAAAAAGGTACAGATTGGAGGTATTCCTCAGAAATACTGTACCAGTGGCTCTTGAAAATGCTCATTGAGGGAAGATATTCATCTCATCTTCTTCAATCCACTTTAGGTATGCATTTAGGCAATTCAGAGCTTGAGAGTATGAACATCCCCTCGCACTGGAGGTGTTTGTTAATCCCCATCTCAGCTGACTTGTGCTGTACATCATTAATCTTTTGATTAAAATGCCTATTTACTCAGGAAAACCTTAATTATGTGTATCTATCAAAACTGTACATATAATACATAATTTCATCTCAAAAAATCTTCATTCTGATTTTTGAATGTTTGTCTTCTTCAGATAAGATCTCCACAAACACAAAAGAGCAATTCAACCTTTTGAAATGTTTAAGCACAAACTCTGAGTTTCCAAGCATTTCTTTTCATTCTTTCTTCCCCAAAATAAAAGTCAGGCAATTATACTACAAATAAAATAAAAAAAATAAAAATAAAAATAAAAATAAAAAAAATAAAAAAAATAAAAAAAAGGAAAGCAGGGGCAAAAAATAAACCTAAACAAACAAAAATGAGGAAATAAGGTGGTGGTGCCAAATCCAAGCTTTCTGTAGAAAAGTAAAAAATGCTGCTAGAATTGTTTCTACTTCCCAGACTTAGGTTGGTAAGCGCTTCAAATTGTAACTGGGAGCTGCCCAAATGCCATAATAAAGGTTGATGAGGTAAACTAGGTAGAATGGATTCCAGAAGCTGCTAGAAATAAATGAGCTATTGCTGATGCCCTCATCATGGCCAGGCAGCCCCTAGATTCTCTCCTAGAGGAAGCCTCACCCAGCTTGTCACAGGCAGCTGCCAAGGCAGCATCTTGCAATACTCTAACCTGAAAATGAGACCAAGAAAAATCAGGGTCCCTCCTGTTGCTTGAGGTGTTACATAGGAAAATACTGCCTGGAATGTTTATTAGCTGGGAATCTGAAAGCCAGCAGATTCTGGTGAATACTAAAAAATGGCCAAACTCATTGGCAAAGGTGGTCACAGTTGGACTGTGACAGTGCACTCATAATTTGCAACTGCATCTTGGGTTGCTTGTCTTGCCCATCTCCTCACACCTCACACCTCCTCTTGCCAGGTTGTCTGCCAGCTGATTCTCATCCAGACATCTGTCTCGGCCAGGTTCAGGGAAAAATGGGAAATTATGCCATCTGGATCTGCTTAAAAAAAGCCATGGAGCAGAATGTCACCAGCCTACTGATGGCACAGCAGCCAAACCACAGCTGCTACGTGAGCACTCAGCAGGAGCTGGGACAGAGCGGGTCTGGTGGGATGCACCTCCAGGTTTACTGACAGGGGAAAAAATGAGCTAATGATCAATTCTTGCCAGATCCTGTCAGGATAGGAATTGTGACTCTCTGATCAGCCTCATTCGAAGTTGTTGGCAGATGAAGCAAAGTTAGCAATGCTGTTTTGCCTTAACCTGTCACTTGCAGCAAGAAGACCTGCTCAGAGAGCAGTAACCCCTCTAGGCCCTTAATGTGGCAGGGGGAGTACAGAAGCAGCAGCTGAGCCCTGAGCAGTGCTCTGTTTCACAGCCTCTCTCGAGCAGGAAGCCTTGTGCTGAGGCAAGAGAGCAATTAGGGACTGATCAAGACATTTTAAGTAGAGGTCAAGAGAGGGGTTGCTTAAGCATACTTCTGTAGACACCTGCAGTTCTCACCCACAGCAGACCAAGGTGTTCACAGCTATCTCTTTCTCCCTAATGTACTCACCTACAGGCCCCAGCTCCCCTCACACCTCCATATCCAACATACAGCAGATCTTGGCCCCAGCATAGGCAGAGAAGCACACAGCATGGCACAACCTAAGCACCTGATGTTGCACCCACCTTCCCAAACTCTCCAGCCTGCTACATCAAGGTTGGGTTGGGAAGCTCTCCATGAGGCCATTGCAAGAAAGATGAGCACTGGGCTGTTGTTAGTGAAACTGATGAATATTTTGACCTTTTAATTCCATTTCATCTCTACATCTGAGACATAAAAGGCATCCTGCAGAGGAGTTCCTGGTGGAAAGAAGAATTGAATACACAAACTCCTACATTCGTGCATTTGAATGTACTGGCTGGCTTTTTCCACACCAGAGACATGCTGTCCTTGAAAATTATGGTGATTCATCTCAATTCAATCTACACATAGACATTTTAAACCCACTCATTTGCCCTCCATCATACAGACACTTGCAATCACATTGTAATTCTTCAAAACATAAAGTGCTCCTTGGTTCTTTCTGGCCTTTTGGCTTGCCCCCTAGAAATTTTATGTTCTCTGATATTAGGTGAACGGTGTATTTGGTCCCTTTCTCTTTTAAATCCTGAAGTTCAATTACAGAAATATAATCTAAATTAAAAAAAAAAAAATTTGTATGGACTTTCTTACACTGACACAGAACGCATGCCTTGGTCAGCCTCGGATGTGAGCAAGGGTCCTGTCACATGGATGTGGAGCTTGGCAAATAACTTTTACACATCAGGGACTTATAGAGAATGTAAGGCTAAATGAGCCACATTGGATATAAAGACATCTGTTGTTCCAGACAAGAAGGATTTGACCATTATCAGCCTGTATAATCTCCCAGGGATATACGTTCAGTATGCCTTAGACCCTCAGTTATCCAGCGTCTGGAAGATTTTCAGTTTATAAAAAAATGTTTCTCCTACCCCTTCATATTACCTGAGACTTCTTACAACCATAAAAAAGCATATCAATGCTGGGATAAAATCCCTCAGTTTATCCATGAGGCAGGATAATGTGATCTTTATCATCTCAGCTTTGTGTTGTCTGGAGGACCATGGAGCACAAGGAAGACTGTGGAACTTGCCCAAGGTGATGACCAAGCTCCTTCTGTGGCAGCCCTTGCAGGACTCTCCCTCTCAGGGCACGAGGCACATCTGGACATACATGATGAGACCCCACAGTAGAGCTGGCAATGCGGTGAAGAGGGATGGGTGCTTGGAGGGTCACTGGGAGGGTGGCACGAAGGCCCTCCAGAAAGAGCCAGGCCTTGTTGCTCTCACAAGGAAAACATTTTGTGTTAGGCAGAGATGACATCTTGCTCTCTCTAGAGCTGCCTCCCAAGACTTGCCTTCCTGAAATATAAAGCTTAGGCATATTTTTGAACAAAGAGGACAATTACACCAACTAAAGGAAATGCAGATGCTGCCAGATGGCTCAAACATTGTGCAAACAAAGAGTGAAGCTTATCAATTCATTATTTATAATCTGCAGACCATAATGAGAGGTTGCTCAGTCTGGCCAGTGAAAGGCATGGAAAAATCCAGATAGAGTTCTGAAAAGATGAGTTCAGGTGAAGATTCATGAGGCAGCAAGAGAAGAGAAAGGAGATAGCATGGTGGCTAAGGAGGCTTTAGGCTGCAGTTTAGTTATGTGATGGCTGAGAGAGGAAAGAAAGTGCTTTAACCAGTTCTCAGCACTATTCCAACACAGGTTTTACTTCCTTCCCCAAAACTATTTGGACCAAAATGAACTTTCTATTAACTACAACATATCTTGCTCCTTCCACTCTCAAATCCCTGAAGTCCATTGACAGCCATGAATGCCACTTTGATTAAACCTCCATTTCTATTCTACCCTTGAATATGTGTGTTCTAGTGACTTTAGCTGCTCCACCATGTCTCTGCCCTCCCTGTAGTATCTGGTTTCACATCCTGCACAAGCAGATCAGGTTCCTCTGTTTTGTTTCCAAGGTGCCTGGTGTTTATGTGTGCAAATATTTCCGTTGGTTCTTTGTGATCAGCACTGAATTTGGGCAACGAAAACTCAGTTGACATGGAAAACTGTTAATTTAATTTTCAAGTATGAGATGTGATTGATGAGGATAGACAATCCTGCAAGAAAAAGAAGGTGCCAGTTTGTCTTGTTACCATCTTAGGGATAAGTACTTTCCTACACTTGCAGCTGGCGGCTGGCAGTCCCGCTTCTGGAATTCACAAATGTACAGAAATCCAATGTATTTACTTCAAGGCTCAGCTGGGGGAGGCCGGGCTGACCTTATACCAAAACCTTATACCCTATTGCTCCAATTTCAGGCCTCAGGGCCATGAATGGAGTTGTTCAGGGACTTGTATATAAAGTACACATATGAGGAACTGACCTGTAAGTGCATGTCCATGGGCAGTGCTGTATCTTCACTCTTTTAACAATTTACAAACCTTTCAGAGGGTGAAGTCTGCCAATTTACACTCAGCTAAACAGAAATGTAAGCCTGAGCAGGTCCATTCTGCTCTGTCTTTATAGATAGCGACAAAATGAAACCTTTCCCTCTTCTACTATCACTAGTAAAACACTACAATCATCAGGGTATTTTTTATGCATGTGCTCATTTTACAGCTGTATGACATTTTTATGAGAGGACTCAGGGACACCCACATGCTGATCCAGGGTAGGGAAACCATGGCACCAAGCAGTGTACATTTTCTTCCCAACAATACAAACAGGCTTCATTTTTGCAATAGAAAAAACAGCCATGGAGATCAGGAAACAACAACCTGACCTGCTCAGACTTTCACCCTCTGGACTCCAGCCCAAACTGTAAAACATTCATTACTGAGCTGGGGCAGGTTCCCTTCCCCCACACCCACAGTGCCATCCATTCAAAGCCTTCCTGGTGGTGAAGCCTATCACAGCAGCTGGCTGGACAAGGTACCTTCCTCAGTGGAGTGACTTATAGTGTTATTTTGGGAAAAAAACCCAGCAGATCAGGTTTGTCTCTCTCAGGGATTTTGAAGCACACTGTCTTCAAATGGACCCTGCTTTTTTATTAAAAGGAGTGCAGAGGTGTAATCTTTTTGCTATAAGAACTCCTTTCTGCACTCCTGTGGTTAGAGGGAACACAGGTAGCAGCTGTTATGTATGGCTGATATGATGCATGGTTATTTTTATTAGGAGCTGAGACTCTGGGAATTTACTTACTGTTTGTTTGAGGATAGGAAAGGTGATTTCAAGTTGTTTCCCTTTTGTAATCAAGCCAGTCACCTTTAACATCAAAAATTATAACAGGAGCCTGCTGCAAAAGTTTGGAATTGCATACATACGTTACTTAAATCCAATCCCAGTGAAAACCCATCATCTTGGAATGTTACATGTGAACTTAAAGACTTAACCTGTGCCTCAGACCCACAAGCAGAAAGCTCCTCCCTCTCAGCAGGGTTAATATGTTCTTTGCAACCAAGATAACAAAGGGCTCCTCCAGCGAAGCCCACCTGGGCTGGCCCTGGCAGGGGAGCAAGGATGCTCCTCCTGGCTGAGAGGCTGGAAAGGCAGCCCAGCACTGGGAGCTCTGCAAATGGCTCTCTGACTTCCTCTGGAAAGCTGAGGGCTGCTCCTCAAATCCGGTATCAAACACGTGCAAAGCCTCGTGCAAACAGCGCTCAAAGGGCAGTCACGAACATCACTGGGGGCTGGCTCTGGGACACAGCAAGGACAAGGCAAGGACAAGGCAAGGACATAGCAAGGACACGGCAAAGACAAGGCAAGGACATTGCAAGGACAATGCGAGGACAAGGCAAGGACACGGCAAAGACAAAGCAAGGACAAAGCAAGGACAAGGCAAGGAGATAGCAAGGACACGGCAAAGACAAGGCAAGGACATTGCAAGGACAATGCGAGGACAAGGCAAGGACACGGCAAGGACAAGGCAAGGATGCGGCAAGGACACAGCAAGGACACGGCAAGGACAAGGCAAGGACGCGGCAAGGACACAGCAAGGACATGGCAAGGACAAGGCAAGGACAAGGCAAGGACACGGCAAGGACACAGCAAGGACAAGGCAAGGACACGGCAAGGACAAGGCAAGGATGCGGCAAGGACACGGCAAGGACACAGCAAGGACAAGCGGGCCTGGCCCAGCTGCTGCCGGGGCTGTGGGCCTGGCTGACCCCACTCGCTGTCGGCAAGGCAAAGGCGCAGGCAGCCAGCACCGCCCCAGGCTCTGCTGGGGCTGTGGAAAAGCAAAGAAACCACTGTCCTTGGCAGTGCTGGGAAACCTGGAAATGTGCGCCCTGGGGACTCACACCTGACAACAAAAACCCTCCAGTCGTCCATAGAGTATCGCTGCATTGCATTGGTAATAGTGCAGCAGAGGGGAAAAAAAGACTTGGAAGAGGAAAAAAGCACTGGCTGGAAAGATCCTTCTAACAAAGAAAGACAAGGACAAATGTTTTCTTTACTTATGGTAAGCTTTTCTGTGTGAAATTTAATTCTCAGACTTTTTAAAGTCCCTTTCGAAAGTAAACCTTATCATGGCTGTTGATAAATACAAAAAAATAAATATATAAAATTTTGGCTTATGCTCCCAGACCTATACAACTTTCACGACCATCACAATTAACTTTTGCTTCAGAAGGAAAGTAAATAATACAACTGACATTTATTAGGGTGAGCTTGAAAGTGACTTTAATAAAAGTGACTTTGAGATAAGCTTAAGGCATTGGTATAAATGCCAGTGATGCAACTGAATGCAAAAATAAAGCAATTTGGGGTTTTTGCTGGTTTTATTTTTCTCCCTGAAAAGAACTCTTATGAACACAGAGCTCTTTGATACCAAGATAGAGACATGATATTTATCACATGCAATAATATTTACCTCTTATAAGTAAAAATCTCAAGGCAACTAAGGCTCTAAGAACATTATTTTTAACCTGTGTTCTAATAGATGAATTAGTATAAGTACATGGCAGCCAGGGTGAATTGTTTCTTTAAGCAGCGAAGGTAAATCGTTTCTTAAACCAGAAGTTTTAGCTTTATTTGGTTCCATTTTAAATGTACATCCTCGTGTGCTTTTCGCAAACCTACTAAAACTGTCCAGACTACAGTTTGTTAGATATAAACCTATTCAAATTGTTCTCCAGACCACGTAACCTGTCCATATTACACAAAAAAATGAGCAAAAGCAACTTGTATTGCTAATATATCCACTAGCTGCCAGAACAAAAAAAATTGAGTTATTCAATGAAGATTGCCTCAGGAGGTGACAGGTGGAGTGGAAAAACTGTGTTGCAGGAGGCATCTTCTAGATGGCAAAAGGTCAACCTTAAATTAAAACTTAGTTAAACATAAACCAGAGTCCAGGATCAAATAGGAGAAGAAAAAGGAGAGTATTAGTCTAGAAGGTTTTAACTATATTTTAGCCAGACCAAGATGATGTGAAGGTGAAAATGCAAGGACTGATTGAAGAGATGGATAACTGTGATAACTGTGGATATGTGATAGCATAAAACTAGGAATAGACAGTGAAGGATAACAATATTCAAATATCCTTGAGAATGTCCCACAACCAGCTGGAACACATGTGTCACACCTTAGACTGGGACATCTGATGGGTCCCCACCAATCACTCAGTCCCAGACTTCATGTGGACCCCAGGCTCCTCAAGCCCATGAGTCACACAGGTCTTTGGGGAAGGAGGATATGGACTCACATGTACAAAAAGGATTCTTCTATTAGAACAATCCTCTTCCAGATTTCATAAAGAGCATTTAAGATGCTGATAGATATTGCTGAGACCCTAGTAAAGTGACACAGTGCTTTAAACCAGTCCTTTTTCTTGGAGCAGTCCTTAACTTCTTGGACACCCAGTTTCCCTAAAATAATGCAGGGAAATAACCTTTCCTCTCCTATTTTGCAGGGCTGTCCTTTCAACAAACTGTTTTGGGACACAAGATTTCAGATACAGCAGCAGGTATTGAAGACGTGCACTGCAGAGTGCCCATAAAGGAAAAGTCAGGTCACCCGCAGTGCTCAGGGCTTGGATTCTCATCATTTTGGTTTTTCAATCTCAGGGCAAAACTTGTGACTCCTGTCCCTTGCTAATGGATATATTACACTACAATACAATATGGTATACCATTACAATACAACTTTGGTGTGTGTGTGTTCTTTGCACCATGCTGCCATTCTCTGGGTGGAAAGAAAAGGTAGTCCTCTTTACACAAACAAAGCAGATTTAAAACTATTTAAAAGGAAATCACAATTATAAAACAAGAAACAACTTATCTGTTCCTCTATACAGCCTGGGTTAATATGACTGAAAGGATGTGGACACAGGTCTGGGAATCTTTTTAGCAGAAATACTTTCTAGGATGTCAAAAAAAGAATAGCCCAAAAAAGCAAGTGTTTGGTAGTTTTTGCTTTGCTTTGTTTTGTTTTTCCAAAGGGCTCCCCTTACAAAGAAAATGGTTTGAAAGAAAATCTGCAATCCCCCCACAAAATCTTTCAATTCTTGCCAGCTTTCTCAAATGCAACACAATTCTTTTTGCTGTTCATGTTCAGTAATTTTGGCTAACAAAGGTAGGCTCTAAAGTGAAGCAAGCTCAGACCAAGCTAATCTGCAGACAGCACAATCCTGTCTTCATCAATCTCAACCTTGACATGGATTTTCAGGCTTAGGTACTCACTTCAGCATTTATTTCACTCAGCCTTCAGCAAGGTGCAGTTTTTAGCTGGTGTAGTGCTTACTTTTCAAAGCACGCAGTTGTAAAAGACTGAGTACGACTGATCTGGTCGTTTTTGCTACCAGAAAATAGTAGTTTTTGCTGATCTGGTAGTTTTTGCTCCCTAGAAACCGAACATCTCTTTTTGTGGCAGCACGCAAGTCACTTCAGTAATATTCAAAGCAGAAAAAAAATCAGCAGGAAATTAATGCTTGTGTTTCTCTCATCATTGATCCTCAGCACCTAAACTGGCCCCCCACTCCTTTTTTTTACCACTCTTTCTACTCTGTTCCAGGCTAGTGCATTTCAGGACTTCCCATCATGGCCCACATATGTCCTTCCTTTCCTTCTCCTGTCTCCACAGTCTTCTGGTAATCCTGTATCAGAAATGGTGATGCCCCCTTCACAAACCCATTTACCCCTTCCCTTTGTTCTCTGTGATGCCCCTCAGAAGGGTGTTGTACTTACAACTGACAGGACTGGGAGATGTTTAGACACATGATCTTTTGTAGAATCATTGACTCATAGAGTGGCTTGGATTGGGAGTCTCCTTAGAGATTATTTAATTCCAGTTCCCCTGTCATGGAAACCCATGGAGGGGTGTCCTCCTGCAACATCCCAAAAAGAAAGGCTGCAGAAATAGAAATCACTCCCATTTCTTCCACTCACACTTTCCTGCAAAGAACCATCATGAAAGAGCAGAAAACAAGCCACTAGCACTTCTATGCATGCACTGGCATAGCTTGTTTGGTGGCTGGCTTCTATGCTAGTATCTGCTCTTCAGTGAGCTCACATGCATTCAATGATTTAAGGCAAACTTCAAGTTAAGAATATAAACACAAGATGAGACAGCAGTTACCCTTTTAATGGGTAACAGATGACACAGTATTCATTTTTTGTCCCTTTATCCCTTAACCCAAGATTAGTAGTAAAACAACTCTCAGAGAGGCATTTAATTGGGTGGCTTTATTGAACAGCTCACAGGAGGTGAACAACTGCTAAACAAAAAGTTTGTGGCACTGTTCAGCGACAGCTGTCAGAAAGGAGGGGAAAACCCTTGAGACTCTTCCTCTGCACACTGCTATTTGTAGCCCACTCTCTGTTTGGTCTTGCAAGCCTGTGATTAAATGTTGTGAAAGACAGGCAGTGCTAAGCAACCGAGAGGACAACACACAGGGAGCCAGCCCCCAGGTTGGAACAGACTTTGAGCTGTGAACTCAACATTTCCAGCTTTCGAGGAGCTTTGAATTTTCTCACACAAAGATTAGTAACCAAGCCTGCTTCTTAAAATGGCTTAAAGCTAGCAAGGCTGAATCATGAAGATCTTTGATGCCTAAACAGAGCCTTCCTTCCCATGCACAGCTGTGCATGCAAAAGATGATAAATTAAATTAGCTATTGTTTCTCCAACTGTTTGCCCTGACTAGGAGTATGATTTTGGGAAAAAAACCAAACCAAAACAACTCCGGAATCTAACAATTAAACAAAACCTGTCCCATTTTTATATTTGTATACATAAACTGAAAAGAAGAATTCCCTTCTATTTGTTCATTGTTCCCTCCCTACTCCCATAAAAATTAATGAATATACATCAACTAGCTGAATAATCTGTTCTCCAAGATTTTTAATTTTTGGCTTAGTGCTGATATACTTGGCATGAATCACTCAAATTCAGGAGTTATTTAGATGTTCTAGCTTGCCATTATTCCATTATTTTTTAAAGTGAAATCCCAAAAAATTATTAATGCTCCAAGGAGAGGCTCAGTTGCAAATTGTGAGCTATTTTTTCATTCTGAAAAGAATAGCTCACAATGCCCTTGCCCAGAAAAAACTGGATGGTTCATTCCTCCTTGCCAGATTGCTGGACTATCATTGAAAGCACAAAGAAGGAAGCATCAGCTTTGCATTTGAGGACTTCTCATAAGTAGTCCCTGAGTCCCAGTAAATTACTACTACAAGTCAAAGGGCTCTCGTGGCTAGAAGTAGAGCAGGAAAATCAAAATGCAAAGGTTCTTTACTGAGGACAAACAGCAAGGTAGCCAAAGGCTGCAGAAGAAAGGTGCTGATGGGTTCAGTGTTCACCATTTCAGGAACAGAGGAAGGGCTGCAAAGCAGATGACGGCTTCTCCAAATTGTGAGAGGGTGGAGGACAGTCCCTTTCCCAGGGGGGCTGGCCATAGAGCTGCAACCCCCCACCCTTCTCCAGGAGGATTTCACACCTCTCATGAACCTTAGATACATCTCCCAGTTCACTTTCCTTTTGCTGGGATACAAGGAGTCCTTCACTTCTATTCTTGGCAGGAAGGCTTGCTTCATTAACAAGTGTTTAAAAAGAAGCAGCAGATGCTCTGCTCCTTCAACACGTAACAACAGCAAATAGCATAATCAGGGGCTGATTACAAGACTGATTTCCACCATCTAATTTAAGACATGGAGCAGGTAATGGCATATATTGCACAACATGCACCATAGTTCGTGTGCTGATCATTCCATGGCATAAACTCCCGCAAGGCAAAGCTTTTCCAACAGCATTTCTCATCTCTCAAGGCTGTGAGAGACAAAATAATGTCTTTATTTTGCCTGCAACAAAATCCAAGTTCTGAACACAATCCACAGTCCACAGGCTGAGAAGATCAGAAAAGCAAGAGGACTAGTCAGACTTGCAGGATGTATTGTGAAAATGTCAGCAACCACACAGTGTGTTCCAATGGCAGCAAGCTCAAACAGGGTATTTAAGCACAGTGATTTAATCACCTAAATGATAACCCTCATCATGCTGTGCATACTGTGTCACAAGTCAAACTATGGCAGGAACAGAAAGGGTATCACAAAAGGAAGACAACCAAAGCTGTACTTTAAACACTGTTCTGTGAAGTGTGAAGAAATGTGAAAGACAAGGAGCATTTGCAATGGGAAGTATCCGAGGTTGCTGAATAGAAATGGACAATGAAATAATAAACAAAATAAAACCTGAGCATAAGACATTTCTGGTACAATGAATCAAATAGGGGCAAGGAAGCACAACATTTTTGAAGCTGGTCAAGTCACACTGAACAGCCAGCTCATCCCTGGATTGCCACCAGCATGCCCAGCACCACCCAGCAGAGGGACCTGCATGAAATGCATGGGGTCTGCTGTAGGAAGCAGAAGTTCATTGCTTGCGACCTAGCAGAGAAGCTGATGGATGGTAACTTCACTATGGAAGTTGAAAGGTATGCAAAAATAAATAAATGCTACCTAGAAAGAAAAGCTTTGATGTCTTGTTATATTCTTAAACAATACAGCGTTTCAATAATTGGGGCCCATTCCTCTGAACTTTAGCTTAATTTCACCTTCTACCACATCAAACCTTTTGTCCTACCTCTCAAACCCCCTTGGGATAAGATTTCTATCTTGTCATCATATTTAAAGGTTACTGTCACTCCATAACCAGGAGCATCCTCAGTCACCTGAATCTCCACTTCTCCCATGAGCCCATGTTCACCCTCTCTACTTCTCCCCTTACCATCAGAAAAATCTGTTTCATCATTCATGAAAGCTGCTTTCACTCACCCACCTCAACGTGTGCTTTCCCCACAAGCCACTCAGAATAAACAATCTGAGGAAGGATGGTCATGCAGCAAGATGGTGCTTCCACTCCTACAAGAGGAAAGGAGGACTCACACAGCCCCTCTTCCTGTTTCCTTTTGTTCTGCACATCACATGTCCTTGAAGACCGAGCCTATGACTTACTGCACGTGACACTGAATGGGATTCTGCCATGACTGGCTTAACTAAGTGCCATTGAATGAAAACACTAGTAGCAGTACTTTTCTAATAATGAGACTTATGAAAAAACTCTCCTTGCCTTTTACAATCACTTTACTACCCAGATCTAAATTATACTAACAGTTTATATTTTTTTTCACTAGAGTTTGTGAAAAACTTCAGAATTTGGAATTGCAATGAACTATGCACCCATGACATATGTGTATGCTCCTACACACACACACACAAAGACCCTCAATGTTTAGGCTTGCAGATCCTCTTATTAAAAATTAGGATCAGTTTTTAATAAAGATTTCTCATCAGAATTCACCAATACCCTGCATAAATTTTAATATTTATTTAGAACAACTGTGACCTTTCAGAGTCTCACTCAAGAGCTTATTACATTTTTCTGACCAAAATGAAATTGCTTTAAGGCTTTATTGTTGTTACAAAGATGAAGAATGGCAAAGTACAGTCATCTGTAATATGGCAGAATGGAATAAATATGGCTTAGTGTAGAGGCTGACTGAAGTGACCAACAATGCACAGCACTGAATGAAAGCAAGCATTTTCAAATGGAAAGAATAACTAGCAAAGGTCTTCCAGCAAGGGAAAGAACCAAGGAAGGTGTGCTCTGAGTACTGAACTTGCCTCTATCACCTTCCAAAAGCTAAGAAGGGAGAGGAATAGCAAAAGCTTTCATCTGAGGATCTGCTGTGGAAGCAATACAAGAGGATGCACATCCTACCAGTTTGAGCAAGCTTTATGGACACCCTGGTGTCCATCAGCACGTCCCAGGTAGGTTTGTGTCAGCATTACCTAATCAGTGTACGCAATGAGGTGTTTCAGTCAATGTTTTTTAAAATTCAATTTGATTTCCTCTTTCTTTCAAAATGCAATATCCTAGGAGATCTGAGGCAGCCTGGCAGAAAGACTGCCAGCTCTCTGGCTCTGTTTTGGCAGAGGTTTGCTGACACATTTATTCAAAACCTTTTCGTTTTCCTGCAACATTGCTGGGTGGCTCTAACAAAGAAATCCAGCTTCTTGCTTTCCTTGCTACTATCCAGTGATATGCAGATCTCTATGGAAATACAGAGGGAACATACACTTATTTGAGAGCAGAGACTGTGATTCTTTTTTCAGAATAGTTTTTAAGGAATCTTTTCTGGAAAAAAGGCTTTTGTCCCTGGAGAAGTCTTTGTTGTTGTGGGGAGCAGGCTGGCCCTATGCAATACCTTGACCTCACCTCTGGCTCATTCTGTCAGTGCAGCAGCTGGAGCCTCCTTCAGCCAGAGGGAATTGTTTCACTCCTGGCCTGGGGAACTGCAAGCATATTTATTTACTGAATATGAATAATTTCCATGTGTTATGCAGCTTGACTATCTAATGTCAGTACTCACTCAGCACAGAAGGTAATAACTTGAAGAGACCCATCCCTGCCAAATCTAACAATCAAAAATTCACTTCCTCTTCCATATTACAAACTAAATCCTGTATTTTCAAAAGCTCATCTGTCTATCAGGATATTTACCACATTCTGTATTCATACTAATGGCCACTGGGCAGTTACTTATCAAATTTGTCTGTAAATTGGTAAAGAAATACCCATTTAATTTTGACCTTTAAAGAAAGGGGGAAATGCTTAAGTGGCAGACTAGATTGCAAAAAGGACAGAGAGCCTTTGCTCTTTGGACTGCCATCTAAAATGAGTAGCTTGTGGAGGTCTTTGGTGAGCTCAATCAAACCTGCAGCAGACAGCTGTGTGGACTGCAGCAGGCAGATTGCTAGGAGGGCTGTGACAGGGTCACAGTCCATCTCTCCCTGGCTCCTTCCTGGGCACGGACTGCTCCAAACTGAGACGAGGCTGTTTGGCTTAGCTGGGCTGCACTTCTGCTGCGAGGGGGCAGAGTGGATTCTGTGAGAACCTGGAAGGTATTGGCCCCTGAAAAAATGCAGAGTTGGGTCTACTGATTACTTTCCATGGCTCAGCCTAGGGGTCAAGAAAGACCACAAAGAGAGCCTATGTGAAGGGACATAGTGAGAAGTTATTGCCAGAATTGTTATTGTCTTCTTCCATTTCAAAGCATGAGACTTAATTTCCTCCTTACACCTCTGAGACAATTTTTCAGTGTTCAGCACTCTGTGGGGACTGTTGATACATAAATAACTAATTAGATAAGGCTCCATTTATCCAAGAAAGCCACAGCCTTCTGAAGGCAGGCTCACATCAGAGCAGAGACTGCATGAGTTGTATAATGCACTCCTGGCTTTTGAAAGAAATCCAGGCCAAGCCCTGTATCACTTTGTTGACTGAAGGCATACTTTTCCAAAAAAAAATCAAAGCTGAAGTTGGATTCCTGAGCCTGTGTTTGAGCTTCAGAAGTGCAGCTGGATTTTCAGCCTACCCTTGAAGTTAGCGTGCGTTCCAAGTACGCTGGAAGTCAGAGGAGTTATGCAGGAGCCAAGGTCTGGCAGCATGGCCAAGAAGTCCAGAACTCTCTCCAGTGTTTCAGAGCTATGCAGGAAGCCTTAGCTAAAAATCCCAGCCAAGACATGGGCACGCATGGTGTTTTTCTTGCCTTTCCTTAATACTTGAAGGATTTTGGTGAAAACAGTCCTCAGACTTTCTTGTGCCCTTGTTGAGAATTGTCCACCTCTGCTGGTGAATTGCATATAGGGTTTTGGTCTCTGCTTCAGGCTCGGTTTTGTTTCAGACTCAGCCCTGGGTCATTGGGCACAGGGGGTGGGAAAGGAGAGAGATGGGAAAGCATTAGCCAAAGTAAAGAATTAGGAGAAAACTCAGGCATCTGCCAAGCTAGATTTGCCATATATTTCTCTGTCAGAGAAGGGATTTAAAAAATAAAAAACAACAAAAATCCACAAAATCAGACTTGAGAAAGCCTGTCTCAAATTATATGCCCTCTCTGTTGCCAGAAAACATTACAGTGAGTAAGAGGAGAAAATTCCCTACCCCTAAAATGCTATTTCTAACTGAAAAAAAAATTGCTCTGATCATTTTTGAGGATTGAAGGTTGACAAGGAAGCAGCAAAGTCTTTCTCAGATCTTTAAGACAGGTCTATGACACAGGAATGTCTGAAATCAAGGACAATTTCTGTCTCTGTCTCAGTCCTCAGAAACGAACACAAATCAAATGGTATTAGACTCAAACAATGTCTGCCCAGAGAGGTTTTTAAAAGGATCAGAGGTGGGAAAGTGTCCCCAAACAACCTACAAAGACCACCTTTCACAGAAGTTTTGAGAAGGAAGGGACATGCTTCAGTTTGCAGAAGGCCCAACAGCAAAAAGACATCTTGTGCCTTCAGAACAAAAAAGCCCGTGCTGTCACAGCTTACCCAAAGCAGCTGCCCAGGATCAGGGCTTATGGGCAAGAACTTTATAGATGAGCAGATGAAGATCCTTCTGCTAACTCTCAATTCATTCTGGTTAAGAAGCTTATGTCTTTTAGATACACTCTTTTCTGTATAGGCACCGAACATTTACTCAGCTGTGATGCCCCCCAAGCCAAGTGTACTGCAATGGCTCTTGGCACACTGCCTTCTCAGATCCCTTTAATATCTTCTACACATTTTTTTCATTTACTTTATAACACGATGCTCCATAATGAGGATGTTTCCTGTTTTGTATCACTTATCATCAAGACAAAGAGCAAGGAAGTTAAAGGCCAAAGAAATGTAAACCAACTCTGTCATAGCAAAATAAAAATAAATTGTGTCTGGAGCTGGACACAGCTGGACTGCCGAGTCTGCACTGGTAGCTGTCACAGGGGAGTCTGTAGGGATCCCATGCATGCAGGTGGTTGAGATGAAAATACTGAAATAAAGTCTGCACCAAGAAGGCAGGTCCACCCTACAATGACCTGCAAGATGAAGCGTGTGCAATACCTAAAATGGGCTGAGATCTGACAGTATGTTCTTCCTGACACTCCTCAGAAGAGCAGATGAGAATATCCATCATGTGCTGCAGGTGGGCTGGTGGGCAGAGGGGTTTCACACCAGGGCTGCAACTGCTGTGCTCCCTTCCCTGCACAGAGGTGTGTGATGGGATGGGGATCACGTGCTGATGGCTTAGGGCTAGCACCATGCCTGATGCAAGAGACAGATGGGATGGGAGAACGAGCCATGGCACGCAGCACCAGTTTGGCAGCAGTCACTGGAGCTTGATGAGTGCACAGAGATATCTTCTGGTGCTCACAGGAAGTGCTGCAATGACTGCCCTGGCAAGAGGCACCACTCTCCTTAGCAAGACATGAAACTTGGGGCAGACTTGGATCAGCAAAGCACCAGTAGCTGCTGGCAAGTATCCTTTAAGCCCTTCTGAAAAGAGCTCATTGGGCACAAAGAGGATGGTTTTATCTGCTCTTTCAGCCCTTCTCTTCTTCATTCAGTCTGCTAGAAAAGTTGACAAGCTGTTCAAATGGCCTTGGCAGCTCTGTGACACAGGTGACATTACTGGACTGAGACCAACAGCTAATTTGCAAATAGTCCAAGTAACCCTACTGTGTAAGAATTTCCAACTTCACCAGTACAGAGGCAGCTGGAGGAGCCTGGTGTCACATTGCATGGAAGTCTTACATCCAGCATGTTTGTCTGAACAGTGGACATGACTTGCAACAAAAGAAATTCTAACTAGACATTAGGGAAAAAAAAAATCACCACAGGATGAACAAACACTAGACTGGGTAACCAGAGGGGCTGTAAAGCCTTGAAGATATTCAAAACCCAACAAAATAAAGGAGCAGTGTGATCTAAGTTAAACAAGGTCTGAGCAGGGGATTGGTTCAGACAATCTCCCAAGATCCATCCAACATAAATTACTGACATTCTTCTGTAACTTCTTGAAGACTCGTGATAAAACTACCTAGGCCTAAAGTAGACAGCCTGGGGACACTGGGACTTCCCTACAGGAAAGCTTTTCTTGAGAGTCACAGCATTGGAGAGCAGCTATCCAGTCCAAAGGCAGTTACATGACAAGGAGGTACTAGAAAGCTATTTTCTCATGAAAGTTTGAAAGATTATGGCAGATGGAGTGAATTTTGGCACTTTTACATTAATCTTTTGCACAGACATGGCTGTTGTCAGAATCTATCCAGACAAGTTGCCCCCTGTACAATGCAAGGGCAAATGAGAGCCTGCGAGATGCACCACGAGTGATGCCAAACCAGCATGGCAAGTATTATAACAATGCATATAAAATTATATACAGGACTCACAGAATTACAGTTACTAAATGCCTTAATTACAAAACACAGCATGAACAGCCCCTAGATGATGAAATCCATTCCAGCAGATCTGTGCCAGAAGGCTGACTGGGACCTTGATCTGAGCTGTTAAGAGCAAATCACAACAGTGTTTTATTGCTCTCACCACCCTCAAAAGATCCAGCTCAGTTGCTGAAATGATTGCAGTGCTCAAAGGGTGAGAGAATTTTCTTTTCTTCTGCAATTGAGGAGTATAAAAACCAAAATATGCTGTGTGCAATTGTCTCATTGCTACTGACATTGGATTCATGTTGTACTGGTCTATAGTGTATCCACCTATAAGAAGGCCTAAGTTTGGTGAAAAACAACTTTGTCAGATATATTCTGACAAAAATTCTATACTTCTATGCATGGCAATAAATCAAGAGAGGGTTATTGTTTTATTGGTGCTGGCTAATATTTTAAAGCACTTCTTATGCAAAAATGTAAAGGCAGGTTGCAAGAGTGTAGTTATATAGACTGTACAAATCATAGAAATAATTGTGCTGCATTTTACATTTGATAGCAATGAGCAACTAGATATCAGAATGATAGAAAGGTCTCCCAAATTGCTTCTTGCCATTAGAGAATTATATTCCATATGATTTTTTGTACCTGCCTTACCATCACAATATATTTAAAAAGTGATTAACATCTTCCATAATGTTGCTTTCCCTTTCCTTATCCTCTCCTAAGTAAGGATTATATTCACTGCCTACTGCTATGTCCTAAGGATCATTACTTCTGCTGTTGCTTTACATGTTACAATTACATTAGAGAAGCCAAAGCCACTTGGAGTGACCTGCAACCAGGCCACCCAGTTGGGTTTGGAAAGACTCAGGGAAGCTGAAGGGAAATGCTTGGGCTTGGAGGGGTGCAAGTGGAGCAAGTGGAGCCTGTCCAAGCTCCTGTGCTGTCTGTCACCCTGGGGCAGTGAACACCATGACTCCAGTGCTGGTGGCAGCAATACAGAGATGAAGAAGTAGGTGAGACTAATTGGATGTTGCCCATTTAAAGCTTCACGTGAAGCACTTTCTTGTCACATTGAAAACAAGCACATGCTGAGCATGATATCTGTGAAGGAGTCTGATTTAACAGATAAATGCTTACAAACAGTTCAATATAAGACACAAGAGTAATGCTTTCATTACTCTGAAACACAGTCCAAACCCTAAACCCTCATCGACTGCTTTGCAGAATGACATGCAAAGCCTCTCAAGTACACCAAACCAGCCTTGAAGGGAAGAAAAATGTAATGAAAAAAATGATGCTATTGAGGGGGTGTGTGTGTGTGTGTGTGTGTGTATGCATGCCACACAAGCCAGTGTGCTAGCACTCTGCATGGCACTTCAAGATTCCAGTTTCTTCAAGGCACTCCAAGAGAACCATTACAGATAAAATGTTGCACCACATTGCAATGTGGATTTTTATTGTAGAAGCCTTCAGGAACAGCAGAAAGTACTGAGAGAATCTGCAGTACAGTTAAAACTACTCAATATCTATTGGAGCACTTTGTTAGAGCCTTCCTTAAGGGAGTCTTCTGTTAAACATTTGAAATATAATGTATTGTCTTACATAAATACATAATACGAATTGGGAGTTACTAATGCATCATCAAAAATCTATCCCAGCAACAGTGGTTATCTTATTAATAAGAACTAGCAATCCTGAAGATTCTGTTATTTATATGATTTTAATTTAGTTCCAGTTCTAAACAAAAGTTTAATTATGGTTGCACCTAATTCATCCAGAGAATGAAAGGGACCATTTAACAAAGGGCATTCTGCCTTCATTAACTGATTACAAAGGGAAGTAGGAATTGATGATATTTTACTATATTGTTCCAAATCACAGGGGACTTGCATCAGATATGCGCCATAACATTTAAGGAAACCAATTGTGGAACCCCAGTAAATGAATCCATAAATTACACCTTAATATCTCAAAGTGGAATTTGTCACTCCCAGGATCAATATGGAGAGTACAAGGTTAGACAAGCTTTATGGAGAGCAATTCATGAGACTGCATCATTGTACATATCAGCATGTCACATTGCCAATGTATGCATACCTAAGTGAGGAGACATTCCATTCTTGGAGCGAAGTCTAACTATAAAAATTTGCTACAGGTTACTCCTGTTTTTCAGAGGAAATAATGGAAATTATTTTTTTAAAAAAACTTGACAAACGTGTGGAGAAAAGCCACACCCATAAAAATGATTGGACCACTTAACACTGTAGTGGTCTGTTGTGGTCTCAGTGCAGAAAAATCAAAATGAACACCCCTATTTGGCACCAACTTAGTGAACAAATATCTCTCTCTGGAGAATTTGACTAGCAAAATTGCCCTCCAGTAACGTCCAGATAACATCAGCAAATGAACAGCTTATTTAAACCGCACAGAGGGAAAGGATCTGTGCCATCCCTTTGTTTTACTACCCAGCAGCAGGAGCAGAGTGCCGTGAGGGATTTATTCATGGGGAGTATCAGGTTTGTGCCAGGAGCTCTGTGCCTGGGGCTGGACTGAAGGGCCTCACCTCGAAGGCATTCTGTGTGGGTAATGCCACAGGGCCTTTGATGAGGACGCTGGGACCTGCTGCACTGTCACCGACACTCAGAGAGCTGAGAGCAAGGGAGACCTATATAAAAACATAAGATTAATCCCATGCTGCAGCTAGGAAGTGCCAGTAGATATCCACGTGTCTGGCCCTGAAAAGGAAGAGCAGCATTTTATTTTCCCCCTACAAGTAAAGGAGAGAGTATCCAGGTATGGAGGGAGAAAACAAGAAAAATCCTTGTTTCCTCTCTTATAATTTTGTAGTGGAATTGTCCCTGTCAGCAAGAGCCGTGGTCCAGCAGTAACCTGTGGCTGCTGGGAATCCTTTGCTTGCATTGTAAGCATTTGGGGATTTTTCCTGTGGACTGGACACAGTCCGTGTCCTCCAAGATTCCCTGCAGAGGGGTTGGGGGTGCTGGTTGGAGGACACCTGCCTCACACTGGTAATAAGGGGCATCTTTCTGCCTGCCCTTTCTCACTTTAGAGGGTCTCACACTGAGGCCAGCCTACTTTCTCCTCCAACTCACGCTCCTGGCTTATTTCTGCTTGTTTTGGTTTGAGTTATTTGCAAGCAATGATTCAGTGCCTGCTTGCCTGAGGGCTCCCTGGCCAAGCTGAGGAGCTGGAGAGCAGTGTAGGTTGTGGTCAGTCATGGAATGGAGCAGCTAGGGAGGACCTTGACCCCTGCCCCATGCAATGCAGGATCCTGCCACCACTCTGTTCCACCAGGACTGCACTAACCCTCATCCCTTGCTCCTCAAAGGGAGTGTGAATTAATGGGGCAGACAGTCACAGGCACCACGGGGCATGGCAGGAGACTGGGCAAAAGCTGGCACTGTGCTCCCTCATGGTATAAGGGCTGAAAGTTTCTATGCTTTGTCTGCATAAACACCTGCAAAATTGTCAATCAGTGCTGGGTTTATTGCACAAAAACCCTTGAGAAAAGCTCACTGGTAGGCTCCCAGCAAACAACATTGTATATTTACTCTGCTTCTCACACTCTGCTACTTGCTCAGTGAAGAAAACATGCTCCTCTTCTTCAGCAGCTGACATCCCTTACACAGGCCTCAGCTGCTTCTTGCTTTCTGAAAAATAGTGCAGCAGCTTTTGCTCCTTCTTTATTTTCTAGGCTATATTGCCAGGGAAGTGATGCTTACTTTACCTAGTGGATAAAATGGAGTGATCTTGAAGAATTCAGAGTGAAAACGGTGGCCTGGGTGCTCTCACTGTAGAAGCAGCCTGGACACAGCTTTTAGCCACAGGCTGGTCCTACCATGTGCTACAGGCATTCATTTGTCACGTCACTGCTTCTCATCTGGCTCTGGAAACTGCACATAACTGACAGGAGAGGCAGGCTTTTTTGTCTTAAAGAGGAAAAAAAGCCCTACAGAGTCCCTTGTGGTTTTCCAGCCTCTTTTAATGCTACCTGCACCCAGCATGAATCCAGTAATACGACAGAGCGTTAATCCTGTGATCAGCACAATTCACCATAATATTCTTCTGTTTATTTTTGGAAACTGGTACTTTACCACATGCACATCCCTTTTCCCTAAATCACAGCAAAATCTCTGCAAATAAGAATCACATTTTAACTTGTTATCAGACCAGAAAAGAGAAATGCCTCCCTGTGAAAAGGTGCAAGCACACAAGGGGAAAAAGAGAAAGCAGCAAACTCCCTGCCTTTGACAAAGCTAGCATACAAAAATGTAACATTTTAAGTGGTTTATTTTCTGGTTCTCCTCCTCCATTCTGCTGAAAGGAGATTTTCTCTAAGTTACTCAGCTAAATAATTGAAATAGTTACAGCATCTCTCCTTTTACTCTCATAGTTGCAATCCACATGTGATTATGAAGGAAAATAAAAGTATTTTGGGTTTTTTTCTGGGTCTGGATAGGAAGGAAACCTTTGAACTAAGACAATATTAAAATTTCCAGAAAAGAGTTTCACAGATTCAGGGAACACAATACTTACAGTGTGGATAACTGTATTTTATATGTCACAGACAGCAGTTCTCAGACAACAAAAAAATATGAATCCAGAATAGCACAAAACATGGGCTGTAGTGGAGCAGATTGGCCTGGAGAAGCTATTCTGGGGACTGTGAAGTATACACACTCAAACTTGGGGGCAGGCAAGACCTCTGAAAGCCAGCCTCTGAGAGACTAAATTTGGATATACAAAATTAGAGACCATTTTTGAAAATGTAAGACTGGGTGGAAAATTTTGTACTGTACATAAGCAACATGCCATTTTCACAGTCTTATAACAACTCATTCCTAAGCCCATGTTTATTCAAATACCAAGTTTGGTCTGGATGAAGTTATTTGACTAGTCAGAGTTCACAAAGTAAGGCAAACATAAAACCCAAACACAAATACTTGCAGAATTATAGCCTGGTATGTGGAAAAACAGTCACCTTGTGCTAGGCAATCTCAAAAAGAGCTTCACCAAGAAATGCTTTTACAAGCAGTTGCAGAGAAACAGAGCTGCGTGGGCCATGAAGGCTTTCCTCCTCCTGGAACACCAGCCTCCGGGATGCAGCTGCAGAGAGGCACCAGGTGATGCAGGGTGACTAGCCCAGGCAGCAGGGAATGGTTTTAGCCACCCTGTGGGTTCCTCCCTGGCACTGTGGGAGCCAGAACCATGTCCCATGTCAGCACTTCTGTCCTTCCCTCACAGACAGATGTGTCCTGACTCAGCCACATGAAATATTCTGGGGAGATGAATCGACTCCTAACTGTGGGCAAGTGACTGAGCTGATTACTAACAAGACATTCTTCTACTGTGATTATGTGATATATTGTACAACCTTAAGGACCTGTGACAACTCACTCTCCTTTGCTGTTACCCAGCACCTCTCTGGCAGTGTTATCCAGCACCAGTTTCAGTTATTGACTTCCTTAATAACATGCTTCCTTTTTTAAATTTCTTGTATCTCTCTTACTTTAGTTCCAGGTAGTAGGAAGAATGCTGTATTCTCCATTTACATTTAATTTGCCTGTATTTCCCCCCTGCATAGTTTGTACAAAAACAATCAGTCAATTTCTCCCTCAGAGAGTTAACACTCAGGTTGTCTTCAATTTCTTTTGACCCCTACTATAAAATTCATTTTGATGAATTATTTATCTCCGGAGCTCCCCAAAGAATTATCAATTGTATCTTCTATAGTTTCTGCCTGTCACTGGCTACTACTGAATTACATCAGCTGGACAGCAGCTGTCAGTAACCAAACCATGTTCTGCCTCCACCCTGGCTTTTTGCATCATCCAGTGTACACAAACCAGCCCACTCCTAGAGCAGGTTGCTTTATGAGCCTGGTCCTCACCCATTTGGAAGGCTAAAGTCAAGTTGATTTTTCTTCCTATTAATCTTGGTATGAAAGGCAGTGAA
Organism: Urocynchramus pylzowi; assembly: GCA_013397555.1. Lineage (NCBI taxonomy): Eukaryota > Metazoa > Chordata > Aves > Passeriformes > Fringillidae > Urocynchramus > Urocynchramus pylzowi. The sequence continues at coordinate 344,665 of VZRH01002394.1, forward strand.
AAAGAAAAAAAAAAAATTAAGTGGACAAATAATGCAAAACCCAAAATCTATTCTAACCTTGGAGCAGAATTTAGTTGCACCTGGCTAAGCTCGTGGTAAAGTAGAAACACCTTGATTCTCCAAAACTGATTTAATCTAAACAGTATCTTTGGGAAGCAAATGAACCTGCAAGCTCCCTAAGCCCTCCTTGAAAAATAAAGCAAACCCTTGGGTGTGAATATTCAGCAGTAGGCCTTGGTTGCCATCTCCTCTGTCATTCATGAAGCCAGACCATAATATTGTCATGTTTTCCTGTCACCACACAAAGGGAATTCTTTTGGGCTTAAGGTCCTTATTGTGACTTCTCAGAGCAATTAGAAGCTTTACAGAAGCCCTTTGAACATGATTTCTAATCTACCCTGGCAGTAAGAAATGTTTATGTGTATTAAGCTAAACAGACAATAAAAACTTAGTAGGATTTGAATTTTAGTCAGATAAAACCCCTCTGCACTGAAAATACAAATGTAGATATGCTTCATTTGTTTAACTGATTTTTTCCAGCAAATTTTCTGTGTGTCTGAAAATGAAAGCTCTATGTAAAATTTTTGCAGTATTTTTAGTTTCATGTTTAAACTGACTTCCTCTGACTTTTTTCACTTTTAGTCTGTTTTTGTCTTTCACTTTTAATCTGTTTTCTTCATTCTCCAGGTTCCTGTGGCAAAAAAACAACCCCCCCCCAAAAAAACCCCTAACAAAACAACAACAACAACACAAAAAACCAACCAACCAAACAAAAAACAATCAAAACCAAAAAACAATCAAAAACCAAAAACAAACAAACAAAAAACCAAACCAAAATAAAACAAAAAGCAAAAAAACCCAACCCAAAACAAAACAAAACAACCCCAAAGCCAGCGAGTGCTGAAAAGGAATAAAAAAAATACTGCAAAGTGCAGGAATAAAACCAAAAGAAAAGATTCAAAAATTCCTGCTTTTGAAATTTCAAAACAAATATTCAAAATGTGCTTGAAAAATGGGGGTTTTTTCCAACTTTAATTCAGCCCATCCACAATAATGTCTTGTGCTTCCATTCACTGCATTCTCTTAGCTTGTCCAGGAAACTTTGTATTGAAGGAAAGAGCAGAAAAAATCCCAAGCAGAAGCCTTTCTTTGCAAGAAAGAAAGGATTTTATGAACTCCATTCCTAGTTCACTGTTAAACAGCATAAAGAGGACAGGCAGTGAACACCTACACTGAAGCTTCCTCCTGGTCATCAATGCATCTTTGCTTTTTTTAGAGAAATGCCTGCATTTGGGATGAACACAGTACAGCACAGACAGCAGTAAGGGTCAATACCATCTAAACACACACCTGTGAAGACAAGCCTTCAAATCTTGTCTTAAACTCATTTGTGAATCCTGCTCAAGCCTGAAACTTGGCACAGCCAACCCATCTCACCAGCTGCAACCCTTCCACGAGTGACATAAGAGTGGGAATTGGCAGAGGCAGGGGCCAGCTTTCTCATGGGGCTTTCTCATGACCCATGACAGGAGCATGCACTGCAAAGTTCAGCCTCATTATCAGTTCCTCACAGGCACTAAACTCACCCCAGCAACCTTAAATATTTCCTGCTTTCCATGGCTGCTTTCTTGTCATCTTTCCTGTGTTTTTTTAGAGTAGAAGAGTATACCTGAGCCCACAGCATAAGATATTTCAATGCAAGATAACCAGGTATGGCTCAGCAAGTCCCACTCACTTCTGACTTGATGTCTTTCCATGAAGCAACTCTCAATTAGATGTGTAGAAAAAACAGGATTTTTAGGTCAAATCACACTATTTCATATAGTCTGGTAGCACTGAAGACTCTAAATGCTCTGAAAACCTTAGCACTATGCTACATGCCCTGCAATTCAGTAGTCTTGGACTTGAACCTGCTTTTTTTTGGTAATCTGTCCCTTTTAAGTTCATAGGAATTGTTCTCTGGATTTGGCGTTTACAACATTCTTCTTTCTTAAACTAGAAACATATTTCAGTAAAAGTTAGGAAATTTATCTTGTAATAACAATTCTAGGAGTGAACATTTGAGGAAAAACACCAGTTGAAGTCATGAGACTTGGCAACATAAGTTTTTTTTCTGGTGTAATGGCAACACCTTAATGTACCAATGTTGATTAGAGCCAACTGCATCACATCTGAAACATATCTCTGAAAAACGATTGCTGAATATGATTATTTTTTTCCTTACAGTCACATAATTTCTAATGTTTTCCTAACAGTTCCAGCTGCTCCAATTACATATACTCATGAGAATCATGGGGTTTCATTTCTCACAATAAGGCAATGGAAATCTGATCAAACAAAGCCAAGTAGGTACATACCAGCCAAGAGAAATTTTACTGTAACTTGCATCTCATCATCTGTGCACAGCACAAGGAAGGAGAGGCAGGGTAGCAGCCAAATAACTGAAGAATGGCCTGAATGGAGCTGCTGGCATGACACAGAGAAGAAAAATCCTGGGATGCTCTGGGCAAAGTAGGGCAGTGGGCAGGGAGGGGTGTTTCTCATACTGTGCATATCCCTGGTGGGACTAGCAGCAGGATGCCAGCCACAGCTCTAAGAAAGCTGAACTGAAGCTAGAACAGGTGCAGACATCTAGTAAGACAAGCATGGGGAGCTGGTTTTACTGATGAGACAAATATAGCTTAATAGCACTAGCCTAGCAAAGGAAAGGCTGAGGGGGATACTATTACACTTTATAAATATATGTCCAAATACCACCATGGCAGAAGAATTATTCAAAACATAAAACAATGTTGGCATAAGAACAAATAGCATGAAAGAGAAATCATCAACTATTTCAAGCTAAAAGCACATTTCTAACCATCAGAGAAACAGTGTTTTATAGCAGTCTTTCAACAGAAGCAGTAGGTGCTAGTAAGCTAACTACTTTTGCAGTAAACAGTACATTCAGACAAAGGATTTTATGAAATTATATCTGCTGTTACAGTGGATGCCTTTTAGGCCCTATGCTCCCAGAAAAGTTCTGCTTATCTTGGTTGGAAGATAGAAAAGAAATATACAAATGTAAAACTCTGAAAGCTGAGATCCGTGAGGGAAATTAAATAGTACTCCACAGGTAACTTCTATTTTTAATCTCCTGAGTTTAAGTGGCTTGTATCTGGGGTTTTTTGGGGGGTTTTTTGGGTTTTCTTAATACATAGGGCACTTATGGCTCAAGCAGGTGATTGTGTTTTGACACCAAAGTCCAAAGCAATAGAGAGTTGGATGCAATCACCAAGAGAAAAGTGATCCCTTGTTTATTACTTACAGTACTTTTTTGCAGCCACCATGCTCCCTGTCTCTCCAACCTGCCCATCTACAGACCAGGTAGCTCACAATAATTTCCTCAGCTTTGTCCAAAATGGGAATTTGTCTGCCCAGCAGACACCTCACAGATCCACCTCAGCCAAGGGAAAACTAAAACACTGGGAACAAAGAGTCCTATATTGATCCTCTGCTGCAGCTGAGATGGATTGTGTGCCCAACACCTTCCTGGCTAGAATATTCCAGGTGCCTGGAATATTATGCCATAATTTCATCAGGGGGGAAGAAAACCCCATTTGTATCTCCTCAAAGGCCCATAGCTGCCCTTTTTTTTTCCTGTTTCTAATCTTACCCACTCCAGAACTAGGCGTTTTTTGGCAATCAGGTGAGGAAAGGCTTCTGCTTTGCATCCTTCAAAGGTAGAGGCACATGTGTCTTCAGCTTCTTCTCACAGAGAGTTTATTCAGGGGCTCTAACAAGGCTGCCAGCGCCCCTACTCCCACACAACAGACCACCAATAACTGCATGGGTAAGTATTCTGCTAATGGCCTTTGGAGCGAAAACCTGCAACTCCTGCAGTTATTGGCCATAAAGATAATTTGTCTGAGTCACTATGAGGAAGGAGGAAAATTGGGGTTGCAAGGTATTTGCTTTGAGAAGGCACCAGTGTACTTTTCTGTCAGCTCTGCTGACATTGATTTGCTGCAGGCAATTCTCATTCAACATACGAAGAGCGCTGGCAGGAGCCACCTCCTAATTATAAATCATTTAGTCAATCAAAATACGGCTCCTAAGCTACGTAAAGATCTTATTTCTTCTCAAGAGCTTTATATGGACAAAACACGGGAACGCTGTAGCAGGAGGAGGGAAAAAACTTCATTTAAAAGTGTCAAAAATGAAAGCTTGAGGAACTTGTTGTGGTGTAACTTAAAGTAACTTAGGTACTTGTCAAAGCTAATTAAGACAGGCCATCTGCAAACGCTTATGATTTGAAACATTCCCCCTGTGCCAATGGAACAGCGTGTTACAGCTTCCTCACATCCCACCCTGACAGGTGCTAAGCTGCTCTGCCTGATGCTACCAGTCCCAGGGCAGGGAGAACTTTCCTCCTCCTCCTGCAGCATAAGAGCACTCACCTAAGCATCACACTTTGGCTCTGCCATGCAGCAAAGGACAGGAAAAATGTCCCTGCCTCCACACACTGTTAGGGACAGGAGCACCCCACGGGCAGCAGGGCCAGTGCCACCTCTTTACAGGGGCACAGCTGGGCCCACACCAGTGGGCTGCAGCACCCTGCCAAGTACCCTTTGGCAGCAACTTCACTTTGGAAGCACCAGACCAGCTGTTCACTGCCTTTGGCAAGAAATTTGCACACAGAGCTGTAGGCAGTGATGGGCTAGCTCAGGAGGAATGAGACCTGCTCATTCCCACCCCAACAGGGCACAGACATGGGTGCTGGCAGGACTGGGAGGTGTCTGTGGAGGAGCAGGTCCAGTGGGAAAGAACAGCTCACAGGACTGAAACCCAGGCAAGGAGAGTGCAGTCTCCTGTGCAGTGTGCACAGCCCTTGAGACACAAATGTTTAGTTTCTCCTTAGCAACGCTGCTCAGTGGCTTTGTCCCTGAATTGTTCTTCGTACCTTGAGGAAGCTAGAAGTGCTGGAGGAGTGCCAGCCTCCCAGGGTAGCCAACAGCAAAGCCATCTGTGAGCAGCGTAGACAGAACCATCAGTCGAGGGTTGTCCTGGGCAAAGCACTCTGCACAGAACTTAGGAAAAGTCTTTCAAATCTTAAAGGCCATTTTATAAGTGTCACAGTTGGATGAGACAAGTACTAGGATGCTTAGAAACCCATTTTTATTTCCAGTTGTGGACTTTACAAACTCAGGATTTCTTTCTCAGCTGAAGTTTACGAACCCAATTTAAGCACACGGACTCAGGCTTTAACCACAAAGGAATTATTTCAGTTGCCAAGCATGGTAAGCAACAAAACAGCTCTCTAATTGAAGGTCCTCTTCAGAAAATGTGACAGGACCATCTGTCATGGGGGAGACACCTGACTGCTGCTCACTGAGCACCCTCTGCCTCCAGCAGGAAAGCTGAGGTTCACTGTGTGCACCCCCATGGTGAAATGAGTACAGCAGTGAGAAATGGCTTTGATGTGTGCACAATGCAAAAATGACTTACACTGAAACTTCAAAGAGGCAAAAGGAAAACAAAGCTACATCTCTTTTGTTGTAAAGCACTACAAACACCTGCAGAATTTTTGGGTTTGTTTTTCAAAAAGTCATATATGTGTACACACATGCATGCCTATACATATACATTGTATATACACATACATTCCTTAATTTTGAGTCCTGCTTATCCATCAGGAGCTGACACCACTTTTATTAAATTAAATAGGTAGTCTTAAATTAATCAGTATGATACTTGAAACCTGCTCAAAAGTCTTTATAAAACAATTGTCAAATGCTTTTCTGCTTCGTGGACATTTCTCTCCCATTCTGTGTTCAGTCATGGTTGAACAATTCACAGCAATACTTTGCATTTAGCAAATGGATTTTGCATTTAGTCTTAAATGGATTTTGGGTGCTACGATGTCGGGTCAGGCTGTCTCATCTCTGAATGAGAACCTTTGGATTTCCCAGTGCCCATGTTAGTGATAAAATAGTATTTTACTGTTTGCAGCTGCTCCAGACAGTATCTTTAGGTACCTAAGATATGCATAGCTACATGCAGCTTGCAGATAACCAAACCGCAGTAAAGAAAACAGTTCCCACTCTTTTAGCAGGAACACTTATTGCCACTTCACATGGTGTTATGCAGAGCTTCCAGTACAAGAACTTCTCAACAAAACCTTCCCTAGCTCCATCTCTGTCCCTGATATTTTCAAAAAAGATGTCATGACCTTCCACTGTAGTCTCATTTTCCCCCTCAAAGTGCTGGACACAAGCCATTTCCCTCTGCAGTACCTGTCATTTCCACCAAACTTCATGCAGAAATTAAAAACAAGATTAACAGCCGGTGTGGATCCAGCAGCTGGAGGTGAATGTGCTTTCCCTGTCTTAGGAGTTTGGTACTAAGCTAGACTTTCTGTTTATTCTTGGGAAAAAGCTGAAGAACCATTGTTTTTGCAGTATTCCCTATCCCAATGTGTTCGATAGTTGGCAGAGATCCAAGACTCAGCACAGCCAGAGGCTGGAATTCTTAAAAACAAACAAATGAACAAGCAAGCAAACAGCAGACAAAATCAAAGAGGGAAAATGACACAGAGAAACCCCAGTTCCAGGAGTGGCAGAAGATTTCTGCCAAGGAACAGAAACCAGTTCTACCAATGCCACTTTCACTCTGATATAGCATATCTGATGGCTGAGAGACAAATGTCTAGAAACACGCACTCGACAAAAAGACAAGGAACCTTCTTCCTCTCAGGAACAATAAAATATAAAACATAAGATTATGCTAGCAGTGTAACAGCACTATAAATCACATTTTGAAAATAAATGTATAATAATGTTTATAAAGTTCTAGCTACACCGAAAAGGTTCTTTAATGCTATCCTTTAATTATTAGCATAGGGTTTAAATGACAGGCTTTCAAAATAATGTTTTTCTATTGAATTAATAGTTTATCAATTATTTAAGACACTGAGAAGCATTTAAGACTTCCCCATTCTCAACCTGATACTGCTGAAATTCTTAAGCCTCCACAGAACCCAGAAGAGTCATGCTTACCCAAAATTTGGCCCTGTTTGTCTTACCAGTGTCTTTTTTCCCCTCTCCATACCAACTCCTGAGATTAGGCAGCCCTATACAGACACATTCCATAGTACCATTTTCATTTCTTAAGTTTTGAGCAAGAGTAAAATTCCTGCTGGATCTTTCAATAAGCAGATTTTTAAAAACTGTCACAAGACATCATTTTGAAGAGAAGCAACAGCACCTGTAAGTGAACAACACAGTAACTGATGATTACTACACTTCTTGCATTCTTTACTGAGTTTTCTGTAAAAACAAGAGATGCACAGCTGATAACCAAAAGGAAACAGATTTTTCACAAAAGGAAGCACTGTGAAGATAATAGCAACTACAGACTGTCATTCAGGGTGGGATTCCAAGGGTTCCATCTTAGGGAGAGATCTGAGCTCTTAAAGACTAGGAAGGAAGTGCTGGCAGAGAGCAACACAAATTCCCCACCAGCTATTGGGAGTCTTAGCAAAGGCACAGGCCAAAAGCGAACTTCCAGACAACTGAAATGAAGTGAGATGGCCCTGACCCTTCTTCAAATGAAAAAACAAAGGCGACAAAAGAGTGCAAATCTTGACAAGAGGATTAGATAGCTGGAGTTAGTTAAACTTTTTTCAACAAAAAAGTTTAACTAACTAAAACCAAAGAAAGGCCTTTGATCTCAGAAGAACATAATCACAAACAAATAGGCCACAAAGATGTAATTTTTGGCTCACTGCTCTTTGGGGCTGTAAACTGTATTTATTTGTATTTAATATTGATGAGGTTTGTGCTCTAAAATCTCCCTACTATGCTGAATAGGAAACACTAAAAAAGTCCAATTACAATTCCTTGATTTCAGCCTGGGCTCACCTGAACCAGAAAGCTTTTCAGAGAAACTGCTCTGGGTGCAGGTGCACATGGACATTACCGAGTAGAGAATGTGGCCAACTATGAGGCAGCTCTGTGTTAAATGGTGAAATTACTCTGGATGTATTCATGAACAGAACTTGGCTCAGTCTAGCCTGTTTAGTATGTTCTCATTATCCTGGGACTTCACAAAGTCTGACAAGCTCTGAAAACTCAGTCTGACACAAACATTAGTCTTTATAAAGCAGATTTAAGAAAAAGAATAAACACTGTACCTGTCTCAATCAAGTATTTCTTATAAAATCAGACCTCCTGTTATTTTTAAAAATCTTTCAAAAGCAGCTAAAAAAACTTAGAACAGCCATGTCCACAAAATTCCTGCCAAAGATCTTTTCTCTTGCATAGGGGGCAAATAAAAATACAAAACGTATTACTAAGTCCTGACAAGAACTTTAGAAACCACACAGCAAAAGCAGCCTTTGGGCAATATCCAAGGCTGTCAAGACACATAAAACAGTAGAAGAGTCATCCTCCAGCAATGGGTGATTGCTATATACAGATACCAGCAAGCAAGCTCGGGGACAAAGGCACTGCTGCCACTGACTGAGCAGACTAGGAGAAGGCATTTCACATTTAAGAAATCTCAGCATTCCAAGGGCTCTCTTTACGACTACAGAAAAACCCGAAGTACAGTGGACAGAATCAAAGTAGGACATAAAATTTTATTCTGAAATGATCTCTGGCCACAACAATAAAATGTAACAAATATTCACTAGAACAGTCTTAACTCCTGTCATCAGCTGTACAATACATACAGTATCATAAAACTGGCCACTAGGATTAAAACCCACTACAACATCTTTAATGTTAAGTGGCAACAGCAGCATCTCACAGAAAATTATACATAAATATATACACAGTCCACATTCAATCATTTTTCACATGTTTTCAGTACACACAGTTGCAGCATATTACAGTCACGTGTCTAAGTCATTGCCCAATAAAAACCCAAGCTACTGCTTAGACGCAGTTGTAGCAGTTGAACTGAGTAATTACAATTTGTAGCAGAGATGTACAAGCCCCTAGAAACAATAATTCACAAATGTTATTTTATTCAAATGCTACCATAGCATTACGCTGGGCAATATTCTAATCTTTGCTGACTGTAAAAACAGTTATTTTCATATTTATCACAAATATTACTGATGGAAAAAAAATTAACAAATGGAGAGCATTAAATAATGCACACCCTTGCTTAAAGATTTTAATATTGCCCGATGCTACTTATGTCTTTTAAGTGTTTTCAACATTCCCATGAAGTCATTTATAACTCCAAACCACCCACCAAGTTAAAAGTGGCTTAAGTGCCTTGCACCCAAATTGTAAAAATCCCTGGCCACTTTTCTAAGAGCCAGGCACATATAAAAGGAATGCACTTTGGTTCATACCAAATGCCCTGGGATTAAATCACACTATAAAACTAAAGAGCTTGAGGTAAATTTTTACAAATACAGTTGATTTCTGTCTAGTGTCACTATAACAAAAAATTACTTAAAAAAAAAATCAATTTGATGTTAAAGTACAACCAATGAGGAAGGGCCATCTTTAACCCCTTAATGAGACGGTACTACAAGAACAGAGTGTCCTCTCCACCCTAGCAGTGTGATTGCCTTATTGTTTCTATTAAGGCCTCGATCATCTACAGGATGTTTTAAGACAGGTATAGCACTTAAAAATAGGTTTCATCCCTACTAAGCAGTATTCCAAGGGTTAAAGAGGCCAAGATGCATTTGTAACAAAAGGCACATTGTTAACACCAAGGGCACAATCCATCCTCTATCCTTAATCTACACATCTTGCATCACTCTCTTGTTCCAACATTTAAGTGGTAATGAACACACCAGTGGTGCAAGAAACTGAGCCAAGTGAGACTGCAACCAAAGACAACACTGTGCTGTTACTAAATCTGAAAATAGCTCAGACATCCCCCAGACAATGGTAACATGTGAGACTAAGCACTGTTTCCAAGCCAACTTCTATCAGCCTAATTATCAGAGCCCTTAGAATAAAATCACATCAAAGCAAGAGGCAATGTCCTTCCCCCCCCCGCCCCTTTTTTTTTACAGGTATAAATAAGCTACAATAAAATGCAGCTACATCACTTAAAAACCTTGATGTAGCTGCTCCTTTAGTATAGAGGAAGTTCCACTGTATCTGGGTTAAAAAAATAGCTCTTCACACTATAGTTTGGCCTTTAAGTTTCCGGTAGCATTTATGAAGAAGGTGGATCATAAATGCATTATTGGCATTAAGAACTGGTTACATGAAAAAGAAAATTTAGTGGTTGTAGCCCATTAATGACCCATGAACATCATGAATGTTTTCACCTTAAATTGCCACAGAAGGCAGAAACGTGTATCAATGTCTGCTTTAAAAAATATCAAGGGAGATGATTCTTCTTTCACCCTTAACATCAGCATCCCTATTTCCCAACTTTTACAGGAAGTGTTAAGGTAGAAAGGAGTGGTAAAGCCAAGCAGGTGGTGGAGGAAGTAAAGATTCCCTGTTACTGTAGAAAAATACATAGTATTGTATTCCCACAGTCATGAGAGTTAGTTAATTTTACATTAAAATTAATATATCTCTTTTCCAGACTTAGAATTAACTGACCATAATTTACCGGATACTAATATTCTAAACCCCACTTTTCTTAGAAGTATTATATTTAATTTTTAACATGATTTCACACATGTTTACATATTGCACTTACACATATTGTATAAAGTTGTGAACAGTTAAGACGAAATAATTTAATTTGACTAGAGGCAAGAAATTCTCTTTTTATTTTAAAAAGGAAGAAAAATGGTTGATTGACAGTCTAATTTTTACATTTATCAATCAACAAATAACATCCTCTACTCAGAAATTATTTTGGAGCTTCTTTAGGTGTTGACTTTTTGGCAAGAAGTTCAGCGATATGTTTCCTGAGAATTCTGTCATTTTTTTTCTTTATATCCCTCCCCCAGTCTTACATTAAATTAAAAAATAAAACAAACCAACAAACAAAAAATAAGCTGTAAGTGGTAAATTAACCAATATGAAGGAGAACTTAACCGGAAACTTTCTTGGCCTCTCAGGGGACCATGCTTTAAGTAATTTTCATAATTTGTACAAGTAACTCAGTAAAATCTGTGCATATAAATGTTGTTTATAAGTAAAGTTACTGAGGTTTAATGCAATCCATTCTAGTACGTCTTATTCTAACATCCATAAACCCTTATGGATTGTTCTACTTTGTTTAAAATTCCCTTTTAATATGTTTTATACACCCAATGTAGACCACAGCCATTGTACACATTAAAATACTGATCTCAGATTTCCAACTGTTCCTGTTGAAAACATGCTACAACATGTGAATACCTCTCTCGTAGGTCTAGATACAATTCTTTAGTAGACCATATTTCTTCCATGAATGCAGTTAAAAGTAAAAAAGAAAAACCAAGCATTAGCACACACACACGTGAACAAATCTACACATATCTCTAACTGTTCTTTCAGAGTTCATTTTCATCTACAAATGCCAAAGATTAAATCAAATTCCAAGTGTTCAGCTTTCCTTTGATAATTTTCCCTTATTAGAAACTATCTAGGATGGTGTCTTCCAACTGAAAACCTTTCCACTGAGGATCTTTCCTTCTACAGTTAAGCTGTCTAAGGTGAAGTACTCCTCTACAGGAAGCAATGTAGTAACATCGTGTTTGCCCCTACATGCAGATTTGATCTGAAGTGTAAATGTACCACAGAAGTCACAGTCGCTCAAACACTGTCAGAGGAAATAAAAGCAGCCTCGAAATCCGTGTAGTTTAACAGTCTGGAAGTTACAGTATAAAACTGACAGAATGACCACTTCTGCCTATGTGATTCTGGGAGATCAAGCTGCACTTTAGAAAAAAACAGAAGAGATGGGGAAAAAAAAAGAAAAAAGGAGAACCTGTGTGAATGCTCAATGTTACAGACCTGAAATGAAGTTCAGAACAATTCTGCTTTACCAACTAACCAGCCACCTTCAAATTCAGAGAAACAGACATATTGCCATTTTCATGCTAAGACTACCCATTCCTCTCACTCTACCACATGGCATGCAAAGTAAGAGTCATTGTAGCCCCGGTGTTATTTTTTGCATTGCGTTTAAATGACCATTTTAATCAAAGCCCAAAACTTTTAAATAGAGAAAGTATTTCATAGGAGGTGACAGTATCTTTAGTGATACCATGACTTTCTCTGGGCTACCACATAGAAAATGACAACAGAACATGCTATGGCTCTACTTTAAGCTACAAGTTTACAAGTGCTTAACTGTATTTTTTGAGTAGTCTCCCTGGAGTCCAGTCAGTCGTAGATGTGAGTGTGCACAGAATCCAGACCAAACCCATAAAAGCCAAAAGGTAGTCTTTCAAATTTACCCCAGGTTAAAACTAATATGAACCATGGAAGAGAAAGGTTAATTCCTTTGATACCACGCTGCAATGCATGACAGTCATGTTGTAACCAGTGGCCTGCCACTGATGTTTATTACTGTGTCACACTAGTTACAGTAAGGCTAATTGTACTGTAGAAGACAAATATTTTAAAAAATAAGTATAAAAACTTAAAGCATTGTCCCCGTATTTTTATAAAAACAAAATTAACATTTAAAATTACATTTAAAATGAGTGCTGAAAGATACAAATTAATAGATTTATTGAGCAAATAAAAATGCATATCTGAGCTAATTTTTCATACAAATAAGGCTCAGCCACATTGTATCTCTCGTATTAACAGCATTGGGTTTTTCAAACTCAGCTAACGAGTTTTGGCAATACTGTTCTTTGCTGAATATTCCCATTGGCATCTGTCATCTGTGCCAAATTAGTCCTCAGTTTTGAAGCTGAGCTTGAAGTCGGAGGTAACTTGGAAATTGAAGATATAGCACCAGTACTCTCTGAAATTCTCTTTGCTGAGGCCTTTTCCCCAGTCGGAGGTTTTGGCAACCGTCTCCTTAGCCAGGGATGCCGCAAAGCCTGGCTGGGTGTCAAACGGGCAGCAGGATCCCATTCTAAACACTGTTTTAAGAAGTCAAGGAAGAGGGGATCATCACACCCCTTTAATGCGTTACCCCACTCTCTGCTCTCTGGCGGGCCACGCAGTTTTCCCCTCCGAGAGCGTCCACCGTTAAGGACTACAGAGCCGTCAGACAAGGTTGTGACGCTGCAATAGCGGGGATAACCCTTAGAGCTCACAAAGTTTTTCGCTCTCTTGGATGTATCTAAGAGTTTTGGAGAAGGCATGCCCAATAGTTCAATCATACAAGCCAGCTGATCTCCTTCATCTTCTCCAGGTAAAAGTGGATAACCGGTCAGAAGCTCTGCTAGGATACAGCCCAAGCTCCACATATCTATGGGCATCCCATAACGAGCACCAAGGATGACTTCGGGTGCACGATAAAACCGTGACTGAATGTAAGTGTAGACGCGCTGATGCTCGTAACAACTTGAGCCAAAATCAATCACTTTAATACCACTTCTACCCTGTTGTTTCAACAGAATGTTCTCAGGTTTAAGGTCACAGTGAATGATTCTGTTTTTGTGCAAAGCATCCAAGCACTGTAAAATTGAGTGGGCAAACTTCCGAACCAAAGGTAGGCTAAAGCCCTGAAACTTGTTTTTCTTTATTAATTCATAAAGGTTCATGCTCAGCAACTCAAATGTCATGCAGATATGGCTGCGGAATGTGAAGTTTTCCAACATGTGAATAACATTCATGTTGTTATCCTTATCTTGTTTCCGAAGGTGTTCCAGGATCTTAATTTCTTCCGCAGCTTGGCGGTGGAAACGTTTTTCATTTCTCACCATTTTTAGCGCCACATGCTGATGCATCTTGTGATCGTAGGCCTTCACCACCTGCCCAAAGCTTCCTTTCCCTATAACCTTCAGGACTTCATACCTGTATGCAATATGATCATGGGGTACTTGAATGTAAGACCCTTGGTCATCATCATACCCACAGTTGTTTGAACCACCAGACACACCTTGCCGCTTCTTTGCATTTGGACCCAAGAAGTATATTTCAGGGTAGCTAAAAATCTCATGATGCTCAAAAGCTGTTAATTTTTGCATGTATTGCTTCATTGCTTGCTCTGGTGTGATAACAGAGGCTTTCACCTTCCCTGTTCCATCTGTAGATTTTAAAGAGCTGGAGCTCCCTTGTCGCCTGTGGGCACTCTCTGTCTGTCTGTCCTGTACCACTGGCAATCCAGATTTGCCTAGCGTTGTAAGTCCGTTTGGCTGCGTTGTCAGAACCGTTCTCTTGTTACTATTATCTTCAAAGAGCTGTTGAACCTGGATTTGTCCATGGCTACCAACATGTAGGTGCTCATTCATTGTGTGCTTACTGCTTCCAACCTAAAATTGAAAATAAATACATACTCAGTTAACAAGAAAGACATGAACTCCATGCTTCAACATTCACCCTGCAACCCTCTATTCTGCCTAAATCACCTCGAAACAAAGTGTCTTCTTAGATGTCAACTTTTTACAGAGAATCTAAAAAATACAGCACATATACTGTGATACTGCTGGATGCTATTAAATTTCCTGATTCTTGTTTCTCAAATGCTATTTTCATGACTCTCCAAAATGTCTGCAGCAAGGAAATCGCAAGCGTGTTAACATGAGAAGCTAACAATATTTCCAAGGAATCTTCAAGGCAGCAGACCTGTAACATCAAGATACATGCTTGAGGGACATCAGACTTCATAAAAAATAGTAACAGTTTTACAGATGCTGAAGATAACATACAATGTCTGTAAGAAGTTACATGGCTTATGCTCTCATTACCTGTTTTCAGTCAAAATCAAGATTTTAACTTGTTCCTAAATTTGCTGTATATCAAAGGTTACAGATACATTTTTAAGCAATAAGGAATGTGCTGTGACACGCACAAAGAGGAAAAGAACCCACACATTTCTGAAGTTCAAGAATGCAACTTACTGCTTGCAACTGAGACAGTCACAAGTCAAGAATAAGCATATCCTTTAGCACTTTCCCAAACCAGTCTAACAATAACTTTTAACCAAAATGAGATTTGGGGCCTCATGCAGACTTGAGTCAAGAGCAAATCTTTGCCTTGAGGAACACACAGTAACTTTATTTTATAGGAATGGAAAAAAAGCATTAATAAATTTAAAAATTAGATTTGTTCTTGACAGTATGTACATGGGAATAAACAGCAGCATTCAGCATTTTCAAGCAAGCAAAAAGCAAAAGTGTTCACACTGGGGTGTGAAAACAGCTATTGCTCCAAACCCGTTATTTTTAAGAAGAAACAAGAAATTTACAAGCATACCTGCCACTAAAATAGCTGTCCTTAGAATTCCTCATTTGCTCTCAAGTAGAGGATAATTAGTTTGTCTTCTGCCTGGTCTTACACAAATGTGGGAAGAATTCCCCTGCTGTCTCTCCAGCTGATTCACCAGTCTTAATATTTATGTCAAATTACTAATGAAAAGTTCACTGATACTGTCAGACAGATGATCAAGCCAGGGCTGAGAACACTTTTCATCTGAACTGTATTTTTTCTAGGCAGCTAAGGATAACACATCCCTCGTTCACTTAAGGTTGCTGAAATAAAATCAGAAAATGACAGTCGTGTGCTGTGATATGAGGCAATGAAATCTGTGCTATACAGCAGAAGTGCTTCCTAATGAGAAAACCCAGACATGCAAGGCAGACTCAAGAATACTTTGTGCTTCTGTTAAGGCACCAGTCTAATACGGCAGAAGCAGATTTTTGTAAATTCAGTAACTTGTTCCCAAAGACTTGCCAGCTGGACACCAGCTTCACCTTTGGACAGTATATTGAAATGTGCAGTTCTGAAGCTCACATAATGTAAGAACAAGGGCTCTTGGGGACTGCTTCTGCCAAGTTGACTGCTCTTCTGATTCCATTTTGACTGATGTTCATTCATCATTGCAGTTTGACTGTGTATGTTTGTTTGCAGAGAAATTCAGGCTCACACTATCACATTTGATCAATCTCATAGAAAGCACTACCACACAATCACAATTCAGAGAAAAGATGTTTGTAACATTTAAGCACAATGAAGATATACAGGAAATCAACAAAAACTCCCTTCCTAGTTTGATGTCTCAAAAGCACCAGAAATTAAATCATTAAGAGGACTTCTCATGCCTACAGACAATTCCTTCAGGTCAAGTTTGAGGCACACTGCAGTAGCAGTTTCCTGAAGGTTGCCCTGATCCTCTATATAAACAGCAGTTACTGAAAAAAAAAAATAAAATTGCCCCAAGAGCTGCTAAATCACCTGCTTCAGAAGAACCAGATCTACTTAGTAAGATGTGTCATAGGTTCAGCACATGCAGCCCTGGAGAACTGTGCAAGAAAGGCATAATGAAGAAGCAGAGTAAACACACAATTCCAAAGACTCAAGCTAGGAAACTCTAGGCACAAATTTATTCTCCAACACTAACTGAACAAAAGCAGAACATACCTAGACAAACTGGGAGTAGGCAATACTAATGTAGACAACGAAGAAGAAAGAGTAATGCTGCAAAAGTAATCTTTAAGAACTTTTTAACTCAAGTACTCATTGCCACAGCTCACATCTTGAATTTTTTTCCCCCTCAAGTCACCTGTTTTCACAGTTAACTATTTTCCACCCTTCCTAAGCACTGTTTGCTTCAATATACGTACTGAGAAGTTCTTCAGGGATTGGGAAAAAACCCATATACTTATTCCATCTCAACAGGGACTAAAAAGTTCTTTTTTCTAAAAGTGTCTTTGTGAACACATTCTAAAGTGTAAACCATGTAGCTCTGCTTCCTGCATCTTCAGGCAGATTCATTGTTTTTCTTCTGGTTTTTCAAACAGCAGAATGAAATCACCAGGATTATTCAAACTTCAACCCAAATCCTAAGTGACTGGTTTTGCCAGTTTCAGTCAGCTGCTGCTTGGGAATGCAAATGCAGATGCAGACAGTAGCACTGGTTTTCTTTGTAGAAAATACCACATTATCACAGGCTCTATTCCAAAAGCTGCACAGGAGAAGAGAGCCCACTCTTCTTTCAAAAAAGCCCAACAGGAGTTTTAGAGCTATCAGACACGACACAACACAACTACAAAATCCATATTAAAAATGGACTTTCCCCATCTATTTCCAACCTGGATGAAGGCTGGATTTGCACCAGTCCTTTGCTCTGCCTATCTACTTCTGGCTACTTGGGTGTCAGATTGCTGTCAGGCTCAGGCTTGCACTGCTCACAAGCTCCACAGGCTTCACCAGCAACACCGTAAGTTCCTGAACCACAACTAATGGGCTTGGCAAGCTACAAAACACTACAGCCTTCTTAGTCCAGTACCAAACTCTTCTTAGTACATAAAAGCTCCATCAGCCTTTCAACCAAAACCACAAGCCTGCGAGGTTTATAACGTCTCCATTTTGCTTCTGCAGATGGACCCGTAAATTCCAGAACCAACAACCTACACAAGTGATCACCTGCATGCATTTATGAAGCTTACTGATTATGCATTGTGTTGTCTGTGCTCAAACCCATCCACACCTTCTAAGATTTACATATTTTTGGAGCACACATAATCAAAAACCTACTGCTGTAAGTCTATAAAATATATTGAAATACCTGGTGAGCTTGAACCCACCTTCCTGAATCTTCTGACACCATCAATTACATAACAGCAAATGTTACAATGTGGTGTTTCTTTTCTTTCTTAGTAGTTTTTCATAACTTCAAAATCACCATTAAGATCTTACTTTTACTCTGGTATGTTCGTTTTATGGAAGTTGATGACTATGCCAAAAACACTCACATGATCTTTGAAGTAGATACACCAAGCAAAACAAACTAAAACTGCACCGTAAACTATGATCAATAAATAAATAAAAAAGCAACAAAACTTTAATTTGAGGGTGGTATTATTTGGGGTTTTTTTGCCTTCACAAACGGATTAAGGAACAGAAGTAGAACAGTAACTTACTATACTTAGGCTACAGACCTGTAACAACAGGGAAGTACCAAAAAAATGAATCCAGCCTGCTAACAAGGTGGCAAATCCATTTACAATTCCTTTGCAGTACACTCACCCAATGCATTGATATGTTTCAAGACCTTTTACAAGACTACTTATAGGACTGAAATGCACAGGAGCATATACCTCTTCTCAACTTTATCCTCCAAATGCATCAAGATATTATGTAATCATATAATATGTCATCGTTGTAACAGTCATTTTGTGTGATTATTAGCACCCTATAAAACTATCCAAGACAGACACATGATTCAGCTATATCTTACCATTTTATTTTGAGCAAAATCACAGAAAAAAGATTTTGCTGTCAGTCAAAATCTAAAAAGGTTTGTAAAATTAATCTTAATAATAGAGCAATCATGATGGCCTACTGAAATACTGCACAGGAATAAGATGTCATTATCTGCTATTACTTCACACAGATGAGGACAAAGGGAGAAACAGTGTTCTAAAGCAGTAAGTTAATTAAAGAATAATTGTTACACTATATATCCCTTTCTTCACAGCATTTCTGGGCGTGCCAGTTTCAGCCCTACTGTGTCAAACACACAAGAGGCATATGGTATCAGGTGCAGCATGCTTCACTGCCTATTTTGCTGACTACAAAACAAAAGCCTGAGCACAGGTACAAAAGGCCCTCTTTTTCCTTGATAAACTAATTCAGCAACATTCCTCCATTCAGAACTAAAAATACTTGCTAATTAGTACAATGATAATAATACTGGATTACCCCTAAGGGTTTTATCGTGAGTATGGGTTTTATACACCCAAAAAGACAAAGCCTTTGTTGAGCTTGGGGCTCAACAAGAGTGGTAGAAGGAACACACCATTTGCATTTCTGCTGTTGTTGTATCTGGTCCATATAAGCTTATTTCTTGAAAAGTTAAACATTACTTCATATAGCAACTATTTTCACAGACCGAACTATGCCTCAAGAGTGATACTGACTCTTAAATTTTTTAATTCTGTTAGGGGTGCAGTGAGTTTGAATACTTCTGGGACACCCTGCATTTATTACACATGATGAAAATCAAAAGGATAGCCAATGTACACTAAATTGAACTCTGTGGGTTAGGTGAACTATACAAATATGAGAGATGTGCCCAAAAGTCCTGAAGTCCCTACAGCACCACAGTCACCATCTGCTGGAACCCAAATTTCACAGCCGACCCCCATAGCCCTTGAAAGTTAAGATAGCCTCATATTCCCCCCAGATACAAATTTTTAATAGAGGAAGAAACATCCAAAGCAAAATCCAGGTCATGACTGCATAGTTATTTCCACTCAAATGTGACAGCATTTCTGGGGCAATTTAATACATGAAAACATCACAATAAGAAGGTATTTGCTTTGGTTTCACCTGCTTTAAAGCAGATGACAGCAGCAAAAATTGGCAGCATGTGACCTACCAGGTCTTTGTATTAACAGAGTCCAGGAATCTCTGTTCCATTATAATGTAAGTAAATTAAAAAAAAATAAATTTAAAAAATCAAGACTAATACAATGACTGATGCAAAAGCATACGGATGACCATTCAACGCTGGTGGCAAAAGAAAACAGGCTTGCTGTATAGAAATCTTAGAGAGGGCTTGAAGGAGGGAGGGCACTGAATCACACATTGTAAATGGGTTGTTTCACAGTACTAGACAGGAGGATGAAAACATTAATACTGGTATACTGCAAGAGAAACAGAAACAGTACAGAATGCAGGAATGCCAAGTAAGAAAGAACAGAGCTAGAGCTAGGCAGAAGACAGAGATGAGTCTGGAAAAGGGACTCACAGACAGGCTGGGATTTATACAAGCAGAGCAGCAGGCAAGCAAGATAATCTCTACTGCAGCATGTCAACTGGATGCTAGAACACCATAGTGAAATAGGAGAGAGCAAATGGAAAAAGGTTCCAATCATCACAGCAAGAACTTAAGGCATCCAAAGAGAAAACACTGACTTTGAAAAGGAAAATGAAGAGGACAAACAAGGGGATAGAATTAGGTCCATGTTTTCCACCACGAGGCAAAAAAGCCACGGATGGAAGCATACACAAATAAGCCTAGGATGAAGGCACATTTGAAAAAAAAATAAACAAAACCTTTCCCTAGTAGAACACACAACCCCGCCTGCTTAGCAACAAAGGCTGCTGTGCTTGCAAAGACTGCCACCAAAACCTCTGTCCCATTTTATGAAGCTTGTGTAAAACATCATCTTCTCCCCTTCTACCCATGCTATTTATAATCTACCAAACAATGAAATTTCACTTGACAGTAGGAGACCACAGTTTCAGCAGAGGCTAGATCACACAAGCAAGAAATATGACAGGTAGCTGACTTCTTCCCTGTCTGCACAAAAAGAAAAACCCTTCAGCTTAAACAAAACATAACTTCAACCTGAGTTTCTCTCATAATAAGTATACATACTATGCACACTTAAATATAAACACCAGCAGTTCACTCACTTAAGCACACCATACCTTCTGAAAACTTGAAACACAAACAGAAATACTCTGTTTTTAGCTATTACAGAAGCCACATAGATACAAGAGTGACGGAAACAGGATAAGCAAATGAACACAAAGAAGGAAAATAATTTAAGAAAACTGAAAGAACCCATTTTAAACAGGTCTGATTGGAGGAAGTGGTGGGATGCAAAACCAATGGTTTCAATCAGTCAGTGTCAGCTGAGGTCAGTAGGCCTAAGTTTACACAACAGATACTGCCCCCTTTTTTTTTTCAGGTTAAAATCCAGCATTCTGGTGTCATATCTGATCCTTACCACAAAAAGTTATGTTATCGAACCACAAAATAACCACCTACAAAGGCAGTATGAGGCATTTCTGTAATAGCACCCAAAGCTAAAAAACCACTGTAGAGTAGGCTCTTTATCACATAGGAAAGACAGACTTTGAAACAGTCAGAATCTAGAGGGACATGATCCATAGCCATATAATGCTTGGTCCTTCCTGGGTGCTTCCATAAGTACACATATATATGCTACATATAAACATAGGCACACATACAAAATCACATACTTGTAAAGATACTTGGAACACAGAAATGTGACACTTGAACACCCCTAGAATGCTTTTATAAAGACTGCATCGTTACATACATATATATATATATACACACACACAAACACTATATACAATACATATATACAAAATCTTGTATAAGAATACCAAAATTCTGTACTTCTAAAATTAGTAAGTAGCTACAGAAAAACAGCTGGACCCCCTTTTTTGCTTTCACAAATCCTAAATTAAGTCTAAACTCTGTTACATGCGAGCCCTACTGTAAATGCACTTGCATGATTGGTGCCCAGGCTGTTTGTACTATGTTCCTTCTTCTATGATTTTATTTAAACAAACCTCTAAGCTATTGCCCCAACTCCAAAATCAAGCAGCACTTAACAGGTATACAAATGTGAAAAAAATTGGCCTTTTATACTAACAAACAATTCAGACATGTACTCTACCTACATAAATATACAATGAAGTCAATCTCAAGTATGCAGCTCCACCTTGAATTTGCAGAATACTCCTCACTCCTTTGGAGAATACCCTATATATATATATATATATATACTGATTTTTTTTTAACTTAAGACAATTCTTGCTATAAATGGATTTGAATAAGATGTTTTACCCCTGAAGTTACATGGAAAGTCACTGAAACACCAATATCTAAATGCACAGTTTCACCTTCCACTAGCCCATAATCACATTACCATTTAAAGCTCTGCCATATGTTACAAAGATAGTAAGTGAGCATCCATGAAGAACTCATTAATTCTATGAAAAGTATGCCATCAATGCCTTTCAGGGTCAGTATGAAATCTTTCAGAATTTAAAAGGAAATGTATGCAATAAAAATTTCAGATATTTAGCGATAACATGACAGTATATAGATCCCTCTCTCTACTCTGTCATGCCTTCAGGACAGGGATACCTCCTCTTACCCATATATAGTGGCATACTTGGGAAGTTTCATTCCTAGTAGATTAAGCAGGAGTGAGAGATAACGTGAGATATCACAGAACCGGAAAATAACATCCTTTTCGTGCCATCAGCGGTTATTTCTTTATAGGTAAACTACTGCAGCAATAAAGGCAGATCCATCCAATCATTGTCCCTGAGCACAGCGATAGCTATCTCTAGGGAAGACTGCAATCGGCCTGAGCTGATCAGACATCTGAAGGGGACAGCAGCCTTCATTTTTCACCACAGTTCATACGACATTTTAATCACAATGACTAACCTCCTCTCAAAAAATGTATTCACCAGAACATCTCCTCTATGCGAGTGTGAAAGATAGAATTTGTCTCTGAAAATGAGACACAAAACCAGGCTGGGGGGGGCGGGGGGAGGGACCGGTGAGGGAGAAAGCAATGTGTGCAGTTACAGGGTCCCAGCCTCACAACAAGCATGCACATTTCATCGGAGCCCGCAGAAATCAACCGCACGTTGCTCCAGCACCATGCGCCTCGGGGGGCCCAAGCGCGCTCGGTGCCGCCGCTGGGGACACCTGGCGAGCAGCGCCGCGACACCCCGGGGCCAGACGCCCCTTCCCCGCACCCCGTCCACACCCTCCCCCGCCCGGGCTCACCGTGTGGGAAGCGTTGCTGGCCCTGAGCGGCGGCAATGCGAGGGGCGACGGCGGGCCGGTCCCAGCTCCTGCCCGGGAGACCCCGGCTCCGGTGCCCGGGGAAGACGGCAGCGGGCGGCCGCTGTCCCCTGCCCTGCCTGCGGAGAGCAGAGGGGTGAGCGCGGCGGGCAGCTGCGGCCCCTCGGGCAGCGAGCCCATCGGGGAGGCGGCGGCCCCAGCGC
>VZRH01002394.1:368625-479458 GCA_013397555.1 Urocynchramus pylzowi
GTTGGGCACCGCGGCCGCACAGCCATGTTGGCCCCGGGCAGGGCGGCGCGGGCACAGCGAGAGGACCGGCTCCGGCCGCCCGGCCTGGCAGCGCCCCTGTGCGCGAGGGGAAGGGGCCGATGCCCGCGGCGAAACCGGCGCGTGTGGGAATGGTGTGTGGGGGCAGAGCAGCCGGGGGACGGCCAGCTCGGCAGGCGGCGGGGACCACTCCGTCAGACCGGAAAGACAAAGGTGGCCCCGTGGGACGAGGGGTAAATAACTTGAAACGCATAGTGTTTAAGTGAAAACTTAAAAATGAAAAAAATAAGCTTTGGGGATTGCCCTGGAGGCCTGAGTGTCTCAGCCTAGAATGAGAGTGCGGGGGGCGTCGTTTGCCTTGTTTTCCAAACTGCACGACGTGCTTTGTGGAGTACAATGCTTTGAATTCCTGGTTTGTCAGCTCGAACGTCATTACTGCCAAAAATAGAAGACTAAACATTTGCCCCGCTTGGAACAGCGTTGAAGTGAACTGTCCTACCTATGCTCAGCCCTTTTTGAAGTCCATACAGACCTGGCAGGTTTTTCTTTTTGAAACAGCTGGTAGATGTATAGACAGACCTCCTGTCATCCCCATCCACAGAAAAGACAGAACAAAATAATCTCCCCTTTCCCTATGTCTAAGCAAAAAAACCACCAAAAAACCTAAATGAATCCATGCCTTTGCCTCTTCCAGTGCCACAGATGCATGCATAAGCAAAGACGTTTCCTGTACTGATACAAAGAAATAAACAATTTCCCTAACTCCTCCTGTCACATAGAGAAAACAATCATACCTTCTCTGTCCACACCCACCTAATCTTTTCCCTCCACTGTAGCTGAAAGAAAGCTTTGTCTTCCGCAATATCCCCCCAGATGTCCACAGGCATTCCCAATGTCCCTTCCCATTGGCTGCCAGATGTATAAATGGTGTTTTTTCATTACTTTCTGTATTTTCTCATCATATTCACAAGCGGTGCATATACATCAAAGGTATCTGCATATCAAACATTCCGATAACATTAGTCTTCTGAGACACCTTAAATGTTTCAGGAATGGCAGACAGAAAAAAAATACTTTCCTAGTTAGTCCAGGGAGGGGTGAAGGGGAAGCTAGTTCATGCTCAGGCTAGATAAAAAACTGGAATTGATACCAATTAGCTTTTCGTAGGGCTCGCAGGAGTTCTTTCTCTTGAATGATGTGTCTTTTCTAACTGTCAGTGTCACAGATGGTTTCATGCAAGTTCAGAGGTTACTTGCACCTAAACACTGAGATAAGACAAAGCCCTCTAAATTGTCCTGTTTCAACCCCTTTCCAGTCGAGTACACCGTCCACAGTATGCTTTCCACAGTTTATTCAAACACTCTTGGACTGCTATGAAGACTATGTAAAAAATGGAGCTAGTCTATCACATAGTAAATGGTATTTGAATTAACTCAGTGGGAACACATTACAGTGGTGCCTGTCCAGCTATTCTCTTTCTAAGACAGCATGCACTGTAAGCATTAGTCTTGAATCCTGTGAGTGGCCTTGGGCCTGCTTGGATGCCTTTCTTTGTGTCTCCTTCTCCATCTGCAACCCATCCTGACATTTGCTGTCAAGGATAGTACCTGATGGAGTCTGAACTGCAACTCAAGGGCAAGCCCACCTTGATTCTTTCTGAATGCAATGCAAGAAGCTTCTGTTTAAAAGCCCCTTTCATGCAGAATTTAGATTGATAAAGAGGAGGAACATGCTAATATAATTGTAAAATAGCATGGCTGCAAATAGCAATGCCTTTAACAGCTCTCTTTAAAGTCATAGCGGCAGATATACAAAGAAAAGAAGAAAGCAAAATCTAAATACTCAAAGAAAAAGCAAAAGTTAATTGTTTCACGGCCAAGCCTTACACTCAGAAATCTGAACTATTTTCTATTGAGTGTCCACAAGACATTTTTCTTTGTGTTACTGGCCATACTGAGCATATTGGCACTTTCCAGACCAGTGCTACATAGGATGAGATCAACAGGCTTCAGTTCCCAGGACAGAAATAAGTGTTAGGCGCCTGACAGGAGAAAGTGTACAGTGCTCAGAAATTATAGAGTAAAATGAGTCAGGATTTTATTGATCCTTTTTCCTGCTCACTCAGCTTTTATTACTCAAAGGTTTGAACTAACCTGTAATGATAGAAGATTAGTCTTCCCTTTCTTGCAAACAAATCCACTGACAACTCACACTGAGTGTGTTCATGAGTGACAGACTACTTAAAATCATAGAATAGTTTAGGTTAGAAGGGACTTTTAAAGGCATCTAGTACAAGCCCCTGCAATGAGCAGGGACAGTTTCAACTAGATTAGGTGTCTCAGAGCCCTATCCAACCTGACCTTGAATGTTTTCAGGGATGGAGCATCCTCACATCGCTAGTGGTACCAACTGTGCTTTTACCCTTGTAAAAGCTTTCTTCCTCATATCTAGTCTTAATCTATCCCCATTGAGCATAAAAATTGTACCTCTTGTCCTGTCACAACAAGTCTTACTAAAAAGGTAATCCCCATCATTCCCCTTTAAGTGTCAAAAGGCACATAATGTTTCCCTGGAGCCTTTTCTTCTCCAGGCTGAACAACCCTGCCTGTCTCAGCCTGTCGTCACAGTGGAGGTGCTCCATTCCTCTGGTCATTTTTGTGGCCTTCCTCTGGACCTACTCCAACAGGCCCAATTGGTACTTGCAAGGGACTTATAAGGTAGTGTCATCAAAGCAGTTGTTTTTAAGAGAAAATATCTGAAAAGTTTATTTCCAGACAGGTATCCAAAGAGGCCTGTTGGCTGGAAAGTGGCAGCTCAGTGGGACAAAGGCAGTAACTGGTTCTGTACCACAGTGGACCTAAGGAATAAGGTGAAGGGGCAGTTGGAAGTGCTGGGGGCAATCCAAAGGCTACTTGCCACAGCTATCTTGGAGAGGTTTAGGTTGGCTTGTTACAGCTATCATCCTCTCATGATAAACTGCATCAAGTGTTCCAGTACAAAAACTAACAACTATTTGGTAAAAATAAAGTGGCAAAATCACAACCATTAAATGACAAAATTAAAATTTCATTAAAAAAAAAAAAAGTCCAACAGAACCAGAACATTCTAGAATAAAACCTGCTAACTGTAATTCCTTGTCTAAAAGTGTTCCTGCCCACATACAACATTAAAATTCATTATTAAAGATATTATTCTAGTAGTGTGGAGAGACACAGAATGTGCTGTGTTTCTTGAGCCATTCAGTCAGGCCCTTGTGACCAAGACAGATATTAATTCTAAGCAGACTGTGAGGGGTTGCTGAGGTCTGTTTGTCAGGCTGCCTGGGGACCCAGTTCATATCTAGTTGCCTTGTTGGAGCACTGAACCTCCTTAGCAGCCCTGTGAGATCTCCTATGCCAGTCCACTTACCTCTTCAATGTAGATGGGTTAAGGTTTAATTAAATGGGGCTTTGGTATGTAGTTATAGGGCAAGCAAGGCTGGCTGGTCAGTCACAAAGCATCTCTGCCACTGTGTATTAGCTAATGCTTATGTGGTCAGGCACCAGGGAATTCCTGAGAAGCCATGCATGTCCAAAGCTGCGGTGATGACACTGTGGGGCTCCCACAGTGACAGGTGCAACAATTGCTCAGCACCTTGCTATGCTTTGTCCATTCTCACCAGGCACAGAAAACTATTTTGGCTGTAGATAAATCACACTAGGTAAAGCAAATACAGGGCTCCTCAAACATCAGGGGGTTGAAGGACATGGCACTTGGTGACATGGCTTGGTGATAGACTCAGAAGTGTAAGGTTAGCTTTTGGATTTGTTAAACTTAAGGGTCTTTTCCAACCTAAATGACTCTGTGATTCTATGAAAAGTAGAGGTGCCTAGAACACAGAAAGTAAAAATGTGCTTTTCTGCCACCTTTTAATCATCCCCTCCTACTAATCAGAATTTGCATGAAGGAGGATCTTTACTAATTCTCAATATCTTTTAAAAGATTCTTGTGGAGCAGACCTTAAATGCTGAGCTGGAGATATTAATACACTTACAATATGTCTCACCATTAATTAAACATGGGAACAAGCCTGTTGTCTCAGCCAGTAATATGTATTTTTAAAGTAAACTCTTAAGCCCAGTAAGTGGTTGCTTCAGGATGGCCTGAACACAATCAGGACCAGGTTCTTGTTAATTTGTTGTGGATACTTTAGGCATGAGCAGGACTGTGTATGCTGTAGTGTTGTCTTTCAGCAGATCATTCTGAGAGCAGTGTAGGCATTTTAAAATACAGCAGCCTACAAATACTAGCACTGCAGATGGAAAGCACACCAGTCAGGACTCGACTAGCTCTCAAACATGCACTTCACTATGTGGTACACATGTAAGGTTTGCGACTCCACCCTCTCTCTGCCGTTCCCAGAAACAAAAAATTCCCAGCAGAGCATCTTCAACTTAGAATAAAATTGTATTTCAATGCAGTTATAAAAGGTAAACGTATGTATTCAGAGCAAGAGTGCAGAGAGTTACTGCCACAAGTCAACTTGCTTGTACATATTCATACTGACATGAGAGTACATGAAGCTAAACTGGCTTGCCAGGTTCAGATGTTTGTTGGCCTTCATTCCAGTGTGTGCTCTGTTGAGGTTAAACTTCATTCTGTGTTCAAGGGTTTAAGAACTGCTGTTTAAGAACACATAATTCACAATTTCTATTACCATGCTAAGACACAACAAAGGACATTTTAGTGGTCAGTGAGTACACCCTGAAAAGAAACGGAGATTCTGTAAATCTGTAAGCATACTAATAATTCTTACTCTTCTGCTATTACAGCTGTTTTGTGGGAGATTATCTCACAATATATTTGTATTTTAGTGCTGTCAAATTGCATATTAAGTAAAATGCTTTTCCTTTTCACCAGACTATGCCAATGTTTCTAAATTTCTGTGTTATATATTTCCTATATAACTTCTGGATTCTTAAAGCATTAATATCATTAGAACATTAGAGTTGCTCCTTTGTGTATACTCCCAGCGTGTCTAATGGGAGGAGAAAGATTCCTGTTTTCCTGTCTGATCCAGCAGAAGCAATTCTGGTGGAATCACTGGAGTAGCATTAATATAAACTAATGTCAGGGAAAAAGCCTAATGCTGGTTGAATCTTTTCAGCTGGTGCACACCCTTCTTTATGGACTTAGTAGAAAAGTGAACCACTGGGAGAAGAAAAGAAAAATTATGTATGTGTCTTTGGCTCTTCTTCTTCTGTGGACCCTTCCCACCATATTGTGAAGCTTCTCTGTTCTCTCAGCTACACCAATAAGGGAGATGTGATAATTGAAGACATAAATTAAAACTATTGTCTCTCCTGTCATTTGAATGTTAGTCTTTGCTAAGAAGGTCCCATAAAACAACTTGCAGTTTAGTTTGCAGATGATACATAGGATTTCTACCAAACTGTTTCAGAGAGAAACCACAAACTTGTTAAATCTTATGTCATTTCTGAATTCAGTTTCCTGTTTTAACCACCTTGAAAATCAATATAGAGACTCAGTGTAATCTTTCTTGCACTCATTGTGTGGGCTACTCTGTTTCAAAACCAGCTGTTCACACATGGGGTTAGTCCCAGCTGTTGAAACACTGGTAACCTTTGCTTGTCCAATTCCACATGTGAAATGAAACAGGCTTAACTTTAAAGGGTTTGTGGGACTCAGCTACTCTTCACAGTAGTGTTTCATAGAAGCTGGGATTTAATTCTGTCAGGTGCTGAGAAGTTTCAGGTCCCCTGAGCCAGGGAACCCAATATCTCATAGGGTGTACTGAAATTGAGAAATTACATATCTCACTCACTTGTAATAAAGCTCATTAAAATTATTTAAATCACTGCCCTATGAAAGCACAAAACTGTGGCGTAATTAAAAGATAATGGGTCAGAGGAACTCAGAATCCAGAAGGAACTCTGACCAAGTTATTTTCCTCACCCAGGCTTTCTCTGGGCAGAATTTATTTATAATAAAAGGAAAATGAATTATTAAATCCCAGGGTCTGAGCATTATATTATTAACTAGTATAATCTACTATCAGGATTTACATGGTGACTTTTGAGCTAGACCATGAGCCACCTGCTGAAAAGCAAAATTAAGGCTACATGCTGGGAAAGCACTTTCTCATTAAAATATAATAAAGGTTTGTTAGGGCAACAAAAAAAAGAACCAGCCTGATGTGCTAAGTTAAACTGAGTGAGAACTGAATGTATCAGACAGCTGTGAAGGGTTCTTCAGCTCCCGCTTTTGCAGGGTGCAAACCCTACATGGGCTAACCATGGAAACACAGACTGCATCTCTTGAATGTACGTAAAAAAAGCCCCTGGCCATGTTTCCTAAGAATACTATGTGCAGCACATGTGGTACTTTTTCTTCTGTAATGAGCCTCCTTACCTTTCTCCATTGATTGAAGAAGTGTGAAAAAGAATTTCAAGAGAGCATGGTCAGGCTGATATTTGAGTAACAAGAAGGGATGTGCAGGTATGTATTTATAGTGTGGAGGGAAAGTTAAGAGGGATCTTCTCAGTGTTCCCTTCAGTGCCTTACTACTGTTCCTTTGGTGTGGAAGTACCCTAAGCTGTCCAGCCTCTCATTTACACTGCTGTGTGAATGCTTGGAGGATGTGTATATTCAGGTGTGGAGGGTAGGAAAAGAAGAATAGAAAACAAATTATGTGAAAATGAAACAGAGGCTTTGATTCACCATCATCATTTCTAATCTCCTTCCAAAGGAACAAAAGTGCATGTTAACACACAAATAGTTCACAATAAATTCAGAAAATTGAAACTTAAAATCATTGTATAATTTGGAAAATTAAGTAAACAAAGGAAAATTCCTGCAGGCATTCTACAGATAGAGAAAAATAGAAAAGACGCCCAAGGGGACACTTCAGTACGTGTGCTATTTTATTAGTAAAATGAATCCCAGTGATTTCAAAAAGAACATTCACACACAGTTCCACCTTTAATTAGGATCTCAGCTTTAAATTATAGAACACTTTTTTTGCTTAGCTGAGATATTCATTTGAATTTGCAGAAAGGCAGCACTTGCTACCTACAGGTAACTCCTTATAAATGGATTTAGTTGTGTATGAAATGGGTAACATTAACATGAGGGTCTAGGCCTAATAAGTAGGCAGCTCATAAAAGGAAATCACGTGTGGCAGAAATGATAGGTGCCAATGCCCATTCTAGTGCCTGGCAAAGTGTGCTGGGGTGTCAAAGCAGAGACAGAAACCATAGGTGACACAAATACCCAAGAGATTTCCCCCTGCATCAGCTGGCCAATTCAAGAACATCTGAAGGTTCTTTAGAGAAAAATAGTCACTGTCATCACAGAGTCCTCTTCTGTACAGTGAAATAATGGCAAAAGCACTCATTTGGCAAAGTTCAATGCTTTGGACCTTCAGCCTCTGAAGGTGTGCAACAAACTACAAGCTGCTGAATCTGGAAACAGGAATTCATGACTCACTGGGTCGGAGAGAGAAAGTGTTTCAAAGAGAAATTAAAGATGAGAAAGACTACTGCTGTGAGGTTAGACTATAGAAGTGTTTTTAATGTTGCATCAAGCACAGCAATATTCTGTCTCCCCAGTCCAGTCATGCAATATGCAAAGTTTTGGTGAGTATTTTGAATCAGGTGAGTATTTTCAAATAGTGTTTAACTTCCTTTTGTAAAGAGTAATGATCTGTTTCTGTAAGCATAAAACACACTGAAAAACAGGCAGTAAAAAGCCACTAGGCAAGAAAGGAAGAAAACAAGGAAAGATAACATGAAAAAGATTATGAAAAGCCACATATGAAAGGAAAAAAGGATGAAGTAAAGCAGCAAAACACAATCATCTTTTATTTTCTGACATTAGCTTCCTGGTAGTGTGACCTTTGCCTTTTTCTGTTTCTCCATTCAGTGCTGTATCCACTTGTGCTCTCCTCTTTTAATTCAACGTTTCATCTCCTTCTGGTCTTTGTTTGCCCTCCTGGTATTGTCTTTCTGTCAGTGAGGAGGCTGCAGATGGGCCACAGCTGTCTGTCTCCCAACAAGTGATGCCATTACAGGGCTGTTCCCTTCCAGGAATTAGTGGGTGAAGATTGGAGTCCTGCTGTTTGCAGGGCATCAGCTAAGGAAAAGGAGAGCTGAAAGTGCGAGAGAATGACTAGACAGTGTCAGTGGTCTTAAGAGTGCTGAGCAAAGTTTCAGGGGGTTTTTCCTGAATGAAAATAACCTGCCTCTTCAGTTTCTTTCCTGAGGACTCTGCTAGTCCTACCCCTTGAACTGCAGAATTTGTGTCTGGGGCATTTACCCATGAGAGTTGCTGCAGCATAAGAGAGCACAGGGGATGGGAACCCAGCTAGTGACAGCCTGTTGGTGAAGGAGTTGGGGCTCTGATAGGTAAATTAAAAAAAAAAATAATTAAATTTTGTAATTAACTGATTTCCTGAAAGCTCTTCAAGTCAATCAATTTTTGCTAAATCCATACTTTGTTTTATTCTATTGTCCATTTTTCTCGGGGTCCTTCCTTCCCTCCCACCCAACTTAATAGATTTATCCAGTCTGCAGTTATAGGGTTGAGTTCTTCCCACATGCTCAAGTCCTCTGCTTCCACTACTATGCTGTTTGTTGGCATGGAGGACTATAAAATGAATGTTACCCTGGCAGATGGGTGTTCATTGTTGCAACGACATCTTCCCAGTTAACCTTATGGATAAGATTTTTAAATTTTCAATTGCTCTGCTCAGTAACGCACACCAAGCTTCTTGTCACTGTGAGATAAGCAGGATAGCATTAAGGATTACACATTCCCAAGAAACACTTGTTGCAAATTGACAGCAATTCAGAGCATCTCAAAATGGCATAGTCAAAGAAATTAATTCCTGAACCACTGTACACGTGAAGATTCATTCAGACAGCGAAAAGATGTTTTCTCCTTCTGAAGTTTTAATAGGGTGCTAGACTGGTAACTTACCTAAACTGCAGCTTCAAGAGTATGTACTAAATGGTTTACTTCTGAGATGTAACACAGGCCATGTGATGGGAGGATACAACACATGTCTAACTAAGACATCTTCAGTACCTGGGGAGTGCTACTAGACAGAGAGGTAATATATGTACTCTGCTAAAATGAAAGTGAAAACATTTTTTTCATAGCAAGTGCTCCTCTCTGGCTTTTTAATGAAGTAATTCAGTATTGATATTTGCCACTAACTTTTTCTTTCTTTTTTTTTTTTCATTTTAGAGATGGAAGTCGAAGCAAACCAGAGGACCAGAGGCAGAAGAACTGATAGAAGGGGAGCACAAATCTCCCAAGGACAGATGATTATTATTATTATTATTATGTATTTTTAAAAATAATTTTCCTCTTTTGGCTTTTAGCCAATCTTGTTTCCTGCCTCCAAGACATAAAATAGAAACTTCACACTGCTCCACACTTTTTTCCAACTCCTGTAAGAATGCAAAATTCATGAATTTCCTAGGGTTTTCCCATGGCATTCATTTCAGAAGAGCTTTCCCTTTTCAGACTTGAAGTACAAAGAGGTATGCACACTGCTTCATATATGTGCATATTTAATTTTTTTAATTGAAAGATAAGTGATCAAAATGTGTTGATCCCTTGAGAAATAAGGTTTCTGAGTAAATATTCAACTGTCTTACCATTACATGTGCTGAAACAGCACCAGTTGAATATAACAACCCTCCCTGCTCACTTTGAGGGAGTTAGTATCAGTGGAGGAACTTGTTTGACAAGTTCACAGTGACCATCAATATGAGGCAGGACCCCTGACTGCTTCATGGTCTTTACAGAGAAAGACAGAAATGTTTAGAAGTTTTGTTATGCAGATTAGTATGGAGAGAAGAAACTTCCTGTATTTATTTTCACCTATCTGAAAATTTGAACCCTTTGCCACTGTGAAGCAAAATCCTCCATGGTCTACATGAGAGGGTAACTGAGGATCAACAGAATATCTCAGCCATGAAACATGACATCCTTTGAACACATCCCCAGGAAACATTTGCTTGGGGAAAAAAAACAACAGTTAACCTCAAGTGAGCAGATCTCGCAGAAGGAAGCCTTTTTATTTCCCATGTTGCCCAAGCACTGTGATGTGAAGGCTTTGAAATGACAGTAGCTACAAAAGACAGGAGCTCAGGCAGAGAACATGCCCTAGGGACATGTGGCTCCAGCAGCTGTGAGGAAGACATCAGCTTAGAAAACAGCACCCAACACAGCACCTCTGCCACAAGCATTAAATGGAAGAAGACAAACCTAATTCCCAAGAAGCCAAGCCATCTACAATCAACGCACTTACTAGTAACTTGTGGGAGAATGTCTGTTAGTTGTATAAATGCTGTTCATACAACTCTCTGACTAAAACAAAATAGCTTTGACCACTCATATAAAAGCTTGAGGCGTGGGGATATCAGGTGCCTCACTGAACTCTGGACTTCACATATTTGTTCTCAAACATTGCCCTTTCTTTGAGTGTTGTATATTTTATCCAGAAAATAACACTGAGGTCCAGTTTTCTTTAAAAGCAGATTTAGAATATGACAACTTCTGCTTTTGAAAGCAGATTGCTTTAGACACCTCTGGGTCTTGCTCTAAATATAAATCACCCATGCAGTATGCTTGTCAACTTGGGCCAGACATGTCATACAAGGGTTGGTTGCACTTGGGATTTTTTTCTTTTTTTCACCTAGATATAAGCAAACCTTAATGTAGAAACTTGAAAAGCAACCAGACTACTGTCATCTTCAGTTGAGAGAAAGAAACAGAAGCACAAGACTCTGCTTGAGTTCTTTCCCGTATGGCTCATGATAAGTCAAAACTGCCATTTTCCTCTCCTGAAGTTATTTTGAAGGTAATTTCTATTTTGATACAGATCCTGGAGCAATAGATAGAACATCCTGGCATTGCTTTTTTCATAGCAGAAGAATGACCTGTTATGACACTGACTTATATGTACCAGACATCATGGCAAAGACGGAATTTTCTCTATGCCCTGAACAGGAACGTTCAATACCAGCATGGTTCTGGTAGAGCTTTTGATAAATGTGCTCTCCATCCAGCTCTAATTAGGAAACATAACTTTGCTGTGCTGTCCCCAGTGAAATCAGACCAGATCAACAAAACTACATTTCTACAGTCTGCATCTTTAAAACCTGTTTCCAGTCAGTGGTTTGATGCTTCTAAATCATTGGTTCAGAGCGCATATAGTCAGTGCTTGCAAAGAAATTTAGATTTGTGTCTTTCAGGGTTGCATGTTTCCTTTGAGACTGACACTAATTTTAGCAGAGCCCTGGGCAAGAATAACTTGAATGCTGTAAGCCTGCATTGGGCTCTCTCCTCAGCAGTGCTGTGGAGAGAGGATGTTTGCACATCCATGACAAGCCCTAACCTTTCCTCCCACTCTCAGCTTCTGCGACTTTGCCCCCTCAGGCTATGATTGCCCCATCTTTTCATTTTTGAGGCTTTGCAGACTTTGATGCTGTTGCTGACATCGCTGAAAGCCAGGAGCAGGGGAAGGATGTGGTAAGGAAGAATGATGTGTTGCAATTGAGAGGGAAACCAGGGAATTCAGTATTTGACATGGCCTGTCAGTATCAAGTGAGTGCACAGCATGGATAAGGAGGTGTGGACTGAAGGAATAGATGGAAATTCTTATGGAGCAGAGCTCTGGGAAGATGTATCTCTCCATGAATAAATAGACTGCACACCACAGTTAGGGTTGCCTATTCCATTTAGTAATACCAGGGAATCTTCATCAGCTCCTGAAGCCCTTTACATATGCAAAATGAAAGAATCTGGCTGGCACAAACAAGTTTGCCAGAAAGTAATTAGTACTTTGTGGAAGAATGGATTGATAACCCTAAACACAACGAGCTGTGAGAATGGGTCAGTAAGACTCATTGGAGTCTTACTCTTAACTACTTGGATCTCCAGGAATCTCCAGTCACACACAAGTGACACAAAAAGTTGACAGCTCTATTTGGTAATTTAGATCCTCCTGTAGGTTTTGTCTTTCTAGCCCATCTGTGAAAAAGATACAAAATGCACACATCTAACAAGATGGTGAAGTGGGAGCAGTTAAAGCTGTAGACAAGAATTAGTCAAGTCTGTGCTACCTGGTGACTTTGATCTCCTTTCTGTTACCTGTTCTTTCACTTAGCTTAGTGAAACTTTCCTAATCAATGCTCTTTTATCAGAGTCTTGTCCTTGTTGTGTGTTTGAAAATCAGCTGAGATATCCTTCGTGTAACCAATCTATCAGCCAGATCTAGATCAACCATTCTATTTTCAGCCCACAGGCATTTTTCGTGTTAGACAGCTTCTGCATCTGGACAGTCTCTTCAAAGTTCACCTTGTACAACAGCATCTGAATGGTGAGCAAGAGAAAAGGATACAAGGAAATGGAGCTATTGTCAGAAATGGAGACAACTGCAAAAGTGGGTCAAGAGAGTATTCTCCAGCAGGAGCTCTAAATCTATGAAATGGGTCAAAATGGAAATTAACCTAGAACTCTCAGCATCTACCTGGGACAAGTGCCCATCAGCACATGGATTTCAGAGCTGTTTCAAGATGCATTTTCATAGATTTTGAATTCTTCATAAGCCCTGTCTGTTGAACTTCACTGACTGCCCCCCTTTGTACAACATTTTGACTTTATTTCTGATCTGATCACCTGATCTGACCAGCTTCCAGCAATTAGTTCTCACCTGAAGCACTTTGTGTCTGATTTGAGTTCCCTGTATTACCAAAATTCAGCTTCCCACCTAGATTATCAAAGGCTTCTCTTACATTTGTATTGCAAACCATTTTTGTGAGAGAAGTAGACAAAGTAAGATTTATTATGCATACATTCAATAATAAAAAAAAATATTTCAAGACCAAAAAATAAAATACTTCAGGATATATTTTTTTTTTCAGAATGAACATTAACAGTCCTCACTCCTTATTGCACAGGTCAGATTTTTCTTGCTGACAGTAATTTGTGTTCTGACTGCTACCTTTTAGTGCAACCTAACATTCTTTCTATTGATTGCAAAAATCAGGTTGCTTTGATTCTTGAGAAAAATTACTTAAGCTAAGAGTGCAAAAAACACAAGCCAAAAAACTCATATATTTTTCTGACTGCTACATTATATTTCACCATCCACAGCAGAAAATAAATATGTAACTCAGAAAGTAACAAGTGACAGAAATCTTGCCTCAAAGAGCTATTAGCAATTTAGTTGTGATCATAACCTCATTTATTTTTGTAACCCTTAATTTGATTTCAAAAGAAATGTAGGATGCTGTAGCTAATTTCATCCTGATACCAAAGCTAATTTATCTTGCCTTTACATGCAGCATCACATAGCTGGAAAGATTATTTTATTTGGATAGTGTTATGCAAAAGTGCTCATTTTATTCTTCATGTGTACAGGGTATTTTCCCTGCACTTAGAACCAGTTGATTCCATTCTGTGCCTCCCTTTTTTCAGGTCTGATCCTATTGCATTTTATTCTCACAATAGCAACAAATAAAACTGGAGGTTTTAGACAATACATTAAAAAACTCTCAAACAAGGGAAATAAAATCCTTATTTGTAAAAAATAAAATTATTGTTTAGTAGTTATTTTATATTTCATATACCACAGTCAGACCAAAATATGTTGAGAGTAAAGGTGTAAAATATATGATATACATTATATAATTATGTAACTGGATAATGTATATTCAAAAAATTCCAGCCAATGAGAGGAAATGAAATCTTTCCAAAGAACACATAAATGACACAAGCATCTTTCCAACACCAGAATATAAATCAAGAACAGCCTTTAAGAACTATGTTAAGTATTATATTTTTGTTTTCTACTGCTTCTAGAAAATCTTTATGTAATACTGAGGTAGTTTTAGGTAAACAAAGCACCAGAATACAAGAAAAAACATTTTCTGCAGGTACTTACAAACTAAGAACAATCAAAAGTAGCAGCAGCAGCAGGAAAAATAGAGAATGTCTATCCTCCATGCTTCTAGAAGCTTTTTTAATGCAGAATAAAAGAAGTGTGAAATTCAAAACCAAGTGCTTAACAGGTGAAACACATATTAACACATCACGATTGCTTGCCAGTGTTTGTGGACATGAATGGGACCAGACAAAGTACACCGAGACCACTTTGTGTGACTTCCCACAACCATGGCAGTGAGAAAGAACTCACAGAGGCTATAATCATTATTTATTACCTTACTGAGACCTGTCTTCACAGCCAGGGGAGAGATTCGTATCAAATGTGTGTACTGCAAAGCATTTCAGATCAGACAGTTACAAATTAATAATGTGATATTGGCTATTCAGGCATTTACTGGGAAATCAAGGGAAACCAGAGTCTCCCGATTGCTCAGGCCTCTCCTCTTCCCATCAATAAGCCAGGCATCAGCAAACCCCAGCCCCAGAAAGGCACCATCATCTTTTTGGCTTCCTGCCAGAGCTTCTCACACTTTGGGGAAAGGCTGAGAGCAGGAATGGAGCAGAATGTGTGCTAACACACCAAGAGGGCACTTGTTGCATGAGAAAAAGATCCAGAGGTCTCCTGAGGGAGTCTCACGCTTTTTGTTAAAGGGTTGGAGAGTTTCTGAGTGAGCTTGGCCTGGTCTAACCAGGCTTGGCAGGGGCATTGAGCAGGGCTGTTGAGCCCTCAGGAGGCCTGGAAGCAGTCTGTCACAGAGGCACAGAAACTCACGTGGTCATGGGCTCTGAGAGTTGACATTCCAAAAGCATGTTCTGTGCTTCTGTCATTTTGTCTGCTGGGGATGGATAGGAAGACTTCTGCTTATCATTGGGTTAGTCTTTGGGGCTTTGGCCCAGCACACTTGTACATCAACAGTGGAAGAAATAGATGAAGTGTGGTCCTAAGATTAGAGAATCATAGGCTAGAAATCAGAATATTATGCTTCTAAATAAAGAGGATCATTAGGGCTATTGATAGCAGTGACTACCAAGGAGATCCCTTCCATTTTATGTGTTATTAAATTTGTTCTGTATCTAGAACCTAGCCTTAGGAAAACAAAATCTGCCTGATTAAGCTATCTCAGGTACATACACAGCAATTATGGCTCAGCTTCAGGCTATGTCTATCAAATCTAAAGTTTTTTCTCCAAGCGTTGAGTATGGAATTTCTTTTTCCTTGGATCTTCTGGTACCAAAGTCTGTCAAGGTCAATCAGCAGCACAAAGTGGCACTGCTTGAAGAACCAGCATGACTAACTGGAGCATGGCAGTAGTTTGTGTGTCACTGGTTGAGTAATTGAAACTAGTATACAGCAAAAACGTTTGCCAGTATTTAGGATAAAAAGTTGGGTATGGCAAAATT
The DNA here is from genome assembly GCA_013397555.1 of Urocynchramus pylzowi. Lineage (NCBI taxonomy): Eukaryota > Metazoa > Chordata > Aves > Passeriformes > Fringillidae > Urocynchramus > Urocynchramus pylzowi. The sequence goes on from VZRH01002394.1 coordinate 384,007, forward strand.
CAGCTTTGTGACTTTATGCAGCCACTTTCTGGGAATGTCACAGTCACAGGCTGTTGTGAGCACCATCTATTGAAAACCATGTCCTCTCCAGAATCTTCTTCAGGAAATAATTTTATTTTGATTGCTTCTGTTTTGTTGACCAACAATGTAAACTTTTGCATGGAATTTATCCTGTGTCTTCCTGATACAGAGATGGGAGAGCTGGAGTTTGTCTGCCAATATTAGCCATCTTAAAGTTTGGTTCCCAGTATAAGTTAAGCTTTTATTTTTCTTCTCTTATCAAGAAAGAGATACAGACACCTCACCAGTACCTATGTTTTTTTTCTTATTCAAAAAAGTTTATTTAAAAGTGTCTGGCTGCGCAAGTATAATGAATCAGGAAATTCCAAACAGAAGCTTTGAAGAAAAGGTTGGCTTAATTTTGTTTAGGAAAGGAGTATCTTCTTCTTGAGCTTCATGGGTGACCATATAAAATAGAGTCTGCAAATCAAAAATGTTTCCAAATATAGCTCTGCTGTTGGCTTGGAGGGAGGCTGTAACACTAGAAAATGACACTGCTTCTATTACTATATGGATGACATAGAGAAATGTCTTACTAAAAGACAGCAGTTCCTCACAGAATTAAATATCAAAGATTAAAACTAATTTAGCAATTCATTTTGTAGCATAAAGTAGTTCTCAGCATACAGAAAAAATTGTACATTTCTTAAACTAATGATGGGTTTTCAGGAGGCTGGCTGGGGAGTTTCATGTCACAATACATATTTAGCTGGATGCTTTTTCTTCAGTAAAGCTGCCAGTTTGTAAATTAGACCTATGTTTGTGAACCAGCAATCATTTGTTAAAACTTTAACTTTCTATTTTTGCACATGAAGATTGCGACAAAGTTTTTTGAAGTCTGTTTTCTTTCTCATCTGTGTTTTTCAGGTTAGGTGTATTGCATCTAAAGTCTGAAGTAGGTTTTCTGGGACAAGCTATCTGGGACATTTAATTTTATTTAAACTTACTCTTCCAGTCCTATTGTCTTAGTATAGTAAATGCTTGATAGTTGTTCTATATGCATAAGTAAGACAATATCAGCCATTTCTTTGGTACAATATCAATTTTGTAAAAGACTTACCATTCTCCAGGCTGTTGAGCCTGGGGTCAGTATATAAATGTACTCTGATTGTGGACTGCTATACCCATCCATCACTCCTGTGCACTGCTTCCACACATAGAGCTGTTACTGATTCAGAGCAGCTGGTCATGCATGATTATAAGCAGATCTAACTCCACTTTCATCCTGTCTAAAATCTTGACATATCTGTCCTCTGCTGAAAACGAGTGATGCAGCTCCGTGACAATTCAAGTGTCATCATGCTGGGTTAACAAGGCCTTCATATCAGCATCAGGAGGAAATGTGTTGACACCTTGTTTACAACCATTCTCTCTGGACAACCAGAACCTACTCGCCTTTCACTCACATCTATTTTACGTTGGCACAATTCCACTGGATTTACAGGTACTTTTCTTGATAGCCACCTGAGATGAGAGTCAGATTCTTAATTCTCTGGTTTTCCTCATTCTGGAATTGAATGTCAGTTTAAGGTCTCAGACTAGCAAAAGGCTTTGAATGACTTTGTGTGAAGTTGCTTTAAACATAAAAGTGTACGTATAATAGTGTAGTTTTAATTTTAAAAAAGAATGTTTAAAGGTGAAACTGTAAACATAATAAGGCATAAGTCTGATAATCATGTGAACCATAATTTTTTTATCCTAGAGTGCTGAAGGTTAGCAGTTTGATCCAGCCTTCTAATATGGACTAGTGATTTCAATTTTAAGTCCCTGATATTTGATAGGATTAAGACTGAAGAGGAATTCCAGGGTTTTTTCCTCAGTGATTAAAATCTGTTCTATTTTTAAAGTTTTATCATGTGGGTGAGGTGCATCCAGAAATATGCAGCAAAAAATACAGATTCCTCTGTATCTCTGGTGTCACTGCTATCATAATATCTGGCTTCAGAAGCTTCAGCGCCCATCAAGACATCCCCACTACCTGTTAACCATCTGCTTGTTGTCTTTTACTTTCCAATTGATCCCAGACAGACCTGTAGTGCTCACTTAAGTGCCTTAATACCACTCTTGTTCCAACCTTTGGGGTTTCTGTCTTTCTTCTTTCAGACGCTGTGTTTGCCAGTCACAGAAATCTATGATTTCACTGCTGCAAGTATCCTTCTCTTTCTCTCATGTTGCCTTTCCACATTCCCTCTGCTCTTCTGACACCTTCATTCTTCTTTCATAAGGTCTGTTCCTTTGTGCCATCCATATTATTGCGGCAGTACGGCTTTGGACCCATTCCTTCACTCCTCCCTATAGGATTGTCTTGATTCTTTTGATAAAAGAAATCAGGGAGGAGGAAGAAATGGGCACCTGAACTACATTTTCTACTAGCATGAGTTCATTGTCCTCATCTTTTCTGCATTGTAATACCTCTATTATTCTCTTCTGACTCATATAAACCATGCCTAGTAATATCATCTTCCTTCTGCATCTTGCCAACCCCATCATACCCTCAGTATGACCCTGGCTGTGAGTTTCCATGTCCTTGCATTCCAGCAGAGAAAAGCTCTTTGCCCATGCTTCATTTTGCCTCTTCTCTCATTGCTACAGTAGCATAGTCAAGAAGAAATCAAGTCCAGCAGTTTCTACTTCGGGCAAAAAAAGTGGTTTTCCACTTCTCCCTGTCCAGACAGGAATGCAAGTGAGGAATTTGCACAGCTCTGGCTGCAGCCTCCTACTGCTGTCCCCAGCAGCTGCTGCTGCCCCTTTGCCAGCTCCTTCTCCAGCAGCTGGCTTTGCCAGGCTGCTCCTGCCTTTGAAACTCACCAATGCCCTCAGGCATCACAACCAGTAGTTCACTGACAGCTCAGGGGACAGAAAATATCTGCTTACCTATAAATATGTACACAGGCACATGCTTACACATATAAATGTGTGCATATTATTTTTTCCCGTGTGTTGACATGCATATATACTTGTCTACGAGCTCGCATGGAAGCCAGTGACATCCTGGTTCTCTCATTTCTGTCCATAGGGCATGTAAGCAGGCTTTTTGGAAGTGCAGGCATGGCACACCAGTTTTACCTCCTGGTTTCAAATCTGTTTCAGAGAAGAATTATACCTTTGCATGTGAGTATGTATGTTTGCATCATATAGCAACATACTTGGCTGTAGCAAATTTTTCCAAACCCTTTTCATGTCCTGTATTTCCCTCAGTCATTGCATTTTTTGAGGCAGGGCTTGGCTTTTTGTACCTGTGGGCAGACCAGAGAGGCTCCAAACCCTACTTGTGCTGGCAAAGTATGTTTTAAAAATAAATTATTTCTAAAAATATAACTTTCAAGAAGAATTAATGCAGATAGTTTCTGAGGTCCCAGGCTTTTCAGAACCCTCACTACAAGGTAGGGAAAAAACCTCAGCTGAATACATTACAAGTGTGTTAAATGCAGCTTTAAAATTGTTGTGCCGTGGCCAACATGCTGTAATTTTTCACAGGCATTGCTGTGCTGTGGGAAAGAAGAAGGAACACATTTATTTGTGCAGGAGGCTGGGTGTTTCCCAGCAGCTCTGTCCTCTAGGCTGTTCCCTCACAAGCTTGACTCCTTGCCTGGGGCTGCCAAGAGGCAAGTCTCCTTCTCTTGTGTTCCTTGCTTTCTCTACAAAATCCACTGAGGAGCTCCACCCCTGCATTCTCACGCTTCTTAATGTGGCTATAAACAGCGCCTTATTTGCTGCCAGATCAAGTTATCTGCATAGGTTATTTCAACCTAACTTCTGTGCCAATCCCATTTTAATTCAGCCAGAATACTGGCAACAAGCTTTTCCTTTCCTTGGATTGCAATAATGCTGCCAAAAAATTATTTCAGAAACAAGAAATGGCTTAATGTTAGAAGCCTGATCTCAAAAGGGATGACTACACTGAGTGANTTCAACTGCACAGTCTTGAGGCTCATGTCCACTGTACTGAATCTTAATCCACCAACATCAGGATTTCTATGTAAAATCCCTTGTGTAGAAACAATTGATATCGTGATCAGTATCTCTTTTTGTTGGCCAAAATCCCAAGGCAGACTAGCACTTGCCCAAAACAGTTTATTAGAAGCCTATGTACCAGGAGTCCTTAGCTAACAAAGCCAGAAGAAGAAGTAAACATCTATTTAAAAAAAACCAAAAACCTATTCAGCTCTCCTGGGTATAACCTAGAGCCTGCAGATATGACCACATCATAACTGATGGTTTCATGCATCTTCAAAAAAATCCCAGGGAATAAACTGACTCATTCCTGTTACCTCCAAAGCAGCCCTGTCATCAGCAGAGACACTCCCTTTTGGCAATGAGAGTCTATATGATTGCAGCTTCTTAACTGGGACATAGTTCTGCCCTCTTAAAACAGAACTAGAAGGGGACCCCAGGGTAAGAGGCAACTGTGTACTTGATTTCCAAAGCAGCTTGTGCAGGGGACAGAAAGTTGTGTGTTTGACCACTTGCAGGCCAGGCTTAGACTAAATAGTGCACTTTGACCATGCCATTGGGATGCTCCACAGCTGTTCTCCTCCTTCCTTACCTACTCTTGTTCATCAGCATGTTTTGCCTTATTCATCTGTCATCTCTGTTTTAAGTGGGCTGCCATTAGTGCCCTTTTGTCTGACTTTGCCTGGTAAAGGCCTCTGTGGCTTTGTACAGCCATCACAGCCATCAGCCCAAACCAAAAGGCTGCTAGGCTCTCCTTTCTATAATCAATCCATTGTTGCAAATAATTAAAGAGGATCAGATGATGAAAATCAGGGTTAGTTCAGGTGACCTTTCTGTCAATGTGTTTAAGGTTTTCAAACAATTAGGAGACACACTTAATACCTACAATTAACTCATACAATCAGTTCTCCTTTCTCATTTCTCTACCAGCTCCACCTTTGTTATATGCTCCCCTGCTTCAAGTTCATTTAAAAGCCCCAAGGGAGGGAGAAAAAGATACATTCTCACAGTTGTTTTTCACACTCTGATGGGAGAAGGGGATCCTGTTTATGAACAGGGCTTGTGCTCTTATAGTGCAAGTCAGTCAGATAAAGCAGTACTAAGGGTAATAAAGAACACTGTAACAGAGAGAGACAGTGGTGATATCTGGGTGCTGGTTTGGATTCATCTTCTTACAGGTTTGAGCAATCTGAAAGTGCCAAACATTTGCAAGGTAATAATGTAAGGTGACAATGGAAAATTGCGGTAAGAATTCTAACAAAACAATCTTTCCAGGAATCTTTATGGCCTGAAGGACTCTAGGGGCAAAGACAACCCACAGCTAGGAGACAGGAGGTGCAGGCATGCCTTGTACTGTGGACAGGAAAACAATGTGTGTCCTCTGCTGGAAGTCCTTGCCCTGGGGAAGATCAGCAGAAACAGTGCACACAGATTGTCAGTGAAGAAGCAAAGGGATTAGTTATGATAGCTGTACATTTGGATTTTCTCAAGGTTTAAATATGGCAAAACTTATATGGGCTTAATTGTTGGACCCTGACAAGCTGCTTCAGATAGAAGCTGCCAGTGTGACCTCCTCTGAACTTGCCATCTAGCCATATTGCATTCTGTGAGCTCTTGAAGTCTCTTATAGGTGTGCAGTATGTCAAGGAACCTCAGGTGTTAAGCTTAGCTTCAGGACCTGCCTGAGACTCATAGTTCAAATGACTGATTCATGATTATATTTTGGGTCTCAGCAGCAACAAACAACTTGACTGCTGTTCCCATTAGACACCTGGGTGTTAGACTGGGGGATTACACTGCTGATGTTTTGACAGTGTACTGAAGATGACAAAAATTTAAGTAAAATTAAAAGAAATGCTTGTTTAACTGACTGACACAATGAACACCAATATGGGGGAAAAAGCAACAGCAACTCAAATTGGAACAGGAAAATTACGGGTTGGAAAGTAATGGGATAAACTACATGTGTCCAGATTGTCTTTGCCTTGTGAATTCTGCCCTAAAATAGTGAAGGAGTTGCCTGAGACAGCCTTAAAGCTGCTTTCAATTGTTCCAATAGAATTGTGGCAGAGCAGTGAATATCCCCAAGACTGAAAGGGGGCTAGGCTAACACCTACTCAAAGGGGAAAGCAAGTCACTGAATTGTCAGGCTGGAAAAAAATGAACAATCAGTCTTTGTAACCATCTCAAAGAACACAAAGTGGGGAGTAACAGCCAAGATGGATCAGAGCAAATCTGATCTAATCCAGTCCAAACAACCTAATTTCACATGATGAAAAGTGGTCAGCTTACTGTCACTTCTCAAGCTGTTGTCAGCTGAGGCAGGCAACATATGCTTGACTCACCCCATTTGCAAAGCAGACCTGTGTCTACAAATAAATGTATTAATTGATATATTTTTCTTCACAATTTGTGGGAGGTAAAAAGGCACACAGATAACATCTGTTCAGAATTTTTTATTTTTTTATTTAGAGAACAGAAGATTTTCCCATCAGTTGCAGCAAAGAGAAAAATAATACCCTGATCTCCATATGTACAATTCAAAAGAAAAAAAATAGTCAAAGAAATGTACTTAATGTGCAAGAGGAAGATATATCATTACATAGACCAAAACTCTCTGATCTTAAGGATCATTTAGTGTTGGATTAGATTGTGCAAATGCCATAATTTGTTTTCCTTAAGAACTGACAAGACAAACACCTGCTAAGAATCCCATGGTTATTCCTCATACTTCCCCATACTTCCATACTTTTATTGTCTCTGGTTTTCCATTATTTAGAAATATTTGTGATCTCTCCTAGTGGTGGTGAAATAAACAAAATTTCCTCTGTCAGAGGAGTAAGGTGCCTTGCACTTTGGGGAAACTCTAACTACCAAAGCAGATACCCAAGACAGTATTTCATAGCCCTCTCTCCTAGATTCAGTTCTCAGTTACAGCCAGTTCATCTTCTCTGGCTTTCTTTGCTTTCACTTTTGCAATGTCTAAATCTGCAGTAGCTGGCAGCCCCATGCCATGCAGAACACTGTGTTTAGGGCAGCTTTCTGGTGTTTGTGTTGTGAAGAATAAGGTAGAGGGATTTGTTGTACTTTAACATCTGGAGGAGGGAGCGTGTTCTCATATGAGCAGTGACCTTTTTTGGATGCACAAGTATGCTCCATGGATGCTCAGCACACACTGCTTTGGAAAACACTCCCTGCCTGCTACTTGAGTGCTACTGGCAGGACAGGGCAGCTCCAGTCAGGGAGGGAGCCCTGGGCAGAAGCATCAGCTTCTTTTTTCACTATTCACCTTCAGCATCAGCTTCTTTTTTCAGGTCTTTCTAAGAGAGACCAAGAGCGCTAATGAACAACAGTTGGGTCTTGTGAAGAATAGAGCCAAGACAGCTGTAGGGGCTTGATTCAGCAGTTTGTTTAGTCTGATACCAATTTCCCTCTTCCTTTATGGACTACTTTGCCCCCCCACCCCCAACTTCAGTGTTAAGGAGCAACAGGTTCACTTGGAGGCTGGAACTCTGGGCCAAAAAAGTAACCAAGAAACATGTACAAAAAAGTAACCAAGAAACAAGGCAAAACCTTGTCTATCCTTTATTTTTCTGGGGAAATCTTTGTAAAATCAAATCTACTCCAGGATTAGCTAGAAACAGTCTCTAGAGATGAAGTGGTTGTGTTTCCTTCAGAAAATTCCAGCTGAGAGCCATGTAACTTCTGTTCTACTAATTTCAATTGGAAATCTGATTGTAAAACAAGTAATCCATTTAAAATTAGTCTTTACTTATTGGTCTTCCAGCAGAAAATAATAGAAGAAAGAATAATCCACAGAGACCAGCAAAGATTCCTCTGCAGCCTGGTGGAATTCCCATTAAAAGATGACAACTGTCCTGAGTTAGCAGTTGCTGTCTTTGGCAGGGAGAAGCTCATTTTACCAGTACAGCCCTGTCAATTGCCAAACAGATCATTCAAAAAAAAGGGTTAGTAACTGGCGTTTAGGTGAGAAGTAGTGCTGAGGAAGCTGAATAGAAGTACTTTACAGAAGGGAAATTGAAAACATGGAACAGGCTGTGCCAAGGGAAAAACCTGAAACAGGCTGTTCTGCTCAGCAGCAGGCAGAAATAATGGCTTGTAGGGAGGTAGGAGATGCCAAGGAGCAGATAAATTTTCCATTGCTGGAAGTGCACCTGCCAAAGACCAGCCTCAGTAACCCCTTCTGGCCCTTACATGTTCCCAGGTAACAGTAAACTTTAATGTCTGAACTTGCTCTTTGTCTTAGAGTTCATCCTCTTCTCTCCTTCTGCCTTTTAAATTGTATTTGAAAGCTTTCTCTGAAGGGTGCTCCATTTATCAGTGCCATTTATATTATCTACAGGGAAAACCAGAGTGTGAACAGCTGCTTCCACTCATGATAGACTCCTCTCTTTAGGCCTTCTGCTGATGACCTCTACAGTACATATGTTGAAATCTAAAATATTTATCCATATGACACTGTTCTTCTAATTAGTGCAAATGATGTTGCATGTCTTTCATAGCATCTCCTCTGAGACAGCATATGTGATCAGCTGTGGCAATAGATTTGTTTTCTTTCTTCCCTTCATTCTCTCTTTCCTCCTGCCATGCTTGAATCTGTTTTTATTCTTGGCTGAAATCCCTTAAGTTTAGCACTGTCACATTTACTGAGTATCTCAGATTAAAACTTGATCATCTTCTCTCCAGGGAGCCAAGTAAATGTCTCTATAATAAGAGCATGGCTAAAGCATGAGGAATAGTACACAACCTTCAACCCTTTTACGGTTGAAGCTGTGTTGTTGAATTTGCCTAGGATGCCAGATCTCAGGTGCTGTTCCTCCAAGTGATCTTATACAATGGTGAGCAGGTGGGTTGGAAGTAAAAGCAATGTAAGTGATTATGTTAGGACTTGTGCTCTGGAAGGAGCTCAAAGCCCTGCACCGGTTTGGCATTTTGTGAGCTGGCGCTGATCTTTCTCTCTGGCTGTGACTCAGAACCTGTCTGAACTCTGTAATTCCAGAGAGCCTGGAGCCCTGTTCTACCTTGGGTCCCTGTGAGCTCTGTGATCAGCCTTGAAAAAAACCAGAATCGTCTCAACATTGCCAGGTGTCATGGGAAATACTGAATTGTTTTATAACTCTTCAGAAGGCTAAGAGAGAAAAGAAGTAGATCTGAAATAGATGCCATTCCAGCTGCTCACAGAAAAGTGTTTTGTAACACTTTCCTCAACACTGTGTAAATATGAAATCCTTCTGCCAGTAACCCTTAGAGGTAACTAAGCATTCTTACACTCAGATGAGTAAATTGAGGCACAGAGGAGTGAGATGTCTGGGGCAGGGCAGTGCTGGAGGAGGAATCAGCAGCCTTCCTTCATCTACCTGCTCTGAGTACCCCATGTATGTGCTCTACCTCCTGGGCCTCTGTTGAAGCACAGTTTTTGATTAGGCTGGATTTAAAGCAGCTTGATCATCATTTCCCTGTGGCACAGCTTAGGGCAGCTCTGTGTCTATTCCTCTGCAGGGCAGCAGCTTCCCACTGCCAGGGGTGGCCACTCTGGTGCCCAGGGCTGGGGCGGTGGGCTGAGGTACAGCAGTGGGACAGCCGGGCTTTGCTGCTCCAGTTCAGCATTGTAACGGCACAGAAGGTGCTGCTTGCTGCTTCTAGACCTTCTGTTCTGCTCTGGCAGAAGCATATGGGTGATTTGGATCTTGATTTATAGGGCAGACTTCAGCAAAGTCCATTTTAAAGGCTGTAGTTGAACTCACTTATTTAAGTCAGCCAGAATTTTGTGAATTTTCTCATTTCTACACTCAGTTGAAAATTTATCAGCAAATTCAGTCAACCTTTTGTTCCTGTATTAGAATGTACCGATTGTGCTTTCATAAATTACAGCATGTGCTGCTTCACCAAGGTGAAAGTGTAGCAATGTTCTTTTTCAGGACTAATGCTTGGGCAATAATAATTTGTCGCTTAGCAATATTAAAATTTTCCTACACTCTGCCTTATCTTTCTCATGAAGGCTTCTTTTGCCAGTGCTTTATTCTGCCTTTTTCCCCACCACTTCACACATGTACCTTTCAGCATCTGCATTTGGCCAGGCTGATATGAGGGTTAGGGACTGAGCCCTGGAGCAGCCCACTGCCTGGCCATGCCAGGATGCTCTGGGTGGCACTGGACAGGCTGAGATGTCAGGGTCCAGCTGGGTGGATGGTGCTGCAGGGCTGTCTGCCGGGCCCCTCAGCCATCCAGGCTGACACAGCTAATCCCCTTGCTGTCAGGGACAGCTGTCAGACTGTGCTGGCTTTTTGGTCCCTGCCAGCCCAGGCCAGATTTAAGCTGGTGTCCTGTGGATGGCCTTGGATAGCTCATCATCTCTCCTGCTTTCCCTTTGTTTTTTATACTGGAGTTTATTCTGCAGGGTAGGCAGTGCTGCTGCTGGCTATAACTAGGTTGCTTGAACCTGGAGAGCTGAGAGACTGAGCCAACCAGCTCAACATATTTTAATCTTCAGGCTTTAATCAGAGCCCAGGGTCTGCACTGATGCCTGTAAAATACAAACAAAAGGGTGTGTTCAGCAGTCACTCCAAACCACATCCCTGCTTATTCTAGTTGTGGCTGCAAAGGTCACGAAGCACTCAGATGAAGGCTACTTCTAATTATTATCCCATTTGCAAAAAAAAAAAAAAAATCCCACAGTGCAGCCATCCATGAAAAAGTGTAGGGAAGGAAATATGTCTTATATAAGCAGCACCTTTGGGGATTTGCTTGACTTTGTGTGTGCATACGTATGTGTAACATTTGGTGAAAAACGCTCTTTCTATTGGAATGGATATTATTCATGAATATGGTTCCAGTTAAGCTAATTGCTTTTGACTTTAAAAAAAGAAGGGAAATTTCTAGTAAGCAAAAATACCTTACTTAGACATGTTTGAAATTAAGTGCTTCAAATTCTTGTTTAAAAAGAAAAAATTTGTATGATCATCAATCTGTTTTATTTTTTAAGGAAAAGGATTTGAGGTGAGGTAGAAGAAACTAAACGAAAAAAGGAAGCAGCTGACCTAAAATTATATTTGTCAGATATTCTAAATTTGGCCATCTGACTGAATGAATCTGTCTTTCACAAAGCCCCTTCTCAGAGGAGGTGAATTGAGATCTTGCCATTCAGGGTGAGCCTTTCACTCAAAAGCTGCTTGATGGAGAAGACTCTGCATACCACAGGGAGGAAAGTAGGCCAATCTTTGTCCTTTAGAGAGGCACCTGAAGCTGTGTAATCACTGAGGATTAAAATCTTCTGGGACTCTCGCTTCCAAGATGGACAGATGGCAACTTCATGTAACAATAAAGGCATCCTTGCAAAATAAATGAGAGACAATTAGTCACTTCATACATATCAGAAGACACTATTGCAGACAGCAAGTGTTGGGGATTTGAAAGGGATCAAACAAGCTCTTAAGCTATATTTTTTCCAAGGCATATGGAGGGTAGAATTTAGGGCTGTGTAAATAATAGGAGTGTTGGGGTTTTTTGTTCTACAACTGAATGAAAAAATCAGAATGAGAAATTACAAATTGGATTGAATGGTAGTTTATCACCAAAACAAGACTTAAAAAATAATTACCTGTTCCCAACAGATCCCATCTTCCTTTCAGCCATTTAAAAAGCCACACCAAGTAATGGTCCCATCAAGAAAACACTATTAATACCTCTGTTTTATTGTGATACTAGTGATTACACTGTTGGCTCAGGATGTGGGATACCAACACTGAATACCCCACTCTACTGAAGGGTCTTTCTTTGCAGTTTTCCTGGACAAGGCTCATACCCATGTGTGTGCCCTGGAGCTTGCTCTGCTGACATTATTATATTTATTTTTATTTCCAAGCAGATGCTGGCTTTTGAGCAGCACTCCACAGCCTCAGCAGGAGTGCAGTCCTGGGATGACAAGGAGGAGTGCTGGTCCCTCCTGGTGGTGGTGGGTGAGTCAGGGATGCCAGGGGTAGTGACAGCTCTGAGAGCAGGATGGAGCCTTCAGCCACATGGCACTGCAGCCAAGCTCCTTCCAGCTCCACTTGAGCTTTGAACTGAAGCCTTCCTAGGACCTTAGGAAATGCTGTCAGAAGTGCAGAGGCTCCTCCACCAGTGTGTGTGTATTTGATTTCCTCCTGGCTTTCAGCGTCAACATTATCACGGCCAGAACCTGCCCGAAAAAGCCGCCTCTCACTCCACCAAGTACAAATACTTTGTTCCTCTGTAACATTCTCCCTTCACCCTTCTCCAGCCCAGCCCAAAGTGCTGCTTTTGTTTCACATTGCTCTGATCACACCAGACCTGTTAATTCCTTTATGTACCCAGAGGTGTGTGCATCAGCTTCACTGAGTCCTTGTGTTTTCTGTGACCAGTTTCACTCCGCTGTCATACCTGGTCCTCACGGCACTAGTTCGGCCCCAGAAACCTTCCTCCCTCTGGCCTTTGTGTTACTTCATGCTGTTTGCCAGGCTCTGCTCATGCCACAGCTCCTGCTCACATCCATCTCATTCTCTTCCACAGTATGTGGCTACATTGCCTCTGGTGCCATCCCTTAGCATGGTTAAGGAGGCTTCTTACACTGCTCTTCCCCAGGAAGCCTTAAGCAAGTCACCTGCCAGAGGCCAGGCCCTTCCTGGGATTTGCCAGGTGCATGGCAGGGCTGGCAGAAAATTCTTTATATGTATTTCTTTCAAACCTCTAGCCTTTCTCACTGCACTCATCAGTGCAGTGTTTCACTGACTTCCCACTGGAAAGGAGCAACTTCTCTCTGCATTTCTTCCCTTCTCTGCTCCTGATTGTTCAGCCTACAAACTGGCTGGGACTGGTGTTGTTTCCCATCACTTCTTAGCAGACTCTGGCACAAAGGGACTCTGATCTCCACAGATCTAAGCCCTGCTGTACCAATAGCTAATTAAAGTTTCTTCCATATTTAGGACCCTAATCATCCCTTTACTGACAGCTCTGTGAAATCACAGTGACTGGAAATCAGACTCAGTGATACTAAAAAGTAACCGACCAGACTGAACACATCAAACATTTTCTGACCTGTTTCACTTTGTCTCCCTTATCTGAACCACATGGGTGGAATTTAGCGCCTCTATTTTTAAACCTTTAACTTCGGCGTTGACCTCTTTACTGCAGTCACCCTATGTTCCCTTTGCAGTCAAAGAAGAGAGAGGGACTTCTGGGGTGCAGTTTGCATGGCCTACTTTTGGGGTCTACTTTAGGGCAAGATGAAAGGGAGCCCAGAAATGCCTGCTTTTTCAATTCACTGGCTGTGAACAAAGCCTTGATAGTCATGCCACGTGTTACAGTGTCAATCAAAAGTGAACCTAAATGCTCTGAGTTGCCCTTTAGACCCCATTGTGCACACTGTTAGCTCTAAATAGACTATTTATAGCATATGGATTATTTATAGCATATAGAGTTTTGTATGTTGCCCAGGTTCTGCATTTATATACATATCATACCAAATCCATGCATTCATCTATTACTAGGAAGCTAATCAAGCAGCTCTAGTTATCACTGTAACACTTTTCTTACAGTTTCTTGGATGAGAACTCCACCTTCCAGCAATTCAAACCAGTATTGGTACTAGAGGAGAGTGCATGGGCTATGGATTTGCAAGGTCCGTGTCCTTGGTGATTCTTTGCCCTTCTGATAATGTAATTCCAGTGCTAGCCACAAAGTCAGAGCCACACTCTGGGGAGTCTGGCTGGGGCTATTTCTTTGTGTCTTATCAGGACTGCATGGCAGCTTGCTGGGGAGTTTGGCTGGTCAGAAAGAGTAATAGTAGCATACCCCATGATCTAATTCCTTACCTGGGCACTCCTACCAGTGAAACTTTTGGGAACAAGGACTTGATGTGTCAGTGTGAGAAACCAGGCTGTTCCCACTTTTTTTCCTGCAGCTGACCAAAATTAGGTCTGGAATTTTAAATTTACATTTGAATCTACATGTGGGTCACTTGATGCTGAGACCCACCATATGCAAAATTAATAACCCATCAGTGCCAGTGGATCTGCCTGATGGATGTTGTTAGTCACCTGATGGATGTTGTTGTCATTGCAGCCTTCAAAAAATGGAACTGGTACTTAGAGAAAAGGATGTTTTAAAAGCACTCAAAATGCTATAGCCTCTAAACTAACTTTGCTGCTACATTTCATGCAGAAGATGAGAGGATTTTTGGGAAGGCAGGCCACATATGCCTTCTTGTAGGTGCCTAAACAATATCTCTGAAGAAAGTTTTCATTGTGCTGTTCAAATCACTCTGGGAGGAAGTAATTATTTGACTTATTTTTCCCCAGTATGCACCTGAGAACTGGTATCAGTCACAGCAGGATCGATGCACAGGTGTGGGCACACATGCTACCATACATATAAACTACATGCATGTCCTAGGACCATCTTCTGACACCACTGATTTGTTTAACCTGCCTACAAGGTAATATAAATAAATGGAAGAAAAGAAGCTGCTGATATTACTTTTCAGCAACAGTAAGTCATTTGGTCTTGAGCACAAATATTGCAATAAAACCTCTTGATATAAAAACACCATTTTGTGACAGACAATTCCATTTATTTCCTTGAATTGGAATGCTAATTAAATCTGTCACTCGTTCTTCTGCCAAAGTTCTGCTCCTACATCTGTGGGCAAAACTATATTTAAATACTCTTCAGAGTCAGAAGTATTTCATTGATTTGATTTATGAAGGGAGCACAACCGGGAAAAATGTATTCTGTTATCTTCTCACCTAGGAAAACAATCTGATAAGCAGATTCTTAAGTGGAGACATCTTTTGGTAATGGGTTTAGCTCTTTGTATGGCACATGAAAGTATTATGAATAATACCTTAACGTTTCGGTATCTCTTTACAGTGATAAACTGCATTAAAAATCCATAGCAAAATATTTTCCCTTTCTTCCTAATAGGCATTGTAGCTGTTTTCTTTTATGCTCAGTGGAGCCTGCAGAAGTTATCCTTTGTGTGCAGCAATCCTGGCACTCTAATGTACCTTTCAAAGAAAATTGGCCCAGCTGTACTGCATTTCTTATGGAAAGCCCCAGAGATCAGTATTCTCTTTCTAGCTCAAAAGGAACCCAGACCATCAATCAATATCCCACTGCATTTAAGAAGTGGGTTTCCCTGAAGGAGGAGGGCTTGATAGGCTTATTTGCATTTCCCCTTCCTATACATCTGGCTTTATGCAAAGTCTCTGAAAGATGAACAGTAGCTACTTCTGCATCAATCACACGGCAATTCTGAATGCCTGCGCTAAGGCTGCTCCCAGACAGGGCACTCCCAACCTTCCCAGGGGATCCAGAACTGTGGGCCAGGTCCCATCTTCTCCCTGTGGCAACACACTGTGACATGAAGCATCTGACAGGGTGGCAAGGGACTGGGTAACCTTTCCTGGACAAGCAAAGTGGCACAGGGCATCCACACAATGACACCTGTTTAGTGAATAGAACAGTTGCAGCAGCAAGATGTTCCTGAAGGTGGATCTTGGAGGTCCCAGACATTCTGGCCCCTGTTGGTATTTTCAGGACCCCAACGTGTTCAAGAAGGTGCTTGTCCTATCACTATTGCACTAAGCTATTCATGGGGCTAAACTTGCAGGTTCTTACAGAGCTGTTTGTTTATAGAAAGGTTACTCCCATCCTGGGAGCTCATCTGGTGTTGCAGGGGCTTTCTGGCTTGTACATGCACTTTGTAGCTTACAACTGTGAGCAAAGTATGTGCAACTGGAGACTGAGGCTGGCCAAGGCCTCCATGTCTCTCCTGTATTTAGGATCTTCAGAATTCTGTGGTACTCTGTTAGATCAATACAAACCTGGATGTCCCCAGTGCAGCCCAAGTGTCTGGCACACTGTAACTGCTCCTCAGACCTTTCCTCCTGACCCAGGCTCCCATCAGAGGCCCTTTCCTGTGAGAGGGCAGTGGGGATCCCAGGGCCACCATGGGTCCCTCTGTAGCCTCCAGTGCAGCATGGGGGGCTGTGGGTGATGTGGGCTGAGCTGAGGGAAGACACACAAGAAGAAGCACCAAACACAGCAGTACTTTGCAACATTATTTCATACTTGGAAGCAATATTTCACCATGACAGCAGAAGATGTGTTTGCATGTGAGCCCTGAATGGCTCTTTCCAGAGCAGTGGGGAGGAGCAGTGCAATGGGGGCAGCTGGCTGGTGCCAGCAGCCTGCCATAAGAGCTTGTGATACAGATGCAAGACCCTCACTGCAGCTTAGAATATTGCTGCTATGTAATTAGAATATTGCTGATATGTAAATTGAAAAGGTCTAATGTTTCAGGACAATGAAAGCACACGTGTCAGGTCGTGCTATTTGGGACTTGCACAGAGCCACAGCAGCTCTACAGTGAATATAGAGAGCTCTTCAGCATCTCTAACTGATGCTCAGCTTCCTCCTCCCTCCAGCTACCAAAGGATGAGGAGGCTCAGCTGCACTAGGTCAAGTCTTTATGCTGAAAAACTATAGCAGATGTCTGAGGGCAGCTCCAGAGATTTCACACTGCTCAAAGACCTGGGCATCTTGCAGCATTAAGTCAGAATTATGGACCCTTAATGACCTCAAGACAGGGTCCTCAGAGCAAAGGTCTGCCTTGATGGCAGGTGTGACTATTGTCCTTAGATGGCCATCAGCAATGCAGTCAATGGATCTGTGTGTCTGGCTAACAGCTGTTATCATGTATGGGATCAATATGTGTCTGCCATGGCCCAGTATTTTCAGAAGGACAAGAGAAGTACAGAAGGTTGCATGCAATGTCTCCTCTCTCCATACCATTCTTGGTCACAGGTTAGTGGGTTGTTTTAGCATCTGATGTATCTAGGCTAATCCACTGGAAATCAGTCAGATCAGCAGGGAATGGGCATCAAGTGATGACAGATTGAATTAATGGTCTTTATCACTGATCCAGTGACAGGGGTCTAATCCTGGTATTTCTGCCATGACAGGCAGAACAGAGCACACATGGGAAAGCACAGACAAGGTAAGTGCAAACATGCTTTTAACTTCTCAAAGACCTGTACATATGAGTGGGCTGATGCTTTAATAAATAACTTAGCCTGTATTTTTAGTAGAAAGTCAGGTCCAAGCAACTAATGTTTGTATCTTTCCTCACAACCTACTGATAGCACTACTGAATGAGATGTACCTATTTCCTCATCAAGATACACACATTTTAATTGTTCCAGTTTCATTCTTGCCTCCAAATATATCAAGGCTTTTAATGTTATCACACCTATCTAAATACTAGTAATGTCACACCTAAGTGCTGTCGTGTCTGAGTTTTGTGTTATTTTATGTTGTGTTAATTTAAATATCACTTAAACTACTTTTTTTTTTCTTCAGCATCACCACCTTTCTGAAGGTGATGCAGCAGAGAAATGTAGTCTGTATTTTCCCTTGTAGTCTTCAAGGTCTGTTCCCCAAAGATCAAGAGGTAATTTTTTGAGTAATAATTGAGTATGTCTTGAATTTTGACTTTTTAAGGGAAGTTAAAAGACATACTCAAAACCAGACAAAGTCACCAGTCATCTTTTAAAGACTTCAGCATGTCCAATAAGAGCTGTGATTTATCTGTAATTTATCATCACAGCTATTATTTGTCTAAAAAACAGGCCTATACACATAAATATAAGAAGTATCAGTGAGACTGCTGATACAGGAAAGGCCAGCAGGATCAGACCTTAATATTTTACATGTAATCCTATGAATATTAGGTCCCATATGCCCTGCTAATTCCAGCTTTATCTCTAATACGTGGCTTATTTCTTAGGATTAGGTTAAGAACAGCAATTGGCTGTCCAACAAACAGTGCACCAAAGCACCCATCTTGCAGCTACAATTGGCTTCTTCTGCTGGGATTGTGAAAAATAATTCTCCAGCTCAATATCTCAGCAATTGAATCTCTCTGTGATAAAATCTGTGCCTCCCAATGGCCCACGTGTATGTGCAGAAGAATTCCCTGATCTGCTGGCAATAACTACTTTGCAGCCATGGAGAAATATGGGATGGCAATGGTTGTCTGAAAGCAGCATCCAAGTCATCTGTTACACTTGCCAAAATATTTCTGCCTCTACCTCTGTGTGGCTGTTGGGCTGGGGTTTGCTGTGGGTGCAAGCCCCTCTGCCTTTCACCATTGCTCCCTGTCACAGCCAGGACAGGATGCAGCATCGTGCCACTGTGGGTGCACAGGCTGCCAGCTTGGGTGGGAGCAGATGGTGTTTTAAGCTGGATGAGCAGGGAAGTGAGCACATGAGACTGGGAATGGTGCTGGAGGGCAGCTTGGGCACAGGGGACAGCATCTGGGCTGTGGAGTCAAGGGCACCTGTGCCTCCCACTGCAGAGCCCGTGCTGCTTCTGCGGGAGGCTGTTGCTACATCCAGATTTCAGGGTACTTGCTTCAGTGCCTGGGGCCAGACGCCTGCAGTGATCTCTCCAGGCTCCCCATCACATCCTCACCCACACAGCAATGCAGCTCCCAGTTCCTTTTCTGAACACCTTGTTCAGAAAACCTTGTTCAGACCTTGCCCAGTCTCTCTGGGTGTGTGGTGGCTCATGGACACGGTGAGAAAGAGTGAGAAAACAGTAGTTAAACAAACATAGGCAAAGCATGAGAGCACACAAAGTATTAGTTCACTGTCACATCATCCAGTTAGTTCATTTCATCCTCTGTCATTTGCATCACATGCCCAGGCAGTCATTTAAATGTTGGAGTTTTTCCTTTACCTTTGTGGCTTCCAGGGTAATATTCCCTTCTGTTGGTTGGCTGGACTCAGTGTCTCTTTTCCAAGGTCAGGATGAGTGTGAACCTCTAGCACTCTTGTGACCGACTTTCTGCCCTGCCACCAGCTCAAAGGTCTCCCAGCTGCACACCACACAGGCCTCAGACACATCTTTCTCTCAAACATCCATCAACCTAGTGAATAAAGATGCAAAAAATGCTAGAACCAAAATTAAGACATCCATGAAGACACTGCTTCAAATAAACCCTCCTCATCTGCCAGAAGTCTTCCAGAAGCTTTGGTTGCCCCAGTTTTGTAAGTTCACGAACAGCTGGAAATGTCAGTGCTGAAGATGTTTGTGCCTGCATATATGGAACAGGTGAGATGATGAATGGATGCCAGAAAGACAGAAATAGCAACACATTGTTACTCTGGGGTGGGTGGCATCTTCCTTTGCTTCTAACAAATACTGCAAGCGGCTGAGAAGCAAGGAAAAGGAGTACCTGGCCTGTGTCCCCAGCACTACCCGCAGCTTTTAAAAGACAATTGCTCATCCCTTTCCCTGTGGCCATCCCCAGGGATGGGGACCATAGAGATGTCCATCCTTTTTCAGGTCTGGCCTCTTGAGGTGGCCATGCAGTGCTGCAGCCCACTGCATACAATGGCTTTGCTAATGCTCGGGACAAAAAAGCAGCATCACCCCTACCCTTTCATCCTTCCTAAAACTTTAAGTCTTCAGACCCCTGCCCACCCTCAAATTAGACTTAAACTGGCAAGAAGGTTACAAAATTACTATTGCATTGGACTGGAGCACACTGCTGAATCCCCACACAACCAGTGTGCTCACAGAAGACTGATTTCTTTAGGGAACCAGGCTAAAATCATATTTAACTGGGCAGAGCTGCCAAGAGAGGCTGTGCCTGTGGGGTCTGGCTAGGCTGGATGCTGGCTGGAAGTCCTGAGACATCATTATCAGAGAGCTGACCCCACTCACACTTGTGTGCTCACACACACACACACCCTACACAAGCACAAGGCTTGGCGTGGGGCGGGTGCCACACTAGACAGTGTGACAGGGTTGTCACAGGGCTGTCAGGGTGCATGGCAGAGCTGCAGGCTCACTTCCACTGGCTTGGACTGGAGATGTTGCAGAGCTTCACAAACAGCAGTTTTTGATGCACAGATGGAACAAAAGAAAAATAAAGAAATTTTGTATTCATCTCAACTGAAGCCAAATAAAGGAAGTGTTGGGGTTTTTAAAATTATTATTGTGGAGGGACAAATGCATTTCACTTATCCAAAATGCAGTGATATATTTCTTTAGGTACCCAAAAGGCAAATCTCTTGAGGGTGTAAAATGGATCCAGTCCCTCCAGCCCAATCAGAAGATTCCATGCCTTTCCATACCTCTTGCAAAAAGAGGCTGCCCCCCAAAAGAGAAACTGCTTCCCAGATGCAGAAAACCCTCAGGACACAAGCAACTACATAACTTCCACACTGTCCCTTTGTCCACTTCTGGCAGCTGTTTGGCCTCTGCCCCAAGGCTGTGGGCAGCAGCACAGGACAGCAGGCAGTGTTAGATTCATCAGCACCACTCTGGATGAGGCTCCCATCCAGGTGAGATGCCCATGGTGGTCCAGCCCACAGAAAGCACGGGCTCATCCACTGCCTGCACAGATCTGGCCAAACCCCCAGGTAGGGTCCCCACGTTGTTGTTTTGCTTGTCCAGCATGTGTGGGTGCTGCATTGTGAAAGCACAAGCTGTTCCTCACTACTTCCTCTGCTCTTTTTTTCCCTGATTTAAAGTGGTTTGCTTCTCAGAGCAGCCAACTGGTTGAGGAAAGGCTCCCGTCTGTCACCACTGGCACGCGGCGTCTCCCAGTGCAAAGGAGATACAGGTATAAATAGCACCAGCCTCCACAGCTGGTGGGCAGCTGCCATGCAGGGGCTTAGCCCAGGACTAATCCACTCCAATGCTGTCAAAATCCAGCCTGTTAGCCCATGGGCCTTCTCTACAGAGAGGAATCATCTATCATTTTCCCAGCTTCCTGACCCTGCTGCCATGCAGGTCTGCTTCAAGCGTCTCTCTGGGTGTGTGGGTGCCTTGGCAAGTGTGGCAGCAAGAAGCCATGAGCAGGCTGCTTACTGAGCATCCATGGAAAACCTCTTCAGTCTCAGCTGAATGGGGTGGGACTCAACTGATGATTATTGTCAAAGTGCCTGAGTATTTCTACTCTATGACCCCCATCACATAAGAGCACACACAGACTATTTGGGCTGATGGGCTAGATCTTTTTGTATTAAGCATTAATGAAAATTTCTTGCATTACTATTGGAAAAATAGGATTATGGACTTACTGGGGTTTAATGCCAGAAGGTAGAGGTTTAACATTATATTGCTTCCTAGACTAATATCTTATGCAGGAAAGCAATCTATGACCTTGATACATAATGTTGCTGTTACCTGAGATTCACAAAATCCAAAGGACCATCTCAGTGCCAGCATAAATATGTATGTTGCATCAGCAGCAAGTGCAGATATTTTGATAGGACATAGACATACAGGCTAAGGATTTCACTGTGGATTCCTCTGACTAAAATTAGGACATGGCAGACAGTGTCTGAGCCCATAGCTCCCAGCCCCCTTCAAAATCAATGGGGAGAAGTAGGCACCTCTAGGATACAATTCATCTGAGGTGGATTAGACTTGCCTTAGGATAAAAGCAGCTCCATGGATATCTGTGTGCCTGCTCTAACCATTTGAGTCCATTTGGATAAGTGGCCCAGGTACAGGCCCAATGTAAGTGTGTGACACTGGTTATGTGAGTCCCATACCAGGTCAAAATGTAATCCCATACCAGGTGTCCTTATAGCACAAAACTGGGAGAAGAATGGAAGGTAGGAGGCAGGGTGAGATTCTTTAACAATCCTCTAAGCTCTCTGGCTGTTAGTTTGTTCCTCTCAGCTTGGGTCAAGTTCAAGACCCCTGCAGTGCCCTAGAAAGGAGGTACTGTCCAATGGAAGGGAAAAAGAATGGGACATGCCAAAAAGCCCCTGCCCCTTTTGTTGTCATTAAGCCTAGGTAGCTCTAGTGAGATTTTAAGCACAGGCAGGAAAGGTGGGTCATGAACTTGGGGAGGTGTTTGCAGACAAACTCATGCCTTACTTCAGTGGCTGCTGTTCAAGATCTTCCCACAGCTGGCTGCAGCACAGTCAGTGGCCGTGGCTTTCTACGTCTCCGGCACATCTTGAGCGATGATTTTTTTACCCCTTAGACCCAGAAGCCTTTTTCTTTAAACAGTTTTTTAAAAATAAATCCTTCTCTCAGCATAACAGCTCCAGCCCAGCAGCTGTGAGCAGGTCTTGACCCCCGATCTCACTGTCTGAGGACAGATTCCCCCCTGCAGAATACCTGTAATTCAAGCATTTGATTTTTCCCAGCAGGGAACAGTTTCTGCAAATGAAGTCTATTTGTGTAATGAAACATCAAGTAGTTCACACAGGGATACAGAACAGTCATATAGGGAGAGAGCTCTCAAATGAAATGCCATGCCAGGAAAGATTTAATTGTAGTTACCATACAATAATAAAAGAAAAGAGAGGGGGGAAAAAAAACAACCCAACAAGATTGCAGGAACAGACTGTTTTCATTTCCCAGCAATTGCACAGCAGCAAGGCCGCCTCAGCACTCAATAAGCTCCTGTTGGCACTAATTGGCACCCTCGATGGTGGGTCTGTGTGAATGGAGTGAGGTGTGAATGGCTGGCGGGGGCAGACCCTGCCAGCCCCCTGCAGGCGGGTGGGCTGCACGGGGGCAAGGTGCCGGCAGCTGCTGCTGCTGCTGCTGCTTGGCTGCAGCCCGGCCCTGGCAGCTCTCATGGCTTCTGCAAAAGAATGTCCTCAGATATGAATAAAGCAAGTGCACACACAGCCATGCTGATATCAGATGGGGGACTCCTGCCAGGATTTGAAGTGCAATTAGCAACTTTGAGGTGTGCAGGGACGCCCACTCCTTGGGTATAGCAAGCGTGTAGGTACCTGTATAGCTCAGAGCATGTGCTTCAGTGCTTACTTCCATGAGGACCTCAAGAAGCCCAGAGTTCCTCCCTATCTTATTTACTGATAGCAACCAAGATGATCACAGGCTTTTCCCAGGTAATATTTGCAGTGTTGTTTTCCACACTTCTTATTTCCTATGAACTTCCCCTTCTCTCTTTACAAGTTGCCACAGCATTTGCTACCCTTGTCCCTGACAGAGTCCAGAATTTTTCATGTGGAGGGAAAGTTTATTACTGATTCTCAAGTGAATCTTAGGCTAGGGTAACCCAGGTTCTTCTTTTGCCCAGAGACCAAACCAGTCCCTTCTCTATGATGTTTGTGTACCAAATGGCAGCCTGTCCCAGGGAAAGAGGGTAGTGAGATAGTTCATACATAAAGGAGTCAATGCTAAGTCTGTCTGTAAAATTTGAGTCCAGGTTGCCTTCAAACAGCAACTTGGGACTTTTGGAAGAAACTTTACTATGAACATAGAAGCACTCTGTCAAAAATGCCAAATTGTTGCCAAATATTTTGCAGCCAAATCTAGGTCTGTTTTTTCATTTGCTTGATGGTTTGTTTTGGGTTTTCTTTTTTACAAGAAAAAAGAAGAAAGAAATATTCCCATGGCTAAAAATTATCTCTGCAGTAGCTCTGTGTAATTGCTGGAAATGCACATTCATATAGGAAGGATATCTTGCTATGCACAATAAGTAACTTTGTGAATGCATCAGCAATAAAAATGCCTGAGTTGTAACATAAAATTCTTGCAATAAGGCAGAGAAGAGGAAAATCTGATTGCCCACCAGTAAGCAATTTATTTTGTATGAAAATTAGCATTTCCATTCCTAATGACTATGTAAGCAGAAGTGCTTATGACAGCTACTTTATTTCTACAATAAGTGACTTCATTGGACTGGACAGTTGGTAGAATAGGGAAACTGCATGCACTGATATTTGTCTGCATGCCTAGTATTTTAGGTGGTCAAGAGGGAAGAGCCCTTGTAAAGATGTCCCCAGTATCATAGCTGAATCATAGAATCACAGAATATGCTGAGTTGGAAGGGACCCATCAGGATTGAGTCCAGCTTCTGGCCCTGCACACCCCAAGAGTGGCACCATGTGCCTGAGAGCATTGTCCAAACATTTCTTGAACTCTGTCAGGCTTGGTGCTGTGACCACTGCCCTGGGGAGCCTGTTCCTGTGCCCAGCCACCCTCTGGATGAAAAACCTTTTACTGATACCAATTCTGACCTCCCCGTACACAGCTTCATGGTGTTTCCTCAAGTCCTACCACTGATCATGAGAGTGAAGAGATCTGTACCTGGGGTATGTTGAAGGCCACAATGAGGTCCCTCCTCAGTCTCCTCCAGGCTGAGCAAATCAAATATCCTCAGCCACTCCTCATAAGGCTTCCCCTCCAGCCCCTTCACCCCTGTAATTCTATGATCTGTGCTTCCCTTCAGGGAGGTCTGTGCTTACTCCTGGCATTGGATGGGATAGGAGGGAACAGGGTTGGGTATCCCTTCCCAAGCCTGTCTGGTGGGTCCAGCACTGGGGCTTGCTACCACGTCTCTCCCCTGCTCTGATACCTCATCCAGCTCCTCTGCTGCCATCCCTGCTCTGCACTGGGGTTTCTGCCATGTCCCCTCCTGAGCCTCAGGAACAGCTGGCAGTCCCCTGTCAGGTATCTGTGTCCCCACATTGGACGCTGGCTCACAGAAGATGAAGCCTCAGTAATGTCATAGCCAAGGCCAAAAAAAAAGCACCTCTAGAAAGGGTTAAGATCTTACCTTCACACCTCTGATTCTGAATCCCCATGCTTTAATTCAGCTGTGGTATGTGAAAAAAATATTAATGATCAATAATTGCTTTGTAGGTAAAATAGCCATGCTGCAAATCCCAATTTTATTTTAAAATTGATAATAAACACATACCATAAGTAAAGGTAATAATGCATTACATGTCCACAGCAGTAGAGGATACCAATCTTATTAAAACAGTATCAATCAGGCACAGAAAATGGTTTATATTTAGCACATCTCATTTTAGATTAAACAGACTATGCTCCCAATTACGCAGTAATTACCTAGAGGTATGAAGGCATGTACACAAAGCTACAGCAAAGCAACTGTGAGCACTGGCTTACTTTGCTGTTGGTAAACTTCATTTTGTCAGGATTAATTGGAGAGAAGGCTGGTGATGAACACATGACAAGCACAACCCTCAATAATGCTTTAATAAAGTGATGGAAGCAAATGTTTTCCATCAAACCTCTTCAGCACAGGAAATGTGATTAATTAAGCACATTCATCTAATTACTGTATGAATTCTCAGGAGGTAAATGTATACTCCAAGGCAGATACACTGAGTTGGATTCCAGAGGCTATATTCAATCTATTTTTATGTGGTGTTTTTATGTAAACATTAAATAAGGGTTTTTTTAAGGAGCGATCTTAATGGTGATTGGTTTCCAGGAGTGGATCAAAGCCGATCCACTCGCCAGTGTTCTTCAGAGCTAATAGCTGCTCTTCCTTCAGAGTAACTCTCTGGCTTTTCTATTATCTCCAGTGAGACTGAGTTGTAGGAAAAATGCAACGACCAAAATGTTTGTTGGATATTGTCCATGTCTTACAAGCCTTCTGCTTTCCTTTGCGTGAATGTGTTTGGGTGTTCAGGGCTGGAACTGCTTTTCTAATTAGCAGCAGCAAATGAAGGATACCAGGCTCCAAATTGTGTCTTAATGGTACTGGCTGGGCACAAGCCCTTTCAAAGGCAGGAGCCATAATGTTGCTGTCATTAATCCAGGCACAGCAACCCTACTTGGCTAGCAGCTGTGCTGCTACATTAGATGCTGAGCTCCCATCCCTTTTCTCAGCCTGGTGAGGGAAGCCTATAGGCAGGGCAGGTGTGGTGGCAGCGAGTGCTGGTGGCATTCCCCTCTGCCCACCACTGCCAGTGCTGTCCTGGGGCTGCCTTCCAGCCCAAAGCAAAATTTGCTTCTGCAATGGAAATCCTCATTTTGCTTGGGACAGGAGAAGCAGCAGCTGCAGGAACAGTTCAGCCACGTGACCCAAGGGGCAGTAAGCCCTGCTGAAGAAGGGGGCTTCTGAGGGGCTAAATTCCCTCCCCAGCTGCAGGGTGGTCCCTGCCACAAGGTCACAGGGCTGGGAGGCTGAAGGGGCTGGCATGCAGGGCACCAACAGACCTACAATCACAGCAGTGCCTTGCTGTGGCTTTGTGCAGAAACACTGAATATTTGAGGTACTGAAGCTGGTAGTGAAGGAAAAAATAGCAGAGAGGGAAAAGCCATGGCAAATTCCCACCACTTCTGTTAACGCTGCTTCCGCTCCATCCCCCTCTCCCTTCCCCAGGGGAAAACCCATGCCTGTATCCTTAAAAAGATCATTGCTGAGCTATAAATATCCAGCCATCAATTAACTTCATAAATGCCCACTGTACAGAGAGCCGTCCTTCCAAGCTGCTAAGGTGACTAAAATCAGGGATGCTTACCATCACAGGTCCTGCCATATTTGCCTCATTAAACCTTGGACTTTACCAGTGTATTTATTTTAGAGGTTTGCAGTAATCTAGTCCATAGTGCATTTAAAGTTAACAGAAAGACTCTGCCTGACTTCTGTGGGCTTGGATTGCTTCCAAGGGAAATATTTTCCTACTTAAGTAACTCCGAAACAAGGCGATCACACCAACCAAAAAAAAACCCAACCCTGGAATGTTTCATTTAAAAATATGTTGTTGACAACAGAAAGCAAAGAGATCCTTAGCAGTGGGGATGTGTTTTTAATGCTGCTTCAATCAAATGCTTCAGAATAATGAAAGACTTGCAAAAGAAACCTGTTTGCATTTATGGCCTTCCCAGCTCTGGCTGGGAGGGGATAGGGGGAAGTTCTGTGAAATTCTGGTCCAAAGGAATCAACTAAGGAAAGCAAAAGCTTTCCCAGGCAGCCTGGCAGCTTGTTGGCTTCCCTGGGAGGGGCAGGGAGAGCAGATGCTGGGGGAAGCCCCACAGTGTGATGCAGTCCTGTAGCACTGTATCTGCCACGTTGGTGTGACCTAACTCATTGTAATATCAGCTCCTGACAAAGGTCTGGAGACTTTCCAGAGCATTTCAATAAGGACACTGTACCTGGATGAACAGAAACAAGAAGGAATCCCCACAAGAGAAGGCAGGGCTCTGTTTGTCTTTTGTTTGCTGACAGTAGCCCTGGGAGGATCCCACACACCCTAAATTGTTCATCACACGTTGCTGATGCACCACAGGTACACACAGCAGCAGCAGGTGAATATACCCGTGGGTAGGTGGATATCTGAGAGGGCTCCTGCAATCATTCCTGCAGTGTAATCAGTTCTCTTCCCTATACTTAGTGCAGAAGCCTCCTTGCGTCACGCCAGAGAGATAATTGGTGCCACTTCAGCGGGGTGAGCCCAGACACACAGCGTTGGAGCAGCCAGGTGACTCACCTGGGACACCTGTTGGCTCCTGCCAGGGACAGCCAGGCAGTGTGGAGGAGGAAAAACTTGCAGTGCTCACCACGAGGGCAGGGTTAGCACCTGCCAAAGTACTCAATGGTGCATCGAGATTCAAGCAACATCAAGTGAAACCAAAATCTGCAGAAGTATCAGGAGGTGTAACTAGTAGGATTTGGGAAGGCTGTATGATAGAGAGGTGACACACAGGCACTGGAGAGCCTGCAATCATCTCTTGATTCTCAGGAAAAGGAGAGGTCTGGTTTAAATTTGTCTGCCCTATTTCATAAATTAAACCTGTACCTAGGTACTGCTCCAGAGTGGTTAACCTGGTGTCTTCCATCACTGTGTGTGTGTGTGTGCCTGTGTGTGTGTATGTGTGCCTGTGTGTTTTGGCTGTGAGTTGGGATACCAGATTTCTGTGTGTCCTGCTGGGGTATGCAAATCCTCTGACATCTTTGTGCTAAAAATAAGCTGGAATTGCTGCTTCCCTTTCTGTGACATTTGGTGATTTTTGTCTTCTACTCTCTGTCCAGAGATTCATGTGTGGCCAGGGCCAGTAAAATGCTTTGGGGAGACCTGTGCACTGTGTTGTCTCACATCTGTATCTAATTGTATGGGATACCTAGGAGAGAGGCAGCAATAACACCCTCACTGGGGCATTGTGAAGGCACAAGTGAAGCTAGGATGTGGGCTGCAAAGCCACAATTTTTCCTTGGGTTTGGAAGAACAATCCCAGAGTTCACCTTACTGACCCATGCTAATACTGGGCTCTTCCCTCCCACTGTGCACTTAAGGTGTAGCTATCGAGGTAACAGATCTGCCATTTGGAAAGCTAGCCACAGATTTGTTGCTTTGTGACATATCTTAGGCAGGCACTGTGTGCCTAGGACATGTCCCATGCTCTTCTCCTCCTTTGCAACACCTTTGCTTACAAGAAGTGCCATTGAACTAGGTCCCCATCATGAAAATCAAGGGGAATATAGCATCACAGTCCAAGAACTGGGTCTGGGTCCTGTTGAGCACATAGTAGTAGAGAGGGGGAAATAATAGAACAAGTGCTGCAGAATTGAAAACATAATAAATAGGGGTTGCCCTTCCCAGTCCTGCCAGTGTCACCACAATGGCATGAAGGGACTGCCTGAGGAGGTGCAAGTGTGGTTGCAGCCCCAGTATTTCTAAGGCAGGAGGTGACCTGCAACCTCAGCCGACAGAGACCAACAGGTGTCCTGCAGCTGAGACCCAGAAAAAGGTCTCAGTGAAAAAAAGGATGAAATAAGAAACATGAAGATCTGTATGAAAAGTCAAAATACAATAAAACATTGACATTGGCATTGACTCAGGCCCCTGCTCATCTATAAGGTGATGCAGTGCTGGGGCTGGCAGTACATGGGCCAGATGTGGTAGCAGGAGGGTCCTGCCCTGCCCTCCAGCTGAGCTCAGGTATCAGCAGGAAAAGGTTTGGAGAGGAGGTTTTTAGTTTTAAATATGTATTCAAAACACATATTCACATCTCTCCAGTTTGCCTCAGCTTCACTTTCCTCCCACAACTGATGGAATGGGTCAGTCCTCTACAGAAAACAGCCTACACACAGTTGTGAAGGCATCTGCTCTTGTTTGTCTGTGTCCAGCTGTCACAGTTTCTTAAATATGGGCATATGGGCAAAATGCCATTTTGATGAAAGAGTGTAATATCCAAGAGAGTTGTGTACAGAAATTGAGCATGGGCTTTTGGAATAACTGGAATATCTGGACATGGAAGGATTATTAGATGCTGCTCATGCCATTTCTAAGATGACTAAAGCAGCATGTTATTTCCACTGCATTGCTAAAGCTATTACTTATCAAATACATCCTGCAATTTATATACAGTGAGAAATGGCTTAAAATGTGTATGTTTTCCCAGTGCTGGTCTGAATGAAAAAGAGACAGATTTTCTTTAAAATAAGTCAGAGGAGTCTCATAATGTCTGCACCAGATTTATCCTAGAATAGACTGTGGATGACCCAGGGCACATACTTATTTTTATTCCCCTTTTACATGATTCTGAGCACAATAGGGCCCAGCTTTGACAGTAGTTCTGAGATACTGCAGGAGTGTAAGGAACATATGGACCATAATTTGGCTAGGATTTTGAAAAAAACACCAGGGACCCAGTGCCCAATGGCAGTTTTGAGATGACTAATCTGTATCTTTAAGTCTTAAAGAATGAAAATTACAGGAGGATGTTCATGGCTACTACAGTGAAAAGCCCACCTTGCTCAAGAAGCCACTCACAGTACAGAAAGTGAATAATCATGTATTTCCCTGTTACAGCCAGACTGTCCTTTTGCATTTTGGGTGAATCACAGATTTCTCTAAACGTTTAATACTGCTGTCCTCATGTTTTTATCTGGGAGACCACAAACTGCAAAATCCCTTCTTGTATCTGTAATGCAGGTAATAGAACAAGAATAGTACAGGATGCCAGGATCTGCATGGCATACAACTCCAGAACAATAAAAAACAGGTTCTAAATTAGAGACACTCAAGGTAGACCAAGCAGTTAATGAACATTTGGTCAATACTTGAGCTCAGGGTAAGAGGATAACACATAAGGAGAAATACTTTAAAATCCTGGGGATATATCTGACCAAAAAAGTGACAATGATTTTTCAGGCTTCCTGCCCAGAAGAGCAGTCATTCATTTCCAGTTCAGCAGTTCAAAGCTGAAGGTGTGCTAAGCTGGCTTCTTGATATTTGAGAACAGAAGCTGTCTTTGACCCAGCATGAGAAACAAGATTAGCCTTTCCAGATTAGAAGGAAAGTATTAGTAAAGCACCAGAGGGTTTGACATGAGATCTATTTAATAGTGGCAGGCTGGATGATAATGATGAAAGCAAAAGTTGCCAAGTCTACAAGGCAGGATGGATGAAGTATTAATTTAGTTATTGCTTAAATGCCTCAGCTGGTAGTGAAATGCTGTTCAGGATGGACTGCTATAGAACAAGGTTTCTTGGAGCAAAGTCAGAATGTGCAGCAAGAATAGCTAAAATAATAAAAAGGAGGATTTTTAATCACCATACAAGTATTACCAAAGCTTTCAGCTAACTACATGTGCAAGAAGAATAACAAACATGAAACTGGGGGACCTGGCCCAAAGGAAAGAGGGGGACTCTATTGCTAATATCAGGTGTGCCTCGCCAGGGATATAATATATAAACAAAGACTGTGTTAACATTTGCAGACCTGCTAGTAATCAGAAGACAGATTTACCTTACAGTTTAGGCGTTTTCTACAGATTCTTTTTTTTTTTTTTTTTGCCTACTGCCAAATATTAAACTAACTAAGGCCAGATTTCCTATGAGACCACAGAATTATGAGTGTGTGTTAGTCACTAGCTCTGGGATTACACTGATCTCTTCCTTTAGTTTTTTCCTTGAGGTATTTCATTAACAAGATGACCCAGCAGCAGAGAGCCAGATAGCCTCCATGGTGTCATTTTAGTATACAGGCATTGCTGAAGAATGGTGTCTCAGTACTTTTCATCTAGTAATTTTAATTTGTTTGTTCGGTAGAGGGTGGCACAAGCTGTATGGTAGGGACTTAATCCAGCAAACGCTAATCCATCAGATCAGGGCCAGAGTGTTGTGTTCAGCTTTGACACTCTGGGTTCCCAGCATCACAGGATGTGTGTTACCAACCCTGCTCTGTAGCGTGGGCCTCCCCATGGAACTACAGCTCTCTGAGGTGCAGCTCCGCTGTGCTCCCTTCGTTGTGCTGTAGATTAACTACTTTAACATGAAATAAAATGTCATTTATGTGACAATTCCAGCTGTTCATGTTGAATTAGTAAACAAGAAAAAAAATCAAATATCTAAATATTTTTTGACTGTGGTCATGAATAGCAATGTACAAACATACAGTAAGATGTCCAGCTGTCCTCCTCCCAGATGATGAACCAAATCAACATAATGCTGTGCATTTGTGGTGTCTTTTCTTCTTAGCTCAAAAATCCTGTGAAAAAAGCACTGCTGGATTTGAAGTAAACTATAAATACACTTAATTCCAACTCCAACTCCACATACTCATGGACAAGCACTGATTGGTTTCCAACAGAAGGCAGACTCTGTGGTGTGTACCTCTAGTGGGCTCACAGGCTGCTAAGAGGGATGCTAAACACTGTCCATGCTCTGCACATTTTGTGTGGTCAGTATCAATGAACATGGGTTTTGCTATTTGGGATACATTCATGAAAGGCAAAATAAGAGAATAAAAACTCCTCTGAGTGTTGCCATGAGAAACTGCTGCCCATCAGAAGTTAAAATAAGTCATAGTGTCTTGGTACATGCCGCTCCCCTGAGCCCAGGCAGGCTGCCATCAATGTGCACCATTTCTCTCAAAACCAAGCTGTATTTGTACAACTGCCTCATGCAGGGTTCTGCTGACTTAAAATCCAGGCTGCAGAAGGCAGTCAGTGTTTCTCCCTTGGCTGAGACAGGCAGACCCACAAGCTTGGGGACCGAGGGCACCGATACCAGGCAGGGCAGGAGCCGAGCGGTCGGGTCAGCACCAGGTTTGCCCAGCCCCAGGGTGGGCAGGAGGACACATCCTGTGTGCTCCCATCTGCAGGGCAGAGCAACCATGTCTGAGAACAGTCTGTTTCTCCTTTTTTCTCTTACTAGCAGAGAGCTGGCAGGTGACACCCCTGGAACCTCTCTGGTGTAGTCCCGGTTCATGGGAGCCGTTCTGGTTCCCATCAGGCTGGGCTTGGGCTTTGCCATGTCCCTAATTCATGTGAAACATACACTTAGCTGGTTTTGGTGAAAAGACTCCAGTGTCAGAGGCTCCTTACTCAGAACACTTTCCAGCAGTCAGCTGAGAACACCATCATTTGTTGTCATGGCTTAGTGGTGTCTCAGCAATAGCTGTGCCCTGGCAGCAGGGCTGTCTGTACCAGCCCTCTCCTTCCTGTGGGCAGCTGCCAGGCTGCCACACTCCCTTGGCAGTGCTCCAGTTTCACTTCACTTGTTGCTGAGAGCTGCTTCAGGTGGTCAGGATAAGGCTCACTTCTCAAGCTTTATACTTTCTGTGCTAGTGTAACTGGCCACTAAAATAAAACCTGACAGGGCACTTAATTTTCTGAGTGAGTGATTTCAGCAGAATTTCACCTATTGCCTCACAAACATAGTTATTTAACATAGCCTGGGAACCTTAATCCTTCTGTTTGTTTTTTTACTGCCAATAGAGGCAGTAAAAAACAAAACATTTTTTTTCTTTTTTTTTCTTTTTCTTTTTTTTTTTTTTTAAGGTATAAATTTTGCTTTTTTTTTAAAGGTAAATTCACTGTCAAAATCCAGATAATCAATTAACCTCCATATAGTTATGGCTCTAGTTGAGCTGCACTCTGTTTCTCTCTTCTACCCAA
Source organism: Urocynchramus pylzowi (assembly GCA_013397555.1). Taxonomy (NCBI): domain Eukaryota; kingdom Metazoa; phylum Chordata; class Aves; order Passeriformes; family Fringillidae; genus Urocynchramus; species Urocynchramus pylzowi. The sequence continues at coordinate 416,725 of VZRH01002394.1, forward strand.
ACCTGGCTTTCTCCTTACTGGAGAATAACCCAGGTGTCTCCCAGCCCCTGATAAGAAAAAAAAAGCTCTAAATCAACAGGTAGCAGTTAAGATATGTGGCTTGCTGACTTTCATCTTGTTTTTAACAGCACCAAGAGCCTTGACTTTCTGTGCTCCCCCAGCCAGGCCATGAACCCTCTGGGAGCCAGGGGAGCCACGGGCAGTTTGAGGCCAGTACAAACACAGCACCTGCCTGCAGGTGTTGGTGCTGTCAGCTCTTGCAGCCATGGCTGTGTTGCTCAAAGGAGTAGGAAAAAGACAGGCAAAACCTTTCTGACAATGTTTTCGTGTCTTGCTCACAACCACAATGCCTGAAAACACCAATTTGGAATAAATTTCTTCTGAAAAGCAAAGAAAAATGAGGTATTGAGTTAAGCTCACTGTGGAAACATACCAAGCTGGAACATTTCCATCTGACATTTTTCAAATACTTTGAAATAAAAGGAAATCAAAACTATATTTGAAAAAATGACATTATTTTGGATTACATTCTCCAATCAACAACAAATAGTCCAAAATTTAAAGGTTAACAGAGACTTAAAAATTACATTTTATTTTGTTTTGAATTTTTTTAAATTTGAAAATTCTGTGGCACAGCTCTAAAGCCAACAATCAGTAACCCCTTTGCAAAAAACTAGGAATACATTTATTTTTTATTGCTTTTGATTAGTCTGTTTTCCCCTTGCATGCAGTGGGTTTTTATTTTCCATGCTTGAGCAGTGCATTTCAATTCTGTGTTTTTATAAGAAATCTTAGAGGTAATTTTAGATGGAGAAACAAAGTAAGAACAGGGGTTTTTATTTTTTTTTTCTCATTGTATTTACTTAGATTACTGAACTAGTTGAAAAGGACACCCAAGATAAAGGTACAGCATGGCAACACATCTGAAGCCTAGCAATTTCAAACCATCTCTAAATCACCTTCTCCTCATGGAATTCGCCTTTGTTTTCCAGTGCCTGGAGAAAAAATGGAATTCAATAACAATTGAATTTAATTTAATAAGTGTAAAACATGATAAAATGAACTCTTCAAAAATGAACTCAAATAATATAACTTGTATATTAACAAATTTGTGGCCTAATAATTTGTGGCCCTGGCCAAGGGCTTCATAGCAAAACATCCTTTTGATATAATACTTTGTCCAGGAAGGGTCACATCTCTTTTCACCCCCAGGATGTGAGCACAGGGGCCTGCATCGATCCCAGCTGCAATGGTCTGGCTGGGCAATAAAATTGGCAGGCAGAAACAAAACTGGTACTTAATCATGTAATGAGAGCTGAAATTTGATGAACACTGCTCTGTGTGACCCGGTCACCAGTGGGATGCTGTTATGGAGGAAGGGAATGGTACTGACTGCAACTCCTGGTGAGGAAGAGAATTTCACCATTCTGTCATTTTTCTTCCTCCCTCCAACCCATCACTTGTCTGAATTGTTGCACATGTGAGTTACCTCCAGGTGAGGAAGAGAGGTGAGACAGAACACTGCACCTCCAGACTGAAAATCTGGCTGCCTTAGGAGTGTGCACTCAAGAATGCCCCAAACCACATTTCTCCCCCTTTTTTTTTATGACACTGAAAAAGCACAAATGGGGAAAACCAGCCCCTCCTCGTGCTTAAACACTGGCAGCTCTTCCTTCCAAGGCCTTCATTCAGTGTTTTTTTCTTATGGGAAGCAGAGGAAGAGGGAACTCAACCTCTCTGTGCAGAAAAATAGCCCTGATAAAAATCCAAATTGCATACATGTGAGGCCATGCAGTCAGGTTGGGCATCTTTTTTAGAAATTGTCTGATTTTAAGCCTCCAGCTTACCCCTTCCCAGTGCTGCCTGCACTGCAGCAGTGACAGCTGTTGCTTGTCCCTTCCTTGCTGGTGAGGAAGGAAAGCTCTCTGGGCAATCAGAGGTTATTTTTCAATGCCTTACAAATTTTGCTGTCTCCCCAGAACACCAGGCACTATCTCCCAGTTTTTCTCATCCTCTCAGATCACAGCTATTTGAATTCTATCCCTCACATTGTCTTTGATTCACATCAGTAGGGACAGGGAAGGGGTTCCTGCCCAACAGAGGTTTGGTGGGTTATGAAAACCCTGGCAGTCCAAGTGGCCTCTGAGGGTTGCTGCTTCTGGTATCTCCAATGCCTATGCAGCTCAGTCCCTGGGCATTTCACTACCAAGGTAAAAAGCTCATTCATCACTTGATCTTAAAATGGTAAATTTTCAAATATTTAAAACACTTTTGTGGAAGAACCCACCTCCATAAATAAAACCTAGTTAAAGGGATTTTATTCAAGCTTTAAAGTGAATTAATTGCTTGCTTTTTAGGCACAAAGCAAGCCTGGGAGAATTCACATGGCAGACAAAAAAAACCCTGCCATGGAAACATAAGGTGACAAAATACAGGCTCTCTGGTTTATCAGCCTGTACTCAAGTGGCTGCAGACTGCAAAAAGTTAGCAGTTTGCAAATGTTTCAGCAAGTAGGTAAGTGCTCAGATCAAGTTTTTACTGTGAAATGACCATTTGAAAAACCTGCTGTCGTATCTATTTCTAGATTATACACGATTTAAAAAATGTAGGAAAAAGGAGAAAAACTTCAATGGTATTTCAGCCTGCCTCTATATGGTTGGAAGGTCAATTACCAAATAAATGAGGGATTTATAAAATCCACCCCACTGGTCCAGTCCCTCTGCCTGTGCTGCCCATTCACCATGACATTTTGGTCCACAATTGATCAGTTTTGCTTTATTGCTTAAGCACAGTTTGCTTGTCACACACTAATCTGTTATTTTCTGAGTAATTTCCTCTGTGTGCTTCAGTCACACTAAACCAAGCCAAAACCAAATATTTACTGCCACTGTGGAGCACAAATAGCATTTATGGCCACACAGAGGTCTTAGTGAGGTAACTGTTTAAGCCTGAGAACTACAAAGGAGCAAAGTCTTGCACAAAATCTGGCTGTGGTTCCTTTTATGTTGTGAGGCTGTGGCTGCCCATGCAGTGTCTCCATGGGAGATGCCGTGGTGCCTCCTTCTCTCCAGTGCCTGTAACACCAGCCTGCACACTTCCAGCCTGGTCTGAGCATCTGAGCTTCAGTTTTGGGTGAACTATGTTGACAGGCACAGGTCAAACCAATGGCAAAGCCCAGAGGTGGTTCTCCCTGCCCGTCCATTGAGATAAAACCTGCTCCTCTTCTGTACAAGTGCTCATTACCACAACCCCAGCTTGGCAGGTGTGAACACCAGCATGTTTGTACCCATCTATTTGCTAGCTTTGCTAGTGAAGCTGCCCTCTTTGCATCACAACAGAGGCCTCACCTTTCCTTTTATTGGGTGTCAGCAACAGATTTTAACCTTTGGGGCCCTGCTGTCCAGAGTTGTGTGAAATACAAACACATGTAGGCCATGACTCCTGCTGAAGTGAAGACACATCCCAGCATTCATTTCAGACAGATTCTAGGCAAAGGCTTCAAAGATGGCTTTTGAAGTTATGCTCCTAGGAGGAGGATGGCAACTCCAATTTCTAGTCTCACTGCTGTCACATTCCATAGAATCCCAATGGAATTGGATTGTGCTTCTCCTAGCAGCACCTGGTGACACTCCAAAAGTCAGCCATCTAAAAACAAATGCTGTGCTCCCTCTGGGCAGCTGGATACTTCACACTGGTAAGGATCTTTAGCTGTGAATCCTCTCCTGGACTGAAGTCACAGAGCTGGAATAAAGGAGTCAGCAATGGACTTTACATCAGATATTAGGTGACAGCGATGTGGACAGAAGTAATGAGTGGTCAGGTTCAAGTCCCACACTCTTCTTGATCTGAAGCAGGGATCCAATCCCCAGTTTCTCTGAGAAGTACTCCAATCACTAGGTCATTGGATACCTTTTCATGAAGGATAAATTGCTCACGGTAGTTGTCCCTCTGCACATAAAAGAAATAATCACTTTTTAAGCTGTGAGCAAAGTCAAAGCTTAAAGCTTGACATTTAATCCCCTCAGAGAGGATAGCACAGTGAAAGTCTTTGTCATCCTGGCTAGAAGTGTGCACTGCTAAACTGTGTGCATTTTGGGATATGTGTAATCTCCATCTCACTCCTCCCAAACAGACACTGGCTTTGACAGCAACTTTTCAGTTCCACCATGATAACCATTTCCCCACAACCCCATCACCAAGTGTGTGAAAAACAACTCACTTCCACATAAATAAACAAACAAGCAAACAAATACAAAGCATTTCCTCCTGTAAGTTTAACATGAAAAAACTCTGCTCTTGGCAATGGCCAGCTAGAGTAACCCATTTGAGCATCATTTCATCAGCCACTGCTGAAATACCCAGCTTCAGAATGGAAGGACCTTTCTGAAGATCCTAATGTTGCTTACTGGCATTTCATTACTACAGTATGATTTAGTAAATACAGAGAAGAGTGAAGGGTAGAAAATTCAGAAAATTTGAGTTCTTTTGTTTATTTGAATTATTCCTGTAGATTATGGTGATGCTCCTAGTTCTTTTCCATTCTCAGCTATCTATCAAAAGTGCCCAGGGACATCATTGTGCTTTTCTTAGAACAGCCTCTCATAGGTTCAGGGCAAAACCCTGCCTTTGGCTCCTGTTGCCAACAACAGCTTCCTGCTGCCCCAGGTCAGACCCAGGCTGTCTCCAGTGGCACAGACTGGAGGAATGGCTGCTGGTGCCTTGGGGAGCAGGCATCACCACCCTACAGTCACTTTAGGCAGACTGGCTGGTCAATGAAGGGTGACAGGCCACAGAACCCAAGGCCCCTGCCCAGGGGAGAAGAGGGGGCAGCGGGGGTGAAATGTGCAGAGGCAGAAATTGCTTGTTGCTCACAGGCTGATATTCCCTCAGTGACCACCAGCACTATCAATACAATTGTCATTTCAAGTCCCCCAGCATCACCCCTCCTCCTTTTGGCCCAACCACAGTCAAAATTCCCTTTGCAAAACCAGACCTGCCATGAGTTGTTATGAAAGCACAGCAGCCCCAGCTAAAAGAGGAGCAGTTTGAGCATTGCTATTCTTGGCCAGACAGATCATGGTCCTGCAGACATCCAGTGAGGCAGAGCTGGGCTTGCAGCACGCCCCTGCTCTTCCCAGCTGGGCTGTCTCTGCCCTCTGCTCCCCAGTGGTGTGACATTACAGACCCACTTGTCATTTTGGTGCCAGCTGCTTCGGCATCTCTTTCTAGCAACGTTAGCTGGGGGTGGGGCATCATTCCTGTTTACCTTCAGACATGTCAGTCATTACACATAAGGCACAGTTCACCAGCACCAATAATCTTCCCATATTCCTTTTTCATGGGTTAATTTGCTTGTTTTTCCTTTTTTTTTTTTTTTTTTTTAATTTGGAAAAAACCCAAAACTAAAACCAAAACACAAAAAAACCCACCCAAAAAAACAACCAAACAACAACAACAAAAACCCCAAAAAAACCAAAAAATACTTTTGGTTTAAAAAATTATTTCTCTTGAATGTGCAAAGCCCAGATGACTGTACCAGAGTCAATCCAAAGGCCAGCTTTCTAGTACAATTTTTCTGTGTTTGCAGTTCCTGCAGTGACCCAGAGCAGCAAACAACATGGCACAATGCAGCTGGCATGGCTGCCTGCTGCAAGCCAGCATCCCCATCCACTAGCCAGCAGCACAAGGAGCCCCCACAAATGTTTTAGTTGCCCATCTACTAGTGTTAAAGGTAGTGAAACCCAGTTAGAAGTTCAAAAAGGCAACACAGAAAGTGTTTTCATTTAACCACTTTTCTAACATCTCAATGGAAAAGCTGCTTGTTTTGATAAGACCAAACAATTTTACCACCAGTCCATATCTTCAGTTGGTTCCCCTGCAATGGAAAGCAGTTTGTGTGCAAACAAAGCAAGTGGAAAATTTTGATCAAATTCTCTGCCCCTTATGAAAATAGGGATGCTCTGTGCAAAACTGCAGGCTTGCAATGAAGGACATTTTTTGGCAGACTGAAGCAGAAAGCTGTGCCACAAGCAACCATCATCTGCTAGGAGACTGAGGAAATATCAAGGAAAAAAAGTAGAGAAGTGTTTTCTTCTCTGTACACAGATATATCCCAGCATCACTGCTTCCAGAACCCGGGAACCATGAGTGAATTTGTCCTTGCCAGCCCAGCTGACATTATGTTACATTAGAGGAAATCTTTCCAGGATCTGTTGAACTGGAAAATATTACTTATGTTCTAATACACACTTATGTTTATTTATGCCTTTTAGACAGGAAACTATCTTGTTCAAGGCTACAAAAGAAACTGTAGAAAAATCCCTGAAATGTATTCTGGTACTGGACCCCATCCTCCTAATCCTTTTTGAAAGCCCCAAATATCTGTCACAAGATAAACTGTAGTGTTTCCACTTGCAGTTTATGAATAACCTTTGAACTACTTTGAACTCCCAGGTACAAGTTCTAACTCAGAAAAGAGGGAATGAGCCCAGCCCCCTTCCCTGCACTACTCATGGTTTTGGACAGGGTACTCTTTAGAATGGCCTTTCTCCATGATAATAGGTAAATAACAACATTTATCTACCTCAAAAATCATGGTAGTGGAGACAAGACAGGTTTATAAGGCATTTCAAGTTTCTTGGAGAACAGGTACAGAATTACATGCTGATAATGTAATTGCAGAATTACATGCTGATACAGTGTCAGGCAGAACATTTATTATTTTATTTAGGATTACAAAATAAGCTGCTCTGTCTTATAGCAACATCAAGAAGTCAGATGGAATGCTCAAAGCATGAAATCCAGCACATTTCTCTTGTAACAGAAGTCCCTTCATCAAAGGCTCATGAAAGGATGAATTGCTTTTACTAGTTCATGTCATAAGACAACTGTTATGGGCACTGAGCTTAACTTAGAATTTCCCCAGATTTGTGGGTTTAAGTTGGAATTGGAAATGCTTTTGCATGTGCTTGTGCAGAAACATGTGCACATTGCAGAGGAAAAAAAACCAAAAAAAACCAGTGAGAGCTGCCAATAACTGGCTGACAACCCAGCACAGGGGGTATGTTAGAACTGATTCACAGTCTTGTGCAACAACTTTTTTTGGGTTAAAAGAGGGCAGAAAAAATAAACTCCATTGAGACTGTTATGTGAGTCCATGGACAAGGGCTTGACTTTTGATGTACATGTATTTGGCAGTCAGTGCTGGAGATTTATTTACAGGGTGTCATTTGAGGTTTGCTCTGATATGCCCCACAGGATAACCACTGGGGTTATTTTGCTTGGGGCTTGCTGTTTCCAGCTGCCTTCTTTAGCTTTCTTCAGCTGCTCAGGAGACACTTCCCAAAGGCAACTTATTCCTACCTTGCACTGGGCTCAAACATTTCTGGTTTTCATTCCTCCACTGCTCCCTCTTAAACCTTGCCTGTCTAAGCAAATAAACAGGAGGCCTAAATATGTCCTTATGTATGCACATGCCAAAGAAAATACACATTAATTCACCCAAGGCCATACTGCCCTGCTCCTTGAGGGCCTGCAGACCCTCCTAAGGGACTGAGAGATTTCCTTTGCTGAAAATCCCTATACTGCTGCAGCATGGTCACTCCTGAGGAGAGGCTGGGGTATTACATGTTACCCTTGGTAAGCTGCAGAGGATGCAAGGCAGAAAGGTTTAATTTGTTTTGGGTAAGGATCTAACTCTGGGATATGACTTGACAGATGAAGACATTTGAAATCAGTCTCAGGTCTGATTTCAGTTCTCCATGTGAATTGTTCAGTCCTTTGTCTCTCTGTGAATTATTTTATGGTTTCCATCTACAGCTTGTTATTAAATCAGTGAGTTCAAGATATGCTTATATTACATGCTTGATGAACACTTCTCATAAAGTTCCACTTACAGTTGTGTAGCCTGTAAGAAATCAGTTGTTTTCATTCAGCGTGAGATTCCAGCAGGAACCAGTCAGGCACACAACATCCATCAAAAACTGTGTCTGCTGGCTGAAGCAGTGCTATCAGCCTTAAGGGACTACCAGAATCATCTGCCATCAGAGAGCCTCTCACAGTCACAAACCTCTTATTTGTAAATAAAACCTAAGCCCTGTCTGGTGATGACACAATCCGTTCCTGTGTTAGCTTCAGCATTAAGTACTGCACAGAAATGTCAGTGATCCATGGCAGTGACTCTGGCTTTCCCAATGGAAACAATACAGCCACAGCTTCAGCCTCTACAAATCCTCTCAAGGTTAAAAGGACCACATCTCATAATCTGATGTGACTGTGTGTGCTCCACAAACTCTTTCCTGTTACTTGCAGCTAAAGATCACTGGCCATGGGGTGTTAGAGAAATGAAGGCAGGACTTGAACTACTGAACCCTGAGGTGCTGGAAAGGCACACAATTTACCTCTGCTCTCCCTTCTTCCCTGGCAGGGACTGCTGTGAATCTCTTTGTTGGGTAGTGTGGCCAAGCACGGGGCCTCTTCAGATGGGAAACACCTCCCTGGGAGGTTAGCATGGCGTGTCTGTCTCTGAGGGAAGCACCTGAACCCTGGGGCAGACACAAGGAATGGGGCTGGTAGCAGCAATGATGGAGATCAGGAGGAGCAAGGAGCAGTTTGCCTCCAGAGCACGAGAGGGACCAGTGCCAGTGGAAGGAGAACAAAAATGGCCTTGCAGCTACTGCCTGTAGCATGACATGCAGGCAGTTCCAGGGCTCCTGTGAGCTAGTTTCTGTTCCTGAATTACCTGCTCTCAAGCATTACCATTCCTTTAATGCAGCTTGAGAATATTAAAGAGCATATGGGCTAAAAAGGTTTCTACAAACTTGCACGTGCAATTTTTTTACCAGCTTCTTCTGGGTCTTCCATTGTACAAGCAATTATTTCTGACCTCTCTACCAACAATTACTCACATTTCAATAACCCTTTTCACATGAGCATGTCACCACTCAGTCCACAATGGAAGGTGAAGACCACTCCTGCTTACCAGCTGATGATCAGCTGAGGAAATGGGCCTGATCTGACCTGTTAGACACAGATCTAACATTTTAGTAGAACTTATCTCTGTAAAGCATCCATATTCTCCCCAGTTGCTGACTGAGGGAGACAGCATTTATTCAATGGAAAAAAGGGACTCATTTATATTGATTGGACTTTCCCTTCCACCATGCACATTGTGTAACATCAGGGTACATTTATTCCACATCAGTAACTCTCAGCCCTGCTGCAGTCTAAGTGCTCTCCCATTAAATTATTCAGTATGTCAGCATGGGCAACCAGCTTAAAAAGAAAATTCAGATTATCTAAAAAGAAAATAAGGTTTTTGTCTTGTAAAAAACACCACCCCCCCCAAAAGAAAATCAACCCACAACCCCCAAACCAGGAATTGTCATGTTATTTTTACTTACAAAAATGTAATTATGGCACTGTTGACTTACTTGTTTTACTAGACAGAAGCCTATAAAAGGAATCAGTGTCATTAACATATGGTCTAATGCTAATTTTTTCTGTAGAAATCAGACCTTCTTGCTGTAACTGAGGTTAAAAACAGAAGTGTGAACTACACATTATTTTAATGTGTGAGAATGGAAGTGAAGGATGGGCTGGAACAATAAATAAGTTGCTTGCTTGAAAAATAATGGTGGAGGGAGATCACTGTCTTCGTGTCCTGATCACATAATCTGGTGGTTGTTTTAAACAAGTTAAAGCAGACTGCTTTCTTTTTGTGTGTTCGAGTGAAACAGAGTTTTCAGCCAGCAGATATTCAATTTTCCTGGCTAGTTTTTGGATGCGGGCCATGTGTGATTAGTGACCTATTTTCACTGCAATGAGATCAGCTGTGTTTGTAGGATCCTGAATCAGCAGATCTGTCCTTATTCCTGGCTCTGCCTGTCAGAGCCCTGAGCCAGGCCCGTCCTCCACACATACTGACCTGCCATAGATCTGTAGCAAAGGGTGCTTGGTCATAAAAGAGCTGTGCTGAAACCTAACAGGCCAGGAACATCAGGATCTGTAGTGCACAACCTGCTCGTGCTGCTGAACTTGAAATTTTATTTGACTAATTGAAAGGGCCTAGGAATAGAAGAAACCTGTGCTGTTTGTAGGAATTATAATTCTTCCTGGATAATAGTGCTATTAAAAAACAGAAGGGGCAGAAGCAAGAGTCAGAGAAAGATTCTAGGGTTTTAGCTTTAGATCTGAAGCAGTTTTGGTCACAAACACCTGTGGCAGACTGTTGTCTTTGGAAAAGTACAGCATATCCCACAGTTTGTTAGTACTGCATGAATTATCACGTCCAAATGCGATTTTGAGGTCAGCTCCAAAGTATTCTGCTGTTGTTTGCCACCAAAGCCCAACACAGCCCCTGTGGAAGCTTGGTGGTGTTGCTTGGACTGAGCTATTCAGAAATGATTGAAGCCTCATAGGAAAACTTAGGCTTGAGGGAGCTCTGCAGAGGTCATCAACTCTCCACTCCAAGCAGGGATAGCTGAGATCAGGTGACTTGGAGACCTCTCAGTTGAGTTTTGGTGACTCAGAATTAAGTACACTATGTCCAGGAGCTGCTCTTCTGGAATGAACCTCATTTGGATTCATATATTTGAAGAAGGTTTTGAAAGAAATTATTATTCATATAGGGCTGCACTGGAGACCAGAAGTCTGACTGCAGTTCTTTCCACTTATCCCCACAGCTGCCAGTGCCAGCAGCACCAGGCCCTCAGCTGTCAGGGAGGAGAGGGGCTGGTGGCAAACATGCAGTGGTCAAAACCTGTCCCCACTGATCAGCAAAGATCAAGGAAAGAGAAGGAAATAATGACAGACAGATTTTCCTCCTAACAGCCAGGAAAACGAAGGCAATGGCTCACATCCTGCCTTCATTTACCTCTTGTCCTGTAGCTGTTGGCAAAAAGAGTTGTTTTGTCAGGATGAGACTATTGAGTCTTGTCTTCATTTCCCAGTGGACCACCTCTGGGATGAAGTAATATAAGAAGGGATTTATTTGGGCTCATGGTCACCAATGAAAACTATTGCTATGCATCACATGAAACATCCTCACAGTGCACCATCACCAGCAACATTGGGGGTTTTGTGAGGTGCAATGAGGGGGTTCCTGGCAATGGAGCCTCCATTTCCTCTGAGGGAAAAATAATTGAATCCATTGGCAGAAGTCAAAATCATCTCTGGTGAGTGTTGTGTACCTGGCTGCCTCTTACTGGAATACCACAGCGAGTAAAAACCACGGACTTCTGCGAATTTTACTCAAAAATACATATAATTTAGTGACAATCACTTGACATGCTGCCTTATTTCATTCTCCTCTGTAGTTCAGACTACACTACCTCCCTGGTACACTTTCTTTTCCACCACCACCCCTGTGTGATCCCGAGAGGCCATTAAAATGCCAAGATACAAGTGTGACATGAAGAGGGCTGGTGTCTCTGCCAGCACAACTTCATGGACAGCAGTACCCTGGGGAGCTGGGCTATGCTAGGGAAGCATCTAAGATTTTAAATGTGAGCAGTGTCCCCTTAGTGCAATAGATATTCTCTTTTTGCATTCAGGACGAATGACAAGTTGAAATGCCTGCCCTCAGGCGTGTGGCAGCAGCATGGGATACTAGGAAAAGCCAAGCTCCTTCTGAACCACGGGGAATGATTTCATGAAGCTAAAATCTCCGAGGACTCTACTCTGGGCAGATGCAGAAGTGAGAATGACAAAAGCCATTACATGGGAGCCACGCTGTGGGCAGCAGATAGAGCTGGAGCTGGGCAGGTGAATACAGCACGGGTTAGAGCATTGTGATCTCCTGGGCCGGGTCTCCTTCCTGCTGCCACAGACTAGAGGAGTTTGCATACATTTTACAAATAGCTTTGCTGTGACTGAAGTGCTGAGGCTTTCCTTTTGGATAGGCAGCAGCTCTGCCTTTTAGCCATTTCTTTGTTGTTTGCTGCCTCCAACAGGATTACTGGGAAAATTTTCTCCAGTCGGTGACAATAGACCTGCAGTAAGAGCAGCTGCCTATGATACTCACAGAGGAGGGCAGAATGGTCCTGAGAGACAAGCACGAGATTTGCAGGGAAGTCAAGAGATGTCAGCTATAAATTAGTACAACTCCAGGTTAAAAACTCGCTCTCTTCATGGTAGTTTAAGTATTATTGAAGCCACTGTTTAAAAGTCCATGAATAACAAAGGATTTAAAAATCAATTCCTTTTTGGAAAAGAAACTAAGACAATTCCTCCACTGTTGCTCTTGGAGGTTTTATCACTGTGAAAGGGCAGAGAAAATGGGAAAAGATTGCTGTGGGCCACCTCTTAAGCCATCCCTTCAGATGCTACCTAAGCTGCCTCTATATTCTTACACACCTGCTAGCACTGGATCTTTGAACCCAAGTGCTAAGTCTTGGTTCATTAGGATTAGTGAAACTTGAGCTTAAGTCCAAAGTTTCAAGAAAGGTCAAACAGATTGCTGTGTGCTAGAAAAAGATGAGCATGCTGCTTGACTTGAAGGAGTGCTACTGCAAAACACAAACTCTAACCTAACCTAACTGCAAAACACAAACTCTAACCTAACCTAACAAACTCTAACCTAACAAGTGTAGGTTAACAAACATTTGTGTGCTCACAGATCTGCACACACACACATGAAAAGGGGAGGGAAAAGAGGAAAAATAGGGGGGGACGGGACATGTGCAATATCCATCATGTTCCCTGCAGAAGACAAGGCAAAGAGACAAAGGGGATTTCTCAGAAGCGCAGTATGTGCAATATGAGTACAGAGTGGCCTCTGGATGGATGGGTAAGGCCACCTGCAAGTCTTAGCCTGAACCACAGCAATCCCTACCTCCCAGAAGCTCAACTCACTGGTCCACCAGACCCATCAGTCACCACAATGATTTTCTTAGCAAAAAGGTGTTACATGACGAAAGACAAAAACAGCAAGAGAAAGAGCTTCTTCGTTTCTGCTTTAACTCTGATTTTTCCATTGTGTAAGCAAGCTTGAACCTGGGGAGACATACAGATCTCAGTATTAAGGTGCTTGAGAGCTGTGCGTTTATACAAAGCTGTATTTAGTTAAAACTCTATGACGTCTTAACATACACAAGTCTAAAAATAACATTAAGTACGTGCTTTTTATCACAGTTAAAGCTGTTGCAATAAACCCCATCCAACATCACACCCAGCTATTTGCTGTTATGTTGCATAGTAACAGTATTTGGCAAAAACAAAAACCACTTTTGGTCAAATGAGATGGGGAATGAAGATCTGATAGTAGCCCCAAAAGCTCCATGAAGCCCTTGAAGGAAGATACACAGATGATGCTGTGGGATTTAATCTGATGAGGGAGACACAGGAAAGAGGCAAATGTAAACTAGAGACCAAGCCTAGTGCCACCCTAGTGCCACCTGACACCCAGTCAGAGCTCCAGGTGGATTAGGATTCTCCTGGATGAGAATCAGGAAACATTTTTTCAGTCCCAAGTGCAAGAAAAAGACACAGCAAGGCTGCAGCATCCTTCCCCCTGGCTGTGCTCTGATCCATCTTGCTGAGAGCTGGGAACCAGCAGAGGAGCCCTTATTTCAGGCCACTCAGTGGGAAGGAAGAGGAGCAGGTTGTGCCTACTTGAGCACATCTTCATGCAATTGAAACAGCATGAAATTAAATTAGTGCAATGAAGAATCCATCCACAGACACAAAAGCATCAAATACCATGTCTCTGATGAGCTATAAAGATTGGTTTGTCTTCAGTGTGGCCCAGCTCATGCCCACAAGTCTGGTCACATCCAAACTTTCAAATTCAGCTTTTCCCGTATGGAAAAAAAGGATTAACTCAGATGGCATACACTCCAGAATACCTTAAGTGACGTGAACTTCAGCATCTGATCTACTTTTCTGAAGCTCAGCCAACACTTCTCTTCAGTTACTAGGAGCAGAAAAACACTGTTTCTCACTTCTTTCTGTTCAGCCGAGAGGCAACAACACATGTATTTGGCACTCTGTCAGCCAAGACAGAAAAATGAGTTTATAAAGAAAATGCTGACACAAATGCTGGCAGGGCATCCCTGTAATTCGGGTGAAGAACACAAGCTGTCTTTGTGACTGAATTTGTCCTAGGGAAGACCTGCTGCCTACGGCCACATGTGGGGGACATTGGTGCTGCCTTGTGCTGCTATCAGCTTTGGAAAGGCTGCTGACCATGTGTTTGATCTTTGCTGATCCAAAGTTAGAAGCTAAGCAGAAGGAGGTCGCTAAAGGCTTGTGAGAATGGAGTCTTCACAACTCATCACTGCCATGGCAGAACTCCCTACTTTAGGGCAGAGGTGGTTTTACACCTTTGCCACCCTGCTGAAGATCACTGGTGTGCCCCTAGCAGTCCTCAAGGGATCATTTAAAACCAGCAGGTGAAAGTCAAGGACCATCCCTCCAGGAAAAGAATTTTCTTCAGTCCAGAATTTTCTTTATCCTTCCCTTGTCACCTCTTTATCACAGCTCCACTTTATTCCTGGCCTCCAACTTGCTCCTTTCCATTTCCTTCCGTTTCCTTGCCATACAGCACCTCTTTGTCTACCTACATCCTCCCAGAAAAAGCTGGGGAAATAGCCTTGTCTTTGCAGCTGTCCTGTGATCCACTTCACTTGCCTGCATCTTCCCAACCCTCTGTATGCCTTGTTGTTGCACAGATTACAGGACAGGAACTGCCTGCTGCCCTCTGCTTTGCAGAGGGTGCATGCCCAGCTGCCCATATTGTCATGCACAGAATAGGCTTTTTACCACTACTAGATTAGTGGGGCTAGATTAGTGGCTTGAGAAACATCATTCAGGACAGTCAGCTATTTCTGTTTCTTTTTTTCTTGCAATTCATAAGAATTCCAGCCCACCCATCAAAGATCCAGTTTGTTGCACAGCTTCCCACACTAGTTAAAGGTAGTCACTGATTCCTGGACTGTGTGGGCAGAAGATGTGCTGGAAATTACACACTCTCTTTGCACCTGATTTTGTTTTCCCTGAGAAAGAAGCCACAAATTTTGGTCGTTTTTGCACATACACAGAATGGGCAGGAGAGTAAAATGAAATTAAATTACTCAAAACCACCCAGAAATGGGGTAGAGCTGCTGCGTGCTTAGGAGCTATTTCTACATCTATGTATAAAGATTTTTGTGTGGTTTTGTCCCATGTGCCATCACCTTTGGAGGGGTGAGTGGGAGCCAGGAGAGTAGAGGAAGATGCTGGAGATTATGAGCTCCACTGGTGCAGAGGCCCCTGAGAGCAGCTCCAGGCAGCTGCTGCAGGTCCTGCTGGCTGACAGAACTCCTCATGGCCTCTCTATATTAGTCTGTTCTTTGTTAGGTATTTTTCCCTGTGAATTCAGCTTTTGCTTTCCCATGGAATGGCACAGTGCTTTCTCTTCCCCCCTGTTTCTGGCAGCGCATAACACCAAATAATCCAAGATTTGTACAAAACACTACCATGTGTGTGGTACTTATTTAAAGCTCCTGGAAAAAACAGTCCTGACTTGTTTCAGTCAAACAGCTGGGGTGGGTCACTTCCATCTTCCAATACTTGTGGAGATGTGGCCATCAACCCTGCAGAGAGGGCAACTCTCTACCCACACCATGCTCTACTGCAAAGCTGAGGAGGCAACTTGAGCCAGATCCCAAAACTAGGATCTGTTCATGCTGTTTGTTCCCTTAAGGTCCCTGTGACCATGGCTCTGCCTGGAAAGAGGGCTAGCACTGCCCCCACTGCATCAAGGATGACATGGAGAAGGCTGCTGCCATGGCCATGGCTTTCTGCCACAACCCACACTCCCCTCTTCCTTCCATTCAGACCCTTCAAAGGGTTATGAAAACCACAAATCCCAGAGCTCCAGGAACACTGCAGCTACAAAAAGCATGCCAAGGAGAACACAAACTGCCAAAACATGGCTTCCTCCACAGCTTTCTCCTTTGAACCAGCCTTAGTCCAGGGCTGCTTTTAATGCTCTGCCTACTTATGCCAAGGGTTAGGGTTCTGAAAACCTCAAAGCCCAGAGCTCCAGGAACACTGCAGCTGTAAAAGGCATGCCAAGGGGAACACAAAACTGCAACAACATGGATTCCTCCACAGTTTTTCATAGGAACCTGCCTTAGCCCAAGGCTGCTTTTATTGCTCTGCCTAGGGTTAGGGTTAGGGTTATGCCTAGGGTTAGGGTTCTGAAAACCACAAATCCCAGGGCTCCAAGCACACTGCAGCTGCAAAAGGCATGCCAAGGAGAACACAAAACTCCCAACGCATGGCTTCCTCCACAGCTTTCTCCTTTGAATCAACCTTAGCTCAGGGCTGCCTTTACTGCCCTAGGTTAGGGTTACAGCTATACCTAGGGTCTCCCACATGAGATGTTTGTCTCACCACACATCTTCTTGGTCTCACACATTTGTAGGGCAGTGTCACACTGTTCCCTTGGATCTATGGCCAAACATCTCATGCCCCACAGGCTGGTCTCACCTGTGACTCACCAACTTGTTGAACCAGGCACATGGGGCCCCAAAATTGGGAAGAAGCTGTCAGACTTCAAAAGCTGGTTATTTTCTAACAGTCAAAACACCACTGCTCAGCAGCACCCATGGAGCCAGGGGTCCTGTGCCCAGGAGGCCTGTGGGGTGTCAGTAGGTTCCCAGCCTGTCCTACCTTGCTGTCTGTGGGACAGAAACCTCCCTGCTGAGAGCCTGGGCTTCCTCCCTCAGCTCATTTCACACAAGGCACAAACAATCTCCCCTGGGAACACGGACTTGCTGTCGTTTCACTTGGTTTCTAATCACCGGTCTGCACTCACTCAGTAGATTTTATTTCCTATGGAAACACCAATTCAGATTTTAAGATGTTCAACATCAGCACAATCCTGTACCAGGCCCTTCTAATTAAGAGACATTTTCAGAGCGGGGGTGAGACAAATGAGAACAGTAATTTACTGAGAAACAACTTAAGTTGTTCTCTCAATTCCCTATGCACCTATGCTGAAATGGTATTATGGCTTCCTACAAAATTACATATACCACATCAAAAGTAAACACTTAATCTAATATTCTAATTGTGGGTTTAGATAAACATCAGAGTTATAAATCATTTTAATGAGTATATAAAAAAGAAGCAAATACCACATTAACTTTTCATTACCTTTTTAACATCCCCCATGGATAATACAATTCATTTATGGGTATAACAGCCCCCTCTACTGTATGCTGCAGATACACAGAGGAATTAAATAGTGTATCTCTGGATGTGGTTAAGGTGTTTTAGAGTAAGAAATGGTTATGACTGCTCATAAAAATAAAGGTTATGCATTTTAACAAAGAAGTCTGGGATGGAAACATGGATAATTTGATCCAGTAATTAAAAAGAAGAGTTTTCTTAATTGCTGACCCTATACAAAAAGGGTTCTTAATCAAAGTAAAAGCGAACAGCAGAAAACTCTGAGGAAAGTCAACTTTTCTTGACAAGCTGTTAATCTAAAGACTCTCCAGTTACAGTCATGTCATCAAATACATCCCCAAAAAAACATAGTTAAGGCAAACTAAGCATCCCAATGGGTGGCAACTTCTTTGCAATAGTAATTTAACTGCTTTCAGAAGTGTAGCCACATGCTTCAGTGAAGAACAGAAACATCTGGGGAAAAATCATGCTGTTCTGTAACTCAGCAGAATTTCAACATTGACTTCAAATGTGATCAGGCATTGGGAGGTGTTTTCAGTGCTCTCTTTCAGGAAAAGTCCCTCTTTAGGTCATTTGGCTCATAGTGATAGCTTAAAAACATAAAACTTTAGTTATCTGAGCAAAAGCAGTATGAAATTCCTATTTCTTTGAAACAATATGAGCAAATATACCATGAAGCCTTCCTACAGCAGTACAGCTGTTGTTTCTGATCTCACATAATTTCTTTTTGTCTTACTCTAAAAATTATGTTGTAATATTTGTACAGGCAATAGAATTTCACACAGATCTTTGCAGTAGCTGAATCAAATGACAGCAATGATGAAGAAAATAAATTCGTTCAGTGTATCTAATTTATTGCACTTGACTGAAATGTTTTAGAGGCATCTCTGAGCCACACAGCCAGTAATTCTCTGCTTCATGGACAAGACATGTTTTCCTAGACATAAACTAAATTACTTATATAATGCATAGAGCACATGAACCATCCATTACCTGATACCCTCGAAACAATAGGATGGAGAGAAGCCAGCATTAATTGATCATCCAACTGTCCAGTTACTCTGTGTGGGCAATTTATGCCAGATGCTATATAACAACACTTTGAAGCATTTTCCACAAATAAATATTCCTTATAGAGGGAGGTGGTTGTCTTTGGAAAAGCTATTTATGAGCAGTGATTTGCCAGCTGCAGCACTTGGGTAGGACATGGGCCAAGCTCCTGTCCATGCTGAACAGCAGGGCTTGTGCTCACATCCAAACACACCTGATGGAAGGGCTGAGTCAACAGGGCACTGTGTAATTCTTCCAAGACAGGTTTCTGTGAGGTGTCAGAGGCAGTTTGGCCTGGCTCAGAGGAATCAGTTATTAAAATTATAGCTACTTTTCAAACCAATGGTAAGAAAACCACCTTTAACGGGCTCCCCTGATGCCACTGGCTCAGCAGGGCTGGGCAGGGCAGGCAGGTGGACTTGCTAGGTAGCCTGGTCTGTTCCCCAGAGCTGGTGGTCACCATCTGAGCAGCAGCTGGCTCGTATGGTTGAGCCAGGCGCCCTGGGACAGAAACAGCTCCAGCTCTGGGGCACTGCTTGGCACAAAGCCCAGGTTAAACAAACCAGCAAGGGCAGTGTGCCCCTGTACACCAGCTCGCACAGAGCCACACTGACTGGTCCACAGGGATGCCTCATGTGAATGTCACCCAGAGCATCTGGGCAAAATCAGCTCCCATAGCATCAAAGCATCACCCTCCTATCCTCTATCAGCATGGGCTGTTTCATCCCATTAATCAATTAATCAAATAACAAGTTTTTCTGGCCAATAAAAATATCAACAAACTGGTTTTCTTCCTCTGATTGAGCTAGCAGTTCTGAGAAACTTTCTGCTCTGTCAGTTCTCTCTGTTCAACTTCATGTCCCATATGAATACTTGGGAAAGATTTAATTTCTAATCTTCACTTTCTATTCCACCAAAGCAAATATATTTACATCCAATACCATCTGCCTGTTAAGTTTGCAGCCTTCATCTGGTTGGTTTTTTTTTCATTTCACAAGAGTTCTTCCTTTGGAAAAATCAGCCTTGGAACATTCTTTAACCTACAAGGTGATGAGATGCTCTACACAACTCAAATCAGGGTGACAGATTAACATGGTGTATTTTAATAGACACCTACAGCATGTCCATAAAAATATTCTGTTTTATCTGGGAAGATATTACACATAGAATTTTTTTTATTGCATATGGAAGAATACTGAAAAATCTAATTTGTTATGACTGCAGTGCAAATCTTCATGTGGCCTCAGCAGGAGTGCCTGTGGGGCAGACAGAAACCCTCAAATGCTTAAAAAATAATTGCCTTTTTTCATCTTTTCCTTGCTGCTCTGTAAGACGTGGTAACAGGTAATCTTGATAGTCTGAGCAATTCACAGCTAAGCCTTTGCAATGACAAACTTGTCTTTCCCTGTGTGCTGTGAGTCCCAGTTTCCCCAGAAGAACCAGCCTGGGTGTCAAAGATTTCAGATGCAAACCATTTGGGATGTTCTGCTGCCACCTACAAAGCAAAGCCAGCTGGTGTGCATAGGCCCTCCTCCTCTGGGAGGGATTTCTTTCATTTTCAATGTATTCTACAGTTGCTCTGTCCCTTCCTTCCATTTTCAAATCGGTGCATCTTTTCCTTTCTTCCTGACTCTCTCTTACTCTTGTTTTCCCAAGTCTTTCTATGCCTATATTTTTCATTTTTTCCTCATCTAAACTGACATTCTATTCACTTCTTCCTTTATACTCCTAAAATTCACTCCCTGCAATGCACTACTGATCCCCAGGAGAGGAGGTGGTGGAGATGGTCTCCAAGACCTCTCTTCCACCTACCCCTCTTCCCTATAAAAGACATTTTAATTCTACAGAAAATGATTATAGAGATTATGGGTAAAATATGACAGTATCCCTTTTCCCCCATAAGTTAATTTAGATGGATGATTCAACTTACTAAAGGTTTTGCTAAGGTACAGGAAACGCCCTACCTTTTCTGGACTTCCCAAGTAGAAAAGATTGCCCCATACAAAATTATAGTCCCTCAGATCCAAGGATACACAACCATTTAATATGGTTGTTTATAAGAAGTGCCACTTAAATCAGTAGCTGGGGTCTGAAGAGGTTTGCAGTGAGCATGAGATCAGACCTGTCCACACAGATGTGTCTGAGTACTTGAGCTCCTTCTTCCCCCTGGCACAGTATCAAACACTCAAATTCCCTACATGGATGTACCATGCACGGAGCTCACCGTGCTGGCAGGAATGTTCTGGAGTTAACCCACTTCCCCCTTTCCAGCCATCTCTGTGGCAAACTGACAAGTCCTCCAGTGATGCTTAAAACCAGAGGTGAAATACAGCTGGTGACCAACTATTTTTCAACAGAAGGGTTCAGTGTTTTCCCTCACTATTGAAATACAAGTTGAGGCTCATGTGGCAAGGAATGCTGAACCCTCTCAGTGTGCAGGAACATTTAGTAGGTCAGAGCAGAACCCTAAAGGTGTGGGTTCACCTCCCATTTGGACCATTCACTCAAGAGCTGGACTTGATCCTTGCGGGCCCCCAAATATTCTGTGAATCTGTGAATCTGTAACCAAAAAGCACAGCCAATTTCCCATCAAGCAAACCTGACCAGCCATCATCCTGAGACATCTGAGTGCTTAGCAAAAGGCAGGCAAAGGCTTATCCCTCCAGTGGGTGCAGGGAAGCTTCTGGTCCAAGCCCATACTTCCAGCCTGATGTAGGAATGGACCTGCAGACCACATTGAAAGTGTGCTCTCACTGGCTCTGAGAGAGCCTAGAGCTGGTCAAACTGCTGATGCATGGGGGAAACCCTACACACCAAGAAGAAAGGGGGTGTGGGGTTCACGTTGCTCTTCACTTCATTGCTTTGACCTTTCTTTTGATGTCTGCTCAGCTGGTCCCAGAGAGCTACAGAAAATCACAGAAAGGGGACACCAAACTACATAGCCTAGATTTGATCCAAGATTCTCTCTAAAATTTGTTTTCTTCATAGTCTTTTCTACAAAAGGGGAAATTATATACTTTTACTGAGCCTTCTTATCTTTGCAGGGCAGCCTAACTACCTAACTAGCAAAACATAGGGCCATAAGAAAACAGGATAATAACTGCTTAACTGCTTATCTTAATGATAATTTATTCTCTAATGAGAGAGGCATATAGCTGTGAGATGGGAATTTATTTACAGTTCATGCCTGACCTTTTTAACGTCTGGTAAAATCATGTTATGGAACTGTTTGAAAATTTATTGTCCCCATTTAACAATGCTGACATTTTGTGATTATTGGCCCTGGAAAATCTACTGGCACTGTCAGGCAGAGAAAGTTTAGAAATTGCTTCAGGTAACTACTCTGCTCTGATTTTTGAGTGCTGAACACCAACAGATCCTTTTTATTGCATATTTTTAATATACACAAATAAGGAAAAACCAGATGCAAAGCAAAGCTGAAAAAGGAAAAGAGAGAAATACTCTTGATTAAATGCAAATTAGAACAAGGCTTGACTCCCAGCTGTCTGAAGTCTGTGGTAAAAAGCATCATTACTTAAAGCACAGTCAGGTCCAGGGACCCTCCAAGACCTGTCCTGTGCCAGTTGAGGCTGATGACAGGTGGAGAACAGCTCGGCACAGTCCAGCTGGCAGCAGAGCAGCCGCACAGGAGCTCCAGACTTGTGGGGGCCTGCAGGCAAGGAGCCTCAGCAATAAGTGCTGGTGAAACTTTCCAAGTGCCCAGGCCACACAGGCAGGGCTGAGGGGGGTCCCACCAGGGGCAAATTACAGCTTTTGTACGTGCCCAAGGTGGTGCCCCTCAGCAGGTGTCTGGCACGCGGCAGTGGTGAGGGTGAGCTGCACCAGCAAAGCCTCCATAAAATTGTCAGTAGGTAGTAGATTGACATGGTGCTTGGGGTGGTGTTGAAAAAACCTTTTCCAGGATACTTCAGCTGTGTTGATGTACAGCAGCAAAATACTCCTGCAGAATGAACACTTGCAGGCTTTGTTAGAAGATATCATGGTTTTCCTGACCTTTCGTTCTCAGTGACATTCCTTCTCAAAATTCTCCTTTATCCCTTTATATTTTTTCACCTAATGCTACAGAAGAATAGCATTACATTTGTAGAAACCAATAGCTTTTTTGTCCAGCAGTAAGAAACTACCTGCTCTGTCAAAGTGTTCTTAAAATTCAGAGTGATATTGATTCACAAAATCTTTTCCATTGCCGAGATGAGGCAGCAGACCTCAGCTCTTGAAATACTTGTTCCTGGTGCATCAGCGCTTCTGAAGGAATTAGCTAGGCAGAGTTATAGCTGCTATAGAAAAATGCACAGTTAGCTGACCAGTTAACCAGTTTACCACTGGGGGACAGGGATTTTCCAACATGCTTAGCTTGCTATAAAATCTTTAATGAAACCAGATAAAAAATTAATTCAGAATTTTGCAGTTACAAAGAGAACCAAGAAATAGAAAGATTTACAGCCTTTCAATTATCCCATTTTCAGTTTGCCATCACATCTGCAAATTCTGTAAGAGGAAATGGCCTCCCTGTTGCACCAGGGGAGGTTTAGGCGGGTAGTAGGAAAAAACTCTTCACTGAGAGGGTGGCCAAATATTGGAATAGGCTGCCCAAGGGATTCTCCATCCCAGGATATGTTCAAAAGGCACATGGGTGTGTCAGTTAGAAACATTGTTTAGTGGTGAACATAGAAGTGATGGGTTAACAGCTGGACTTGGGATCTTAGCAGTCTTTTCCAACCTAAATATTTCTGTGATTCTTCTAAACAAAACCACAGGGTACAGCAGAGACCATAGCAATGTGTGACAAGAAATATGTAAAACTTTACAAGTGGAAATTGTGAAAATTATGTTTATGGGGTTCTTTGTTATGGTAATTCTCAACCACTGTCATTTAGAACCAGCCAAGCATTACCCTGATTTCATTGAAGTATAATGGTCTTTACAACTGTTCCTCTAAATGTAGTGACTGATCTAACAGTAAGTTCAATGGAAATAATTCAACTACTTTTCAATAAAGTATAGAATTTGCACTTTTGGAAAAAGCACTTTCACTTGAAGCACACTACAACTCGATAAATGCAATTATATACCGAAATGAGTTTTTTTAAATTCATGGTAGTATCAGATCTATTCTCTCTGTTCCTAATGCACCAAAGTTATTAA
Source organism: Urocynchramus pylzowi (assembly GCA_013397555.1). Classification (NCBI taxonomy): domain Eukaryota; kingdom Metazoa; phylum Chordata; class Aves; order Passeriformes; family Fringillidae; genus Urocynchramus; species Urocynchramus pylzowi. The sequence continues at coordinate 440,119 of VZRH01002394.1, forward strand.
TCAAAATCCCACATTAAAACATCTAGGAGAAATTTTGACTCAGCTACTCTAAAGGTCTGGGTTCCAACATGGATTATTGTGCACTGCTGCTGTCATTTATACCACAATAGAAATCTTTTATTATATTCTACTACCCTGCTTTGTCTGCTGCAGTACAGAATCCCCGTGGCCTTGCCAACACTTGAATTAATTTTAACAATAGCTTTTGACTTGATGCAGCACCTCAAGATGCTGTTAATTATAGGACATTTTCAGGCTCTTTCAGCAGACAAAAAAGTTGTGTTGTCTGGTGATATTTTTCATAGTACCAGTTCTTCATTCCCTCTGCAAAATGCACATCTTAGAATTAATTGGTCCATTATGAAGGCTTGGAGAAGCAAGGTAAAATAATGAAACCCATATCCCAATCCCAGTAATTGTAACAGGCTTAAACTCAGCAGAAGGAACACAGATAACTTTTGTGTAACTGAACATTGAGAGTAAGATGTTTATAAGAGTGACTGTTGTAGGAACTTGCCCCATTTTGTGGTAGAAGTGATACCAGTTTGGATCAGCCTACACTTTTCTTTATCTAGCTATTGTCAGCCTCACATGCAAGCCTCTGTGCCTGGCTGGCAAGAAGACAATTTTCAAATAAAATGTGACAGAGTCCCCAAAGCTAAAGTATGAAAGGAACAACCTTCTCACCTAAGACAGACCCAAACAGTGTTGGAAATGATGCAACAGCTTCTTTCTGCAAAGAGCCAGCAATGGCCGCAGTATTTCTGGAGCATTCACGTTAACCTGTGGGCTAGCTATTACTTAAATGCAATTAATGAAATTTAGGGGTGTAGTGAAGCTGCTGGTTGCCATAAGGAGCACTGCTGGAGTGTGGAAAGCCCTCTGCACACACACATTCTGCTTCAGGAGTCTGGCATGCCTGAGCCAGCATCCTGGAGGAAGTACACTTTTTCTGGTATTTGTTACCTAAACAAGAGCATTTAAACAAAGCAGAACAGCTCTAATAAGGCACCTTGAGGGAAACATACCTCAGATTAATCTACTGTTTCATTTTAGACTAGTGAAAGTTAAAGAAAGAACAAACCAGACTCGAGCTCCACAAGATGAGGTTGATCCTCTCACTAGTGCCTGCAATCTCTTTTTTGGAAACTAAGAGAGCAGAGAAAAACCTAGCAAGGAAAAGTACAGCAATATCCCTACTAATCAATGTTTCCATTTACATTGAAGAAAAAATTGTTATCTTTGATTTTGGCATAGAATGGGATTCTTTCAGTTTTGCCATTACTTGCCTGGAATTTAATTCTGGACAGGGCAGTCCATTTTCACTTCTAACCATGTAAAGGGAAACACTGTCAGAACAGTGCCTGTGAGTGCAGATGGGCACCAAGCTGAGCAGGAGGCAGCAGTGTGCCCTGGTGGCCAAGAAGGCCAACAGCCTCTGGGCTGCATCAGGCACAGCCCTGCCAGCCAGGAGAGGGAGGTGATCCTTCCCCTCTGCCCATCCTGGTGAGGCTCACCTGGAGTGCTGGATCCAGTCCTGGGCTCCCCAGTGTGAGGGAGACATGGGCAGAGAGGAGCAGGTCCAGGGAAGGGCCATGTGATGATTATGGGCTCGCAGCACCTGACATTGGGAGGGGGAAGGTGAGAGCTGGGGCTGTTCCACCTGGGTAAGAGAAAGCTCTGTGAGGGGTCTCACCCATGTGAGAATACTCAAATGGGGGAGGAAATGAGAAAAGAAGACAAGGCCAGGCTCTTCTCAGTGATGCACAGTGACAAGGGGCAATTGGTAGAAAAGTTTTGAAGTTTTTAGTTCGCTGGGTTTTTGGTTTTGTTTTTTAATGAGGGTGGTCAAGCACTGGAACATGTTGGCCAGAGGGGTCCAGACAGTTATTCCTGATGTTCTATTCCCTAAGAATTTTACACCTCTGGTACAGGGTAGCTTCTTTGCTGGTGTTTCATGGTTAGCTTGTAGCCTGGATGGATCAGGGAATGTCCCATCTCACAGCTTTCTCCAGCCCTATATATGAATTATTAACCACAACCCTACACCTGTATTTATTAAAGCCCTAAAAGCAATTATCTGAGGCTCCACAGCAGCTTCACACCATCTCACTGCTTCTTCTTCAGCTGTCTCTCTTCTGATAGTAACTCTTTCCCAAATTCCAGATGCTTCCTCACCCTGGAAAGAAAATCTTTATTGCCAAGGCAGTGCTTTACAGTTGATAAAGCACACCAGATTGAAAGAGCTGAGCTAGATAACCTCTGCAGGGACAGAAAGGAGAACAGTATTTTTCTGTCTAACTTGTGCAGCTCCTATAACTACTCTGAAGCTAAAGCAAATTATTTAGAAAGCATGAGATAATATGAAAATATTATTCTCAGAAGTTAACTGACATGACAATCACAGAGTATGCTATATCCTTTTGTTATCCATTAATATGCATTTTGTATTTTCATGGTCTTTGTGGACACACTGAGATGTAATTTGTTAAAAAACACACCAAAGTTAAACCAAAATAGATACATTAATGCGTGTCAATGTAATTTGAAACTTAGAAAATTATAAAAATTGGTGGTTTTTTCATACCTAGAGAAATTAACTGGGTTATGCAGAAGGTAACTCAGAGCAGATTTATGCTCTCAGTTGTTCACTTGAATAAATATCATGAAGGAACTAGATCTGAAAGTTCAAGGTAAGCACTCATATCCAGAAACTACAATTCAGGCAGCAGAGCTGTAAATACTGCAAATAAAGGTCCATCATGCAATGTAACTTCTTTGCCATTATGGAAGCAAACCTATTCCTGAAGCTGGAGACGCAGGCTCTGCCAGAGATGGCAACTGCTAAACAGTCACTTTTCCTATTGTTAGAGCAATGGACATCTTCCTGAGTGAAAGGAGCTGACAGCCTGTAAATGTACAACCAAACCAGCCCTTGTGTTTGTTCCATGCAGCTCCTAGCTGAATTGCATTCTATTGCAGTGGTCTAACCAGTGGCACCAAACTGTTCCACTGTTTGAAACTGAATTTCAGTCATGAGAAAAAAAATTTAATCTCGAAAATTTTCTTCTCATTGACTTTTAACATTACATGAACTTAGTGGGAGAGTTTTTGCTTTGTCAGCTAGATACAGGGTTTTTTAAAATAGACAATTTATCCTTACTCCAATATTTGCCATATCATATTGGACCTCCACACACAGCAGTACATTTGAAGTCTGAAAAAAGCTCCTCATTGCTTGCTTGTACATCTAAAATTACCCATTCACTTCTTGATAGCTGAGAGCACTCAAGCATGTCAGTTTTATGACATTCTCTGCAGCTTTATATGCTTTAGTTCTTCCAGAAACAGCACACACATGCTAATTAGAACAAAACTGCTCCATAATAAGTTCTGAGCAGTCAAGTAGTGTATACTTTAAAAAAATATATTTTTCCTTTTTGAAATTTCTCAAGCCTCAGGATGTTCCAGTTTTCGTTTCCAGTTAAGGTGTGTCACGGAGTGGTGGGGGCAGCTCTTGCCTCCCTCATCTTCTGACAAAGGGATGATATTTAGAGCATCACTCTACGAATGAGAAAAAGACAGTTCTGTCAAACTGACTTTAATCTTGTTTTAACTAAGATAAGATTTCAGTTGGTATTTTTTACTCTGAGAGCACTGTAAGAGTCATCCTTGACAAGCTGTTCATACAAAAAGAACCATCACCATTAAATTCATTGTAATTTTGATGCCTTAAATCCAGGCTGTTCCTGTAAGGCAAAACCTGTAGTTGAAAAAAAAAACTTGTAGGTTCTGGTAAAAGCAGCAAGTTCTGATGGCAGCTTAAACAACTGGAGCATCAGCACATCCAGGTGGCAACTCAAGAGGTATTGGTAACTTGAGTTTTGAAACGTATACAAAAGCTAGTTTTCCATTCCTTTTTTCCCTCAGGTACCCAAGCTGCAGTTTTCTTCAGCAGTTTTTCAGCTATAATGTTTGGGCAGATTAGCACTGAGTTTTATTACATTTAGACCCCAAGCAAGCACACAGAGCCCGGTTTCCATACACCTGAGAATAAACAAATTTTAAACTGTATCATCTTCAAAATCTTCACAAATTTTGTTTCAGTTTCATTCTTTTCAGAGACGGAAGTTGAAGTTGCTCCCTGCATTGTATGTGGCAGGAGAAATCACTCAGTGAATGAAACTCTTGATTTAGGTGAAATTCAGAAAAACAAGGTAGATCAGACACACATCCTGACAGATGAGGAAACTGTTGATCTGCATCAGGAGCCAAGACACCGTGTACTTTTGCTGAGAACATTGTAAAGGAATACCAGCGACAGTTCTGGGCTCAAGGAGACTGAGTCAGCAGAAGAGTGACGAATTTAGATCCTGCTGAGCACAGGAATCCCTCTGCAGGGGAACAGCTGTGAACAAACAGTGCTGAACTGAGCAGGAAGTTCCCAACAAAACCAGGAGGCTGATGGGCATATTGTATGCTCTGAGCATCACGGATGAAGCCACTGAGGAGCACAGGCTTGTTGAGCTTAAGCAAACGTGCAAAATAGCAAGGAGAGCTGGATGAGTTAGAAAATTAGAATCTTCTTCAACTCACCAAACTAATCCTTTTTGGCATGAGACCTCCTCTCTCAAGATCTCCTTGACTGAGAAGGAATAAACTCCTTCAAGATACTGGGAAACTAACAATGAAACTGTAATGGGAAAGGGCAAAATGTGCTCAGGACCCTAGCTGAGAATAGGCAGTGAGATGTGGGTCCACAGCCATGTCTCTGCAGTTTTCCCTGGCACCTGAGTTCAACGCTTGCTGCTCTGCCTTTTTTCCCCATTAACAAGACCCTAACTAGAATTCCTTTACAACACTACTACAGTGTGATGGTAGACACTGTACTATCCTTGGACAAAACATACTCCCCAGTGAGACAATAAAGGCATCCAGGATTTTTATTCAGTCTGGTGCTGGTGTGGGCACCTAAGAGAAAAGCTCTGCTCTGAGGGCTTGAGGACCAGGATAATGGCTGAAATTAAAAGCAAACAAATAAAATAAAATTCTTTGCAAGACTGAAAATACAAAAATGGTTACAAGTGAGATAAAACAAGCTCCAGGCAGACATCCAAATTCTGCTATCTCTCATAGCAGTGGCTGAGAAGAACATCTGCAAGGATGTGTTTTAGTCAGTGTTTCTGCTCACTGGATTTGTCAGCTTTCTTTCTACCTGGAGCAGAAAGCAAGCTTCCATCTCCAGTCATTTCTGCTCAGTTATTGCAGTATGGACAGATCATTCAAAACACTAATCGCTTCCTTTTCAGTGTTCAACACCAGTTACAGAGATTTATAGGATCCATCAGATTTTTGGGGCTTTTTTTTTTCTTTATCCACACATTTGTATTTGCATTTGTATATTTCAAATAAAATAATTTTATGTTTTGACTTTTGTAGAATCCTATCCCTAAGAGCATCTGATAGAGCAGCATTTATTTCAGTACCTGCAACATGAAGTGCAGGTCTGCCAAAACCACCTCAAAAGAGTTTGCGAGCTCCTGAAGCGGCTGTTGGGCCTGCACAGACATCTCCAGGGACAACTGCTGCACAGTTACCTTCCCCAGCTTTTCTTACCATTATGGTACAAGCTGTGGTTCATTAGAATCACATACAGTTGGTTCTAGGTTACTTGTTTTCCTCCCTTTGGTCAGGTTTTCCAGAATGGAAACCCCAGTTCTGCAGCATCAGAAAATATTACCATTAGAACTGGGGTCTTGTTGCATATTTTGTTTAGTTTATGGTCAAATTGTACAACAGTATTTTAAAATTTAATTTAAAAAAATAAAAATTTAAAAAAAAGGTTTTGGTTGCCAGGGCAACTTAGATTAGAAATATAAATTAAAAATCCTCTCTTGTTTAAACTCCAGACATGCAAAGTAAGTCAGTGTGCTGTTGCCCAACCACCTACATTTTACCACTTAAGAAGTGAATGCACTCATTCAGGGGAAGGCAATCACTGCTGACATATCCATCTGCTCCCCAGAATCCAAAACCTGGTATTGTGAGGTCTCTCATGTTAAGAGCCACCATTCCATTACAGCTGACTGCTGAAAGCTTGTAAGAAGGGAAAACATTAGCAAGGTAGAAAAAAAAATATGGAACCATGCTATGAAATCTGTTTTTTCAGCCATGTAACTCAGCTGGGGAGGGGGCAGGGATTTACTGCACTCCTTGCAGCAGTAGCCAGCCATCCAGACTGGACCACCAGCAAACATCTGGCTACAGGAGCACTGCCTGGAGGCCACCCACCTGCACAAACTCTGACAAAATTTACACTACAGAAGTGAACCTTAGAAATAGCTTGCAAAGGATTGAAACAGAACTTTGAAACAAGCCAGTCTTAACAGAAAGCTTCAGTAGCTTGTCAAGAAAAATAAAATTCACTAGATCCATTTCAAATCCATTCTTCAAATACCCGCAATTTCTTATCTGGGAAGAAATCTGGCTGGTTCCCCCTCCCAGTTTGTTTGCTGTTTGTTAATGAGGTCACTGCGCCATCTCCTGGAACAAAACCACTTGCTGCAGCTGCTCCTGAAATTTTCCATTTCCCGGTGCCCACAGAACCAGCTTACACGGTAGATTCTAACAGTGCAGCAACCTGAAGCAACTGGATGGGCAAAACAAAAAACTGCTGACCTTTTTTTTCTTAGTAGATATACTGCAATAATGAGCACTGGGAAAGAATAGAAAGGTTCATTTTAGCTTATACTCCACTTTTAAGAGGCAACACGAGATTTATTATTATAGAATCAGCAGTGGGAAAGCACAAGCCTGTTCAAACAGATCTAGCCATTCACTGATTCAAGTAAAAATGAAAGGGTTTCTGGTCCAAGAGGTACATATACCTTTTAGTCAGAGGGTATAAATCCCAAAGTCCAAAAGGCTAATAACAGCCCATGATGAAATCAAAATACCTCCAACAATTTTTTTTAAGATTTGTGTTTCATTGCTTTACAAAAACACTGAGAAACTATTAGCAATAAAACTACTTTCACATAAAAAGGGCCATTGTCAGAGTTAATTTTAGCTTTTTTAAAAAAATAAAATATTACTAAATGGCTTAGCACTTAGCATTGGAAAAATATCAAATTGTCCTTTTAATCAGATGATTGATGTAACTTCTACAAATGCAATTCTGATCATCCAGGGAAAACAGTAACCTCAAAAAATTAAAACACCAGAAAGACTCATCCATTCTAAGATATATGTGCACACATATGCACAGATACTTAGTGGAGATTTTAAAGTGTTAAAGAGCCACTTGAACAAACAGAAGACATTAATCAAGAATTATTAGCAAGCAGATATTTTAATCTTGTAGCTGTATGTGATATTAATAGTCCTAGGCACTTTGCTATATTTATGGAGCATTCTGAAAACTTTGTTATGGGGCATAAAGAGTATACTTTATCAGCCTGGGGTTACTACTGGCATTATCAAGAAGAAATAACAGTTGTTTCCAGGATAGAAGAAACAAAAAATATTTCAGCTACTTAAAACACTTTTCTTTCATTAAAAGGCTTCAGGGCTTGATATTTAAGGCTCTTTATGAAAAATGCAAAAAGAAAAAATTATAGTGATTTTTATTATGTAAGCAATATAATATAATAGTCTTGGGCATCATGGCTCCCTGCAGAAAAATCCCAGTGCACTGAAATGTTATTCAAAAACACTGGTCAAAAGGGTAACTTGGGGCTACAGGAACACCCTATACACAACACATCATCTTGCTTTTGAGCACAAAAATAACCTACAGCACTGTGCTGTATTCATCAGCACAGGACAGTGTGTTTACTGGTACAGGCAGGCAGAAACAGCTGGGTCTTCCTTTGGCAAAGGCCACTGATGAGCTGCACGGACAGACTTCACAGTGAATAGCCTCTTCTTCAGCCACACGATCAAGCAGCTGTAAGAACAGATTTATCAAAGAAGCTTCTGATGTTGTTCTCAGATACTGTACTTTTAATAAACCTATTTCCACTACTTTGTCAAAGAAATAGCTGGTCTTCAAAATAGAGTGCATTACATATGACATCTTTGTAGTCAAACTATTCTGCATGCAGACCTCAGACATTTCCTAGGGCTTCTGTGTTTCTCTAACATCTGCTCATGTTAGAATGTGTTTTTATTGCTATAGGCTGAAATCTGAACAAAACTACAGAAAAGTATGCAAGATTTAAACAAGGCAAGCAAGACGGGGTTTTGTAGTGACCTAAAACAAACAAACATTGACAATAAGAGACATAATCTGTTTACAATCCTAAAGTGCATGTGTTGGAACATTTCTCTTGTAAACAAACAGTACAGAAGCTCAGAAACAACATTGTGACATTTAAGGCTAGCTCTGCAAATAAATACTTAAATCTTGTAATTTTTGCCTTTTCAAAGTATTCCAAGTATTGCTGTACAACACTGGCAGGACACTTTCCAAAATGAGAGAAGTGGTCTCCTTCGAAACTAACTGAAAGAGGTTGCTAAGTAAGTCTGCAAATAAGTGTATTTTTTCATTTTAAAAAAGCAGCATAAGCATTTTTGATTTCAAATAATATTTATTCACTAGACCATGTTAAAACTCAAATAAAGGAGATGAACATAGACTAAATGCTCTCCCACTTTCTCTTCAGCACTTCTGATGGTGAGAGATAGGAAGAAAATCTGACTTGAATCCTGCAGAATGTTTCAGCTGATCCTGGAAACTGTGCATTATAGTTGTTAGCTTTACTTCATTAGATGCCATAGCAGCATTTTAAGGTTCCTCTTTGGAAATAGATTTATTGGAATTATTAAAAAATTAAATCCTAGTTTCAGCTACTAATTGCTGCCAGAGGATTTTTTTTTTAAATTATATTGAGGTGAATTCTCCAAAAGAAGATCCATGAAGCTAATTTTTAGGACAAACCTTGTCTTGAAATGTAATTATGCACTTACTAAAATTACAATTAAAAATACATGTAAAAAGTAGAGTATTGCATCCTTGCAGCTAACTGGACAGACCTGCAAATGAGCATTACTCTGCTACCTCAAGCAAAACAAAGCTTCCATACTTCCACTAAATGACCCGTTGAAATATGAACTGAATGATCACATGGCAAGACTTTTTCTGCAACACCTCGTCCCCATTTCACAAGAGCATATTCTGCTCAGCATTCACACTGCACACAACTGTGGGACCTCTCTGCACCTGGGCTCGGAAGCACACTGTGAAATAAGCTCCCAAGTTCTCTTCTTTCTGCAGTACAGAATGTACCTTTCCTATATGATGTAGCTAAAAGCACGTGAAATTACATCCATATTACGATGACAATCTTTGGGGGTTCTTTCCAACAGGTCTGAATCTCTTCTGTGAGTTTCAAGGAGAACTTGTTCTCTCAGCTGGGAGGTCTGATCTCACAGACATGCAGGACATTACCAGGTCTATTTGGCCAGTCATATTAGAATTTTTTTGTTCCTGGTATGCACTTCAGGACAGCAAACAAAGAATACTTTGACCAAAGAATGCTCATGATAATCAGCAGCATTCTTCTTGACCTCCATCAACAGAAGTACATGAAGCTGCCAATGGACCTTTTATTCTCCCACCCTTCCACGTGCTGACATATAACAGAAAAATCCCAGCCTGTTGCCAAACTGTTTCTGCACTCTTTCCAATCCCTGTGACAAAGACAACTTGGGTAACATGTCAAATATTGTGTTGATAACTAAGCTATGCAGTCTTGCAGCAATAAATGCCTAGTGACACCAGTATTAAGAAGAATAGACCAACAAATATGAAACATTTGCCAAATAGCACTAAAATGCAGATTCACCTTTGTATGTAATAGCCTGCCTTTGTCCTCATTTTAAGTTTCCTGAAGCAGCCATGTTCAGCTACCTAACAGACCTGAAATAAGTAATTCACAGACAATCAGAAATTTGTACTGTTTCAGAACATTTTTTGTCTTTACATGGCCCTTGATGAATCCAACTGTTTGAACTTTAATACATGTATTCAAACCATTCAAAACATTTTCTCCATGTATAAATAACCTCTCCATTTTTCTTGTACAACCACAGAATGACTGGATACACAAGGCTGAAAGCCACTCAAATGAATTTAAATTCGGAAATCAAATACAAACACCACTACAAAATTACACAATTGTGAGGTTTTTTCTCTTATTTTCAAAAGTTCGGAGTGAAGAACTGCAAAAATAATTTGTCATCTCCATAGAAAATGACCTACAGCTAAGGTAAGGTCACTGTCAGAACAGTGTAAAATCTTCCATGTCAAACAACTTTTTAATCTTTATAATGGCTACCTGGAGATACACATATTCTACCATTTTATTAGAGTTGAACTCAACCCACTTTATATGCCCAAACTGGTACCAAAAACAAAAGCAGCACAGAATACAATTAGTATTTCATTCTGGCTGCCCCCTGCCAAGGTATTAAATTCAACCACCACTGTCCATATGCATCTTCTGTTCCTCACTTCAATTTTGATGATGAGATGGGTTTTGCAAACAAGTCACATTTCAAACCAGTCATGGATTTTCAACCTACAGTATTAGGAGAAACAAGAACTCTGTAGAATTCAGTAACTTTAGTTCAGTATATTCCTTTTTAAAAAGACTCATTTGATCATCTCCATATTTGGAAAAAAATATGGTAATGTTCTTAAGACTTTGAAAAGGAGTTGATGATGGGAAATCCAAAGTGTTTTTTTCCCCTTCTGTCAAATGTGGCTGACACTTCAAAGTTATCAGCTGTGGAGAGAAAAGAATCCAAGTAGCTCCTACCATTCTGCCATCAGTAGGCAGAATTCAGCTGTTACAATTCAAAACACCTTACTGGCAAGCTGGGCTACAGCTTTAGATCATTCGATACAGTGGGAGCATTCTGAAACTGAGGGGCAGGAGAAAAATTTCCATGAAGCCACACTCCATGGAATTCTGTGGAACACATAATTTTGTTTTGTCTCTAGATAATATTAGGTATTTTCACTGCAGAGAGGAATGCTTGGGCTATGAACTCCCTCAAGAACAGCCTTCCGTTAAGTGTAAGCATGGAATCTCTGCATGAAATCCCTCTGGAAAATGGATACTGCATGCAATAAATAAAAATATTCTCTTCCACAATGGAAACATTGCTGATATATGAGACAAGCCTGAGCCTTCCAGCAAATAACCTTAGTAAGGACTGAAGAAAAAAAAGTCTTCCAGAAGACTCAATATTACAACATCAAGAATCCCCAGGAAGGGTGGCATCCAAAGCAACAGTAATCAGATGTTTAGGAGTCCAGTATTTGTTCAGTTGAAGAGAAGAAAGGCTGGACGTTGAATGGAAGCTACAGGCATATAGAACTGGGGCTTTTTAATCTATTAATAAAAGAGCAGTGGAAAAAAGTAAATGGCAAATTTCTTCTATAGGAATATCTTTACTGCACTGAACCAAGTGACACAGCTTACTTCCTAAAGTCTTCAGCAGCTTTATTAAACTGACTCATAATTGTCAAGTGGGAGAAATCCACCTAAGAAGGGAAATAATTTCTGCACAATAAAAGAAAAAAATAACAAAAATATGACAAAACCAAATATAAACTCCTTCAGAATAAAAGTATTTTCAAAATTATTACACAGTTTTATCAAAATGCTCTTTTTAAGAAGCAGCAGAAACTACCCCTTTGCATTCTGGGATCATAGGCCACCACTTGCCAATTACTTCTTTCCCTTCCGTATTTCCCATTCTTCAAAAATATCAAAGGCAGAACACAGAGAAAATTATTTTAAATTAAAATAAACTCACTTTGGTTTTGTCTTTTTCTCAGCACGACAGTTTAGTTAACATCTTCCAGCCAGTGTTCACATTGTTCTCAGAAACATGCTTTTATTTCTTCTGTGGTTCAGTGTCATGTTCGAAACCACAACAGGTGAACATCAGCAGAAATCCTTTGTTTGGGGGGATGGATGACCTTTCTGAAGGAAGTTTTCTCCTCATCTAAGATTATGTGGAAACATTAAAGCCTCATGGGGTGGAAACAAATCTAAAGAAGTCTAACTGCATACCAAGACAAAGCTGCCTGATTCTCACAAAAGCCTCATTTGCAGAAAGCTTCCCTGTTTCACCAACACTGCTCATGGGAGATTAATTTACTTCATTACTCTAACGAACTCCCTCTCCAAACTCAGATACAATGAAAAATTATAAATGGATACTGATGATGAAGGTAGATTTAATGTGAGAGTTATAACTATACCCCAAGAGCTCTTCTAGGGCAGGGAGCAAGACTTGCTGCCAGAATTCTACCTGCTCACGTTCAGTAGTGCAGCACTCAAATCTTCCCATCTCATAGCAAGGAGGAATCAAAGAGGGGGGAAAAAAGTAATAAACTGACTACTATTTTTCATTTTTTTCAGAATTAATTTTAAGAACAGCAACAACAAAACAGACATTTTATCTGAAGTTTAGAGCAACAGGGAAATAAAACCCAGAGGCTGCAGGTTAACTGTTTGGCAGAAACAAGTATTATTTCAGTCAGAATGATCAGGACTCACAAAATAAAAACCCACACACACACATCCAAGGCCACGTTACTTTGCTTTTAAAAGTGGAGGCAATGGAGGAGAAGTACCAGTAAATATGAGAACTGTTGCTAAATCCCTACTACTAAGTCCACCAGTGCAAGGTGAACTTGTTCCAAGCCTCATTACAGAGAACATCTGTTAAGAACATCTGTTAAGGCAAATACAATAGAAGTAGATATGGATTTTTAATCCTATCTTCGAGTTGATGAAATTTAAATATAATCCTTCATTTGAGGGAAGCAATGCTGTTTACATGCCTATGTGCTGCTTTGTACACCTCATAAAAATACAACTGGAAGTAGTACAGCTCTCTTTATTTTGTCAACTGCTATATTAGATGCCATACTTTGAAGGAAAATTATATAAAAAATAAATTTACATGATTGAAGTGCAGCGTTCTTGAAGTATTCGTAGATTTTAATTTTTAATTTTAGAAAAAAACTCTCTTGTAAGGATGGTGAGTTCTTTCAGTGAAAAACAGAGCATGAAGTATTTTTGAGATACAAAAATATTTTAACCCAAGAATCTACAATGCGAGGACTGGCCAACCATTTTTATATTATGCACAAGCTAGTTAATTGGTCTCAATTGTCTATGTGTAAAGTGATGAAAAATACTAGAGAAAGTTCTAATTTTACCAAACATCCTAAGAGCAGCCTTTCAGAATGCTGGTTTTGTTTTAGTGAGAGAAATTTCCTATTTCAGTTTCAAATACTTAGCATTTGAAAAACAGCTACAGGTATTCTTGACATCTTCTTCAACAGAACTACATTAATGTAATTGATCTAAAAGCATAAACACACCAGATTTATACCAGTACTTGGATATACAGAGGGAAAACCAAAGAAAACTTTGAATCTAGTGATCCAGTGAAATGGAGTGGAATTTCAACACCTAACATGGCTAGATTTTGGTACACAGATAAATTACCTCAGTAATTATGATGCAGTTACAATCTTTATGAGTTTTGTCTTCCCACATCACCAAAATAACTAACTGCTACGTGGAGACAACCACACTCAGAATTCCTGCAATTTACAGGGAAGACTTAGTTCTTATGTTCCCACCTGCTTTGTCAGTGGTCAAAGTGAAGATTACTCTTCTGCAAGAAAGCATTCATAATGTAATAGAGCTCAACCTTCCCTTCTGTCCTTAAGCTTGCTCCACTGTGAAGTACTGTAAAACAAAGTGAAGATGATCTGCCTCCACCACATCAGGTGTTTTGTTACGGTAGCACATAAGCACACACAGATCTCTCAACTACAAATATTCTGTTCACTTACCATTGTCACCTACCCCCTTTTCCTATTTTAGCCTCACAGTTCATGTCTATCATACCATTCTCACATCTAACTTTAGATCTATAAAACATTTTAATATACTTTGAAAACTTAACACGAAAAGTTTAAAGATTAGTATGACAACTAATTAGTACAACAGATTCTTAATTAGGAGGCCTGTATATTGCTGCAGTTGAAGCAGATGATTTATACAGTAAGATAACATATACCTAATTCACAGTGCTTTTTCTACTGTATGGTTTCTCTCTAGTCATCCCAATCCCTTTCATGACATTTAGATATGTTGGTATGTTTAATCTCATTTATTTCTACTTCTAGAAGACAATTGTTACATTAGTATGAAGACTTTGGAGACAGAGAAAGCTACATTTTCAAAAATTTCTACAGCATTAGAATTGTTACTATTGAATGAGTTCATAGACTTCTTTGTTCAGGTCCTTCTATTAAAGTAAAATGTACCAATATCGCCTTTGCTTTTCCCAAGCTGCAAGCATGTAAGGTGAAGATTTTGCCCCCAAGCCCCAATGCTCACAGGAAGCTGTCTCTGAGGTCATAAAAATGAATGCTTTTTCAGTCCTGTAGCAGCTTATGCCACGTACCCATGTAACAGGTTTCCGAAAGATCAAACTAGCTAAAAAATACCAGTTAACTAAAAAAATTCAAATACATATCTGACTTGGGGAAAAAAAAAGACAACTAAGCAGTTGCATTAAACAAGTAATGAGGCAGTGGCCCCCGATCTTTTTGTTAATAAATTCCCAAATCCAGTTCACTGTGGGACTGCCACCTATCCACTTCAGGTCCATTTCTAAATTACCTCAGTGTATCCACAGAAGAATGTTTTCTTCTGTTTGGTCTCTCTCTCCAGCCTTTTGGCCATTCCCTGTTTCCTGTCTCACCAGAATACTGTATGGCACTTGCAGCATTGCAGCCTACTGGTGGTGCCATGTGCCAGAACAAAATGATGGTCTGGCAACACTTGTCTAGGTAACACCATATATTAGCGCCTCAACAAAAGCTGTCAGATGAAGAATAGGAGATAGAATCCACTGAAGAAACTTCCTTCATACTTTCATAACAAAAGCAAAGTTGAATGCCGAGTTCAGGAACCACTGAGCAGCGCCTGTTTTCTCTGCTCACTTTACCTCCATCTTGTTTCCGTCCGATCTTATGGTTTGTGCACCTTAATTCCAGTGGATTCAGTCTTTGGGAATGAAAACCCATGAAGACTGCAGAAATTGTCATGTTTGCTGTAAGAATATCTGCAGGTTCATATTACTGGCATTTTAAAAAGCCAGGTTAAGACAACAAACCTTCATTCATCCCTTCCTGTATGAATGGCCTGTATGTCAAAATACCTGAAAACTGCACTGATACAGTAGAACTTATTTTAACTTGCATTACGAATAAACTGCACATGCTGTTTTACAGACAATATATATTTGTAAACTTGCTCATGCAAAATTAGTGTGCACAACAGGGATATTGGTTTTCTAATCCCCACATCTGTAAAAATGACATTTATGTCTGCTCTTTTTGAACTGTGCCCAAACTCTCTTTTTAATATAATAAATCTTACACATAATTCATCTGCCAGCCAAACCAATTTATGAAGCTGAAACAAAAAAGAATAAAAAGTTATACAAAAAACATGGTGCACCTGGACACTTGATTCCCACCTCCCCCCATTTTGTTTACAAGTAGAAAGAATGACTAAAAGAAAAAAAAATCATGGTCACAAAATTTCGACATTTTAATCCTAAACATTACAGGGCAAATGGATGTTGGAATTTATTTCCATACACCATGAGTCAACTTTTTAATTCCCAAATGTGGTCAAATCCACTAAAACAAGAGTGGTTAAACTCTGGACTATGGAAATACATTTCTGGAATAAATGCTAGAAAAGCAATTATGGGAAAAGCCAACTGTCTCCATAAAGGTAAATAAAGTGGAACAATGTGTAGATTAGATACTTTTTCTGTTTCTTACTCATAACCTGTCAATTCAGTGCATCATATGGTTCAACATAATGGTCCCCATTAGACAAACATCTAACTAGTGTCCATTGATTCCAAGTTAGTGGATGATGAATCTTTTTGGATACTTTCAAAGATGGCTGCCAGCTCAGGGTTAGAGCTTATCTGTGACTGAAATTCACTCATTAATGGACTCTTCTCTGCTTCTGGAATGGTTAGAAGTGCTGCTACAGCTCTCATAGCAGATCGTTTTAGTTCATCCTGCTTTTCAAACTCCTGTTTCACTGAGTTTGCCTTTACCTATGGAAAAAAATGAAAATATGTTTGAAACTTTACATTTGAAAAAAAGTTGTAAGCTGCCAAGTCAATCATCAAATCAAAGCAACTATAGCAGCCAGCCTTTAGCTAGTAAGCTCAGTAAATTACTTTAAACTGCTATTATCACAGTACTCCCAGCTTCCAGAGAACAGAACTTTTTAAAGAAGCTGACCTTCATTAGAATAACTGCTTAACCTTCTGTTGTTATTCTCAAAGATAAATTGAGAAAAAATTTCAGTGCTACAAACATTAATTATAATTAAAGGCAGTCAACTTTCATGATGTGAAATATAGCAGACTAGAGTAATGGAAAAACAAGGTAAATCAGGCAATAAATAAATGACTGTCAGAGCATGCAGGTGAATCAAGACCAAGCAGGAATGGAAGGAGACTAACTACAAAGATCCAATAATCCTGTAATATAAATGAAGAGGCAGGGTAAATGACAAAAACTCTAACAAAAGTCTAGACAAAAAGTCTAACAAAGCAAGGACTACTTTACACTGTCTTCATCAGCCAAATGCTTGTCTGAAACAACACCATAATCAGAAGTCAGAAAAACTCCCAGTATTCCAGTTGCACTATCTCTAATGAAGTGAGGTTTACAAGTTGCCCAAGTGGCAGCTGAATTTTTAAGGAACAAAAGAAAATGCATCAAAAAACCAGAGGATTTTTAAAAAGAAGCTTACAAATCTACCTCTCCACCTGTAATTTAAATAAATTTAACACTTGTACAAAGATCCATTCATTTCTAATCTAATTATCCTGCCTACTGCAGCTTATCAACTGTAACTCAGGAAACACTGCAGCAGTACAGAGGCATTCTTTCAACACGAGTTCATTTATATCTCTATAAGAAAACAGAAAATAATGAACTTAAATAAGCTGAAATACCTTAGTTGTACATGTAGCACGCAAAGGTTCAACGAGCCTGTCCAATCTCTGCAGCACCGCGCTCGGGCAAAGGGTAGACAGTCTCACCAGCATTAAAAAGGTCAGCATCTAGGGTGAGGAAAACCCCAATTGAACAACAGTTATGCCTTGCACATACAGGGATATTTCCCATGATGCTGTGTAACCTTTTGAACAGTCACACTTTCATGAAAATGGCAAATGTAGTGAAGTACTTAAGTAGATGAAGTAATATTTTTACCGTTTCACCATTTCTATTCACCATTTGAAATATTTTGACAAAGTCACTGCTTTCACAGAGAAAAATGACAGCTAACCTTAATATCATAGTGATCCTTCAGACCATCTTCAACATGGTTTAAGAATTCAAATATATCTAGTCTATCCAAACAGCTATCCAATAGAGTATACATGCACTCAAAAGCTGCTTTCCTTATGTCCAACCCATCATCAACTGTGTGCTTAAATGGTCCCATTTCCACCTGTCAGTGAATAAAAAAAAAAAAGTTAAGTAATACATTTTTAAAAAATAACCTACTTACATATTTAGCATTGTTATTCTCAGTTCACTTACCTCTCTGATTAATTCCTTTCTGACTTTTGTTTCATTGTAAAGATGAGGAAGCACAGTATCTAAGAGGTCCCTTATCAAAGATGGTTTATTGTGGGCAGCTGAATTAAAAGTCACTAGGGCTACTCTCCTGACATTGAGATCTGGGTCTTCCAAAGTTTTCAGAAAATCACCTGCAATCACATACAGAAAGAAAGCAACCTATAAGGATCTTTTACATTTGTAACTTTTAAAATATTATTGCTTAATTTTAAACTTTCAAAAAGACATACTTAGTGCAGGAGTTATTTTAATGTAACAGACACCTACTATTTCAGCATGATTATACAAATGAAGGATTATTATCATATGAAAAGTATTAACATAACTGTTATATAGTACTTCATATAATGAAACAGTAGTAGAAGAAACACCATCAAAATAAAAGGCCATCACAATGACATATAAACTTTCTTTTCATGTGAATTAATGAAAATTACATTTAATCTTTCAGTTTTTCCATTTATTACAATTCTCTCAAAATATGCACTAGAAAACCAATTTCAATTTCTGCAGTTCAGGAGTTCCAGAACACCTCTTAAGGAAACTACCGACATACTGATTTTTTAACCCTCCAACTGGCATATTCTGAAAATACCTAAATTACTGTAAAATTGGCCTACTCAGTATATATTAATGCAGCACCACCTCTCCCATGCCCCCCTACCTTTGGGCACTTTTAAATTAGACTTTTCAATACTTCTATAACACAGCCTTGTTAAAATAAATGACTGCATGAATATATTCTCAATGTTTGTGAAGCTGTTGTAGCAACTTCCATGAGGAATGAACATTTTCTAAGGAGAAAACTAACAAGGTGTAAAAACAAAGTGACTCTTACACCCACCAAAAAGCTGGGTAACATAACTCAAAATGACTGAGATTTTTTAAGCACTAGATTCTGACAGCTTTCTGATTGAATAATCAATAAATATTTCCAGAAACCAAAGGGGCAAGGCAGCTTCAGTGGGAGAGGGAAAAAACTTACAAGCAAAATTCTTGAATATATTACTTAAAAACCAAAAAAGCTTGGTGATGAAAATAGCACACAGTAAACTGACTTCATTTCCCTATAAATAAAAACCTTGCTCTTTACAAAACTTTATGCTTTTAAGCATAAATCTTTCCCCTCCTATTAGGTTAAGAAGCATAGACAATTATTTTACAGATCTTTAGATCTGTAATTAACCGAACATAAAACATTTGTAACATCTTTAAAAAATCTACAATACTTTGTTATACAAATGAGAAAATAAAAAAACTACAGCATTGCAAAAGTCTTTCTCATACTGATGTTACACTGAAAGCTCTGATTACCTTACTCCTGTATAAAAATACACACAATTCCAAATGCTTTCAGACTACAAGCATTACAGAATCATAACAACCTATATTTACAATTCAAAACCTGGTAATACTCAGAATAATTCACACAAGCATACATGTTTTAAGTGACTGAATGTCAAATATTTCCAAGACCACATTCTTGGTAAATATAGTACATCTTACTACATCAAACTGAGATAATTTGGCAAAAACAAATTATCCTTTTTCCTTTGGGAAAGGAAATCAGCTTTTGGATCCCATCCCACTAAAAACATTAGCTTTTTGTATTGCCCATCACAAAGTCAATACATAGAATTTTTAATGACACAATTTTTACTGCTCAGAATTCAAATAAATTAGTGTTAATAGAAATAATTGGCTACTATGGAAATATCTTGTAACTCTTACAACAGTTATCATTAGCAGCTGATTCTAGTATCTTCAAAATATTTATTTCTGGTAACACAAAAACCAAATTTTAAATGTAATTCCCTTGCCTGAAAACATAGAAGCTGTCAGTATCAGTGGAGTACTTACCTATGCAGTTCTTCAACAGCGGGTCTATGGGTTGAGGATGATCAGAAATAGTGAACTTAACAGCAGTAACCACTGAACTTCGAGCATATGAGGACCCTAATATGAAACAAAAGTGTGAACATGCAAGATTAAAACAGAACAACAAGAGAAGCTAAATCATGCTCAGTGCCACTCATTCCTCTTAGACATCTAATACTCTTAAGAACAGCAAACAAGAAATGCTATTTATTGCTAGCAATGCAATACGTAACTCAAATAAACCTATGGATAGAACATATTAAACAGGGGGAAAATACCGTTACATTGTAATAAGCATGTAATGTTATCTCCTATAGAAAATTTGAGCAATAAGCCTATTAAAACAGATTATTTATGATCACACATTGGTCTACAAAAAAATTCTTCCCTTTACAGCAGAAGCACGTGAAGAAAAAACGTGAATACAGTTCTTGATATGAGAATGATTTATGAATTATGCCCAAAGCCATTTCCTAGTTTTTAAAAACTTCAGAATCCTTATCTGAAAATTAGGAATATAGTCATTTACACCAAAAGATCAGAATGTTGCAATTGGTATGTTAATTTGTCCCTTAGTCACCCATGCACCTTCCCCTTCAAGTTTATAGCTCTTTCTTAAACATAACATTGTTAACATAAATATAATGCCTGAAAGCAGAACACAAGTAATTCTTGTGTATGACCAACAACTTCTAGTAAAAGCGGAAAACCTAAACCTTCCATTGTTGGGGGAGGGAAGCAAAACTTCAAGACACAACATTTAAGCAAGTAATTTGTAAAACTAGATCAATTTATTAACAGGTATCATAAAGCCATCTGCTCCAACACATACATGCTTTACTACTCCTCACCTGATGCCAAGTATCCCTTGAGTCGTGGAAGCAGAGTCTCCGGGTCTATCAACGTAAGCTTGCCCAAACATTCAGCAACAACATTCCTTGTACCCTCTTCTGCACATTCACAGTGTTTCAGGAGTAAGGCCCAGATGTTCTCAACATATGGTTTGAGACCAATCACTGACGCAGAGCTAATTATTTCTTTCAAGGAATGCAGAAGAAGGTATTGCCTCTTGGGCTGACTGGTTATTTCTTGTAGGACAAATGGCAGATACTCAGGAAGATTGCCAACACTAATACTGCCTAAGGCGTATGACGCCGCTGACTTGACTTCTTCACTAGGAGAAGAGAACGCTTCTAGTATTACAGACTTCAGCTCGATTTGTCCACTTAAGTCAATGTGATGCCCAACTTCCCCAAGAGAAAGCAAAGCCAAAAGACGAATGGAATCTGTGGACCTCGAGTTCTTAACGTCTTGAATGAACTGACCTACAACAGCCGGTCCTTCCTTAGGGCAGGCTCGAGTAAGGGCAGCGACACATTTGGCAATGGAATAGTAAGACTGCTTGTGAGTAAGTGCTGTGCTCTGTGAGTACACTGGACCCGTTAACATGCGCAGTAAATCCATATAGCCTAAATTGTTTGTACCAGTCACAACTAAAGCTTGGAAAAATTCTAGCATGGCACTAAGTGCTCCACCCTGAAGTAGGGGTGACCTTACCAGCCCAATAAGTTCATTGAGAATGGAGCCACTAATCTTTGACAGGGAGGAAGGATATACTTTAGCCAGCGTTGTCAGAAAACTGATGGCCATCTGTGATACGTGCATGTCACTTTCGCTAATCAGAGGTGGAAGCTCATCCAGGACTGCATCAATCATGGCAGCTGTCAAGCTGTCACTGTAATTCTTAATTAAAATATCTAGCGCAGAAAGAGTGCCCAGCTTCAAAGCTCGCTGGTTCTTTCTCAAAAAAGAAGCAAGAATAGGAACTCCTTCCCCAAGGATTGGTCTCAAATCTATCTTCAAAGGAGAACCAGCAATCAATGTCATTGCCTTCACAGTAGTTAACCGGGTGATCTCATTCTTCAGTCTCTCTAGAAAGATCTGAAGCGTACTAGGCAGGTCTGTGCCTAGACTGTCACCAAGGCTACAAATTATTTGACCCATGCAAGATATTGCCCTTTCTTTCACCTCCTGATCAATGTCAGCAGCCTTTAATCTCTTGATTGTACAAGTAAACAAATCTTTGATGTAAGGAGTAGCATCAAAGGAAGTAGGCTGGTCTAAAGGACGAATAACCTTTACAAGTTGTTGGGTAACCAAAAGTGCCTCTGATGTTATCTTGTAAAATGGGTCACCAACACAAGCTACAACTGGAGGTACCAATGCTTGAACATGAGGATGAAAGACTTGGGGAGAATGATTGCAGAGGATCACATACAAACAGGACAAAGCATCTATCTTCAGATTAGAAGAACTTGATTTGTCATTCAGTGAAAAGATTATTCCTGGAAGAAACCAAAAAATATATTTTTAGGGCAGGTATTTATAGAGTCTGCTAGAACACTTCAAAATTTCCAAAGGCAGGCAGCTATACCGAATTTATGTCTTCTGGCTCCCCATCTTTCCGAATGCCTCCAAACCCCTTTCATCACTTTATTCAACCAATTAGCTTTTAAGCTTCTTCCATCAAAAGACATGGGCCATTCAATGGTTTGTGATGTATTTTCTTAATTATAAAGAAATTCTGAACCTTTAACATTTCCAACCTTACTTTTCACCATTACTTCAAGTTTCAACATTTTAAGTTTTAAAAGCTAAACTATGGAAAATATTTTTCTCTGTTTGGATGGAAAAGAAGGCAGTTTGATTTTGTAATTAAGAATCAAATTAACTTCTTTTTTTTTATAAAGAAGAAAAAAACCTTTAATCTTCTTTTCAAGATTAATGGAAACATGTGACTAAAATATTTATATGGATACACATAACAGCTGATTATTTTACCATTTTCTTTCAACAGAAGCCACACTTCAAAGCTTTTGCAAAAAGCACAGTCGGGACTTCAATATTTTGATGTTTCAGAACTTCCCATACCATTTATTACTAAGTATTTAAGTTAATGCTGTGTTTTTCATACCTGGTACAAGTACAGGAACATGTTGTGTTAGGGCTCCAGGTAACACATTTACTAGCTCAGTCAGCATGTTAAAGCAGCACTGACGAGTCTTAACACTTTTCTCCTTCATCTGTTTGTGCAAGGCTTTAACTATGTTGGGAACCTGTAATCATCACACATCTGTTAATTGATTCAATTAACTGGCATTTCTTTCATTATTGATTACTAGGGGTATATAAAGAAATATGTGCATCCTAACCCACTGATTTCTCTACAGAACTAGAAAAATTGTATAAACACTGCAAAATGAAGATTCTAAATAATTGCTTTTTTAAAAAAAAGTAATTTAGCTTTGAAAGGTGATTTGCATTAATAAAACTGTAGAGAGCAATAATTGAAAAGTTACCTAAATAGTTTACTTAGATGAAATTTTTCAGCATTATCCTTTTTATTCTGCAAATAAAATATGTTGCAGCAGATCATGTTTTATCTTGATCATTAGTGCTTATGTCGGAACGCGCAAAGAAATTTTTGCTTTGGTAGTTTGGCTAAATGACATAGGACATGCAACTTTTACAGGCGAGTAAACAACTGAAATTAAATAAGCACATTTGTACGAGTCAATTTCAGTTTCTAAGACTGCTGCACTTTTTGGGGCCAGTTTACCCAGCTTGCTCTCTATGTTAGTACTACAGGAATAAACTGTAACCTGTGTATGAAGAAAGTACGATAAAGCACATTGAATGAACTATCCTTATGAACAGGGTGCAATTTTAATATGTCTTCTCAAAGATAACAAAAATCTTTACAAATAACCTGACTCTGAAGCATTGTCAGAGGTGTCTCTCCTTGTTCCATTGCATCAGGATCACAAAGCCAACTTTGCACAGGTCGAGTTTGTTTTAAAAGAGAAAGATATGCATGAAAAACATCTGCTTTAACATTCTCTTCACGTTCTTTGAATCTGGCTATTAAAGCAGGAGATACAGTTTTGTAGAATTCTGGAAGCATTTCGTGTCGTGTGCTAACCACAGCATCCAGACATTTAGCAGCTGCACGTCTCACTTTCCAGCTCATGTCATCATCATCACTATATTCATCATCACTCCCTTGAAAAAACAAATTATGCATATGTTCAAGTCTAGGCAAGCAAAGCATCAAGTTTTATTTTAAACATTTAAAAAGAACACACTTTTTAAACAATTAAAAAGTTGGGTTCTTCACATAAGACACATGAAGAAATAGGTTCAGAATTACATTAAAAACCATACATATAAAAAGCCTTCTGAACAGCTCAACTTATAATTCTCAGCTAATTTTTTCATGCTAGTCTTCCACACATATTAATTTAAACTGCAAATATGAAAAGGATATCCCCACCATTCCAGCCTGACTACTGATTTAAAGCATATTCTTCTTTATTCATGACAGAAACAACAAAGGACAGTGAATACTAGCTCATCAAGATTCAACAAATTATTCTGTCTGCTTCTTTCTAGGGGTAAATCAAACTATACAGCATCCCCAAAAATAACAAAAAGTATAAAATAAGCCATATAAATTTTTCAGGTCGTAAAGCAGCAACTATCCAGGTCACTCCTTCCTTAAGTGATGAGAATTTTATGCCTTCACTTCACATTACTTGTGTGTCCAAGTTTTCACAAAGCTTACATCTGGCAATGCTTGCCACCATATTAACAATAAAATACCTTATGCTTTTCATTCTGAAACACTTTTATCCTACCGAAAAAATACTGAGTAATTTTCAATCTATTCTGATTTTATGCATTAGGTACCAATATATTATAGTGGAAAGTAGTGAGAAGCCTTTCCCATGCTGTATATGTATTTTCAATTCATTAACTGATGCTCTCACTTTAGTTATATCATGCCACACGCTTCTGCCTTTTTCCACCTTTCAGGTATTTTAAAATATTTGTCTTGTATTTCATGTTCACTCTCAGAATTACTGATCTCCAACATCAACATCCTATACTTTTATTCCAGGAATGAGTTCATTAGCCACGTTTAAAAGAAGTACAAAATTTGAATGAAAGTACACAAGTAATTCAAATGCTGGTACTCAGGAGTATTACCACCCATACCAATTTTCTCAGATGGGTGCAGGATCAAAAGCTCATCCTTTCCCCCAAACCAAAAACAGAATATACCTTGATCATCATCATCACCTCCATCAGCATCCATAGCATTTTCATCTTCATCTTCATCATCATAATTGTAATTAGGATCATAAGTAAGATATTTAAGACAAATGTTTATAATAGTAGATACATGAGGATAAACTTCTTTAGGACACCTGTGTAATATAAAAATACAATCACTGTCAAATTACTTTGAAGTACTGAAATATTCTTAAAAGATTTCATGTTGCATACTGTACTTTGGAGAGAGTAGCCAAGACAACATCAAGGCATCCCTCTGAACTACAGAAATTCAAAGGGAAGGTCAGAAAGGGCAATGCCACTTTGTATCAGGATCTACAAGATTGGAAGGTTGCAAAGGACTCATATATGCCTTTGGATACCAATTTTTTATCACCACTATTGGACACAAATATTATTAGAATACTTCCCACCTCTTGTTTGCCCAAGTAGCAATGGCACAGTAGAAAGCTTGTAGAGTACAGAACAGAAAGCTTGTAGAGTACAGAACAGAAAGCTTAAGAGTTAAGTTACAAGATAGAGAGATAGAGTTATAGGAACTGTTCCAGCTCAAAGCTTTCAAGAGTATTTTGTATGAAGGAGGCTGTCTCTTGACAGCTTACCAATGACACACTATTAGATCTTAAGAAAGCCTGAAATAGGTGCCCATGAATGACTTACCTCCTAACAAAAGATTCAAAGGCTTGAATGCAGTACTCTCGTAGCTCATCATCATCTACATTACAAAACTTTACAACCAAAGGAATTATTTTCTCAAGATATTCGCCTGGTAAGAGAAAAAAATTAGCTAAGTAATTACTCTCACGGAAAAACTTCAATGTAAAAGATAATTTATATATTTTCCTTACCTATTCTATGACCTGCTTGCCTACTGATAGCAGCAATACACTGTATATAGGTCCTAGTTGTTGACATGGAATCATTTTTAGACAGCTCTGTCAACAGATGTTCAATGAGGTCAACAAAAACCATATTGCCACAACTCATAACCAGGTGACCAAGAGCAATGATGGTTCTTTTCCTCACAGCAAGTCTTGGGCTGGTCAGCTGGGGGAGCAGACAGGTCAGAATTGAAGGATGGAAGTTAACAAGCAGTCCTCCTTGCCTTAAAACAGACAAAACACAAACTCAAAACCAATTGAATCTAGATAACTTTGTTCATTACTGTAAAACAATCCTTCAAATATTCCCCAAACATCACAAAGATTCCAATCAAATGTTTAAAATTTCAGGTTTTGGAACTTTTTGAAAGAAGAAATGAGTTTAAAATATACCTTCAAAGCAATAAACATTAAAATAAGCTTAAAACTACAGTTTTCAGAAGGGTAAATAATAATAATTGATCAACCAATTATCTTCAATACATTCACTTATTTTTTTCTAAATTAAGTTTTATCTACACTTAATATTACCATATTATTTAATATGACTTAGAATAATTTAATTTTAACATTTGGAAAACTGAAGTTCGAGCTTTAGGTAGTATTTATGAGCATTCACCAGCATATTAAAGGAGGGATGTTTACCTGCTCAGCATATCAGCCATGATATCCAGTGCCTCCAGTTGAACAGACACATCTTCCTGCTTGGCTATAGCACTAGTGAGACGCCCTGTGATCTTTTTGCAAACATTAGCTGCTAATGCAGAACCTGAAAGTACAACAAGACCTCAGCATTTCCACAGTATTAAAAAAATACAGCTTTTAACACCAGAGATGATGTTTGTTATTATGGAAAGCAACTCAATCTACATAAAGAAGCTTCTTCCAACCAACAAAACAAGCTTAAACAGCCACTCTGCTAATGTCATGTATGCTCTGCATTAGAACTGAAAAGACTATCTATGTACAAACATACTAAGCAGGAGGGACTCTTGTCCCAGAAGGTATACACACCAGAACACTGCTTTTGGAAGGGCAAGCGATGGAGAGTGAAAGCCACAACAAGTCTAGAGCAATAAATGAAAGGACTAAGTAAAAATGAAGGTATATACTATATGGTAAGGAAAAGCACAGAAGTAGATAGAGCTACTTCTAACGGCAAAAAAAAAGCAAAATAAAATTATTTTGCTTAAGAAGCTACTTAAAAAGTAAGTACCTGAAATACTACTGAAACATTTGAGAAAGGGGGAAAAATTTATATCCGAAGCATTTTAAAATACAAGTAAAAATGTCTTTATAACAACTTCATAGTTCCCTTTCCTCTAATTGTCTAACATTATTTCAAGTAATTACGAGAAGAAACTCCTGTCATGGTAACAACTGCCCAGTGATAAGTACTCATCTTCACCTGCATGAAATGCTTCGAGTCACATTTTGCAAATTTCAATGTGAAATGAATACCATTCCAACCTAAGGTAAATCTAGTTTATATATATTATGGCTCATTCTTAACTACAACTAAAATTAAAATATGACAAGTGGACAGCCTAATGTGTTACCATGGAGGCTAAGAAAAAGAGAACAATCTGTGTTTGAGTTGGGAGCAAGAAATAGCATGTTGTTTATTTTTATATTGGGAGTATTAATTATATTGAAAGACTTGCCTATATTTTTGTTTGAGTTTTACCTCCACGCAAAAATCTTCTTTTGTGTAGGCAAACAAAAGAGTAAAAGCTTAAACAACTTACTTAAAGTTAGTTATTTGTGTAAAGCTTATGCATCTCACTGCTGCTTGAAAGAAGCAAGATTTACATGTCAATTTTCAAAAAGGATATGAAAATCAGAGCTTTTTTTTTAATTCAAGAGACCTCAGTCTCTAAAAATGCAATTTCCAAATTTTTATCACTCTCTAGTCTCATTCATATCCTACACTATGATATCTGAAAAGCACTTGAGTAAAAAAGTAATGCTATTAACTGATGAGCTGTTCGACTTTAGTGTCTCTTTTAGAGGAAAGACTGCCTTCATTTAAACCTGCAGGCAAGACTTTCACTTATTTAATGGGCAACTGTCAGAAACACAAGGTACTTCCCAAAACAATTCCTAGAAAGTGAGACAAGAAATCAGATGGTTAAAGAAAAATACAGGAGTTGCAAATTGTAAAGTGCATTATCAACCTAAGACCAAGATGAGATTTAGCTATTACTACAGCCTACATGTGCTCCACCAGGCAATTATTAAAACAGAAGCTTTTACAGCTTGTTATACTGAAGTTAATATTCTCAGAATTTGTTTTCCACATTAATGCAATCCTTCAGTAAAAAAAATGTTCTTAAACTAGTAAAATTTGGCAATATAGTCAGAGAAGGAGAAACTGACAGAGTATTTGTGCCATGTTTTTACCCTAACTGAAACTAGTTCCAATGCTAAATTTACTGAATCCTCTTCCCTAAAACCCCTGGCTTTTTAAATTTTTTTGAATTAGTAAACGATACGACTACATAAAGTCTTTAGTACAAAATGCCTTACCACTGGAAGCTGGGGGAAGTTCTCCAATCACTGTTTTAAGACCAATGCTTGAAATGTCACGCAACTGTTCTTTATCTGAAAGCATGTTTGTACACAGGGTATCTACAATGGTCTCCACTTGATACTCCTTCACTTTACTCACCAGAGGTCCCAGGCTGTATAAATAAGAGAAGAGTATTAAATTGGCAACAATATCATTTCAGTATTTTGCATTCAAGTCATAAACTTCAGGTTGGTTTTGGTAGCAACACAAAGGAGAATTTTAAAAACTGAAAACCCTCATCTGGTTGGACTGATAACTTACCTCCATAAATCTAGTAACAAAACACTCGTTTAGTACATGTTTCTTATTTGGAGCTGGAAATTCATTTTGTATGGCTGTTTTGCTTCAGTCTCAAAACCAAGAAAGTCCCTCTTACTTTCTAGTTCACAACAAGATTTATAACAAAAATTAACCTAGCCAGAGCCATCAGTTTACATGCTTGACCATCAGTGTCTGTGTAATTCATAGACAAACAATACTCTTAATTACCACATCTTTGGATTCAGTCATGGCTCTGTGCAGTAAGACAAACCCAAAACATATGTTCCATTCCTAAACCTGTTGTATGTACACCACTGCTGCTACACTTTTTTCCCACGTCCAAGATTTCACAGGGGCAAGACCTAATTATTACAAAAAAAATGCTTAGCAGAAGCAAAAGGCAGAAAGCAAGAGCTAAGAGGAGGACAAGCAAGCTCTTGCACTCAAGCACTATGTGTGACCTACTGCACAATAGTAACCAGAGTAAGGTTCAAAGCTTTGGCATCAGGGGTCTGTCACCATGATAGGCAAACCTGGAGCTCCTCTTTTGATGGCCACGCTCACAACACCTTACCTCCCATGAACTCAGAACAGTGTTTGCACTTGAGGCACAACACTTAGATTAACACCCAGGAATATGCAATTCCCACGGCAATCACACCTAGCACTTTCCATGCCTTCCTTCACAAACCATAACCTGCTTGGTTTCTTTCTCTCCTTACCCACTCATGTGGGTACTCATGTGGTAAAACCTGCTGAAAATAATGTGGGGGGTGAGGGCAGGGGAAGGGTGGGCGGAGACGCAGCAAAAGCAAAACATATTTGCCAAAACCAGACACTGAAGTATCACTTACAAAACTCCATTTTGCTAATGCACAGAATTTGGAACTAATTTGAGATTAGTCAAACTAGGGCACAAACATCTGAAACTGATGCTTTATGATCACATCAATGCCACAAATTCAGAAAGATTGCAATTTATTCAATTTGCGGAGTGTTTAATGGAGATTTACATATAACCTTAAAATAAATACACAATAACAACTTTGGGGTTACATTTTTAGAAAATACAGCATACAGATAATCTCAAAATTATTATAATCTCTTAGTTGAGATACTGACTGGTATCTGATCAAAGGCATTAAAAGAAGCCCTTTCAGTGCACAGAAATGAAGACGTAATGGATGGTTTCTCACTTGCTTCAGCAGCTCCTGCAGAAATGAACAGTTCTGACAGAAACCCCTTCCTTAAAAGCAGTCAGACCTCATGCCCTAACCTGACACTGCCCTTTAATTTAGGGAAAGGCACTGTACTGGATTCTTTAGATTCAATTAAACTATCTCTACAGCCACTAAACCCCTGAGAGTAGGGAGGGGTTTAGAGGACCATATCCACAATCTAATCTGGTAATTTTACTGCTTCAATTATGTTAAATTAATAACGCATTATTACAATAATTTCTGAACACTAATACTGGTAAAGACTTTTTGCCTCTAACTTAAGAACTCCTGATAAATCTGTACACAAACATCTGCAAACACAGATTATTACCAATAATTATCTCAGACACAAATACATCAAGCCATCCCTGGCTGCAGTTGAAACATTTTCTCCAGTTACTGAAAAAGCTCACAGCTTTCTTCACTACTTGATTTGACTCTTCAGTCAAACTTCCTTCACGGTGATTCATTGACACATCTATATATAGTTTCTCTTCAAATACACACCACTGTCAGTCAGTGGCTACTCACAGCACTGTTGTTTGCATCTACTCTTGGTGCATAGTAAATTGTTTTGCAAGCAACACAAGCACAAATCAACTCGAACAGAAACCTATAGAATTCCAAGGTACAATGACTCCACAGTAGTCCAGAGAAATTAAATTCCCTGTGTGTTTCAGTCAACAGACTACAGTACACAAGGTTAAAAATCCCTTGTTTTAAACCTGAACTGTTGAACAACTAGTGAATTCTTTTGATTTAAATATGCTTATTTTTCAAATAAGGTAATTAAAATAATCACAGCAAAGGCCAGTCAATCAGATTCATCTCAGCTAAGAACTGGAAACGCTTTTTTGCTGATGTTTTAAAGATGACCAAATCACTGGAAGGATATTAATACACATATAAATTACAGTTTCTGGAAAGTATTAAGCCATATTTTACCTGAATCAGCATCTTCAGTCCTATTTATTCAGCCTATTAATTCAGCAAAGCAGACATAACAATTGTGAAGTAAATTTTACAAAAGATTTTCTCAAGCTTTTCTGACCTTCAAAATCAGTAAATATCACTTATAGACCTTATTATTAGTCCCAGATTACAAACCAATCTTACCAGAAATTGAAAATAAATTATAACCTTCTTGTATCAAATCAGTTCTGACTACAAAGCTTTTGCACTTAAACATGTATTTTACACACTCGAAGCCCATTTTGAATAGGTTTAAGTGCTCTTCGATCTTTTCCCTTTCACTAGCCAATAATTTGTGTCTAGGTTCTCACAAAGTAAAAAGCTCATTCAGCTGCCTGTGGAAATAAACAGCAACACACTGTCTCCTTTAAGTTACACACACTTGGAAATAAAGGTGTTCATAGTATAGCTCCTTATTAGGAAGCTGAACACCAACATATAATCAATTATAATCTCCAACTGGCATATTTTAACAGCTATGGAATAAGCACATTTATTTACAAGGAAGAATTAAAATTCACAAATTAAAAAAAAACCCCACATTATTCAAATCACTAGTATAGCATGAGGTGCAGTAGTGTATTACCAAAGCATACAAAATGCTTTAAAGCTGCTGAACTGGATCAGCCACACAGCAGCCAATACATGCATCATCCTGTTCACACTAATGACTCAAACTCACAGCGTCAGGAAGAGCTCCCTATATTGAACTACTGCCCAGAGAAGTCACTCTGATAAATGCAGAGAAACTACAGTACCACAGGGAGGAATCACTCAAAGTGCTTACTTTAATCCCACCTTTTTTTTTCCCACTCTAGATAGATTTGGGTATGTTTGGCTTCTTACTGGTTTCAGGAAAGATTTCACAGTGTGAACCAATAAAAATTTCTGTGTGTAGGTTTAAATCACAGAATATCAAAGCATTCAAAATGAGAAACAGTTCATCCTTAAACTGCAACACTGAACACATGAAACAATTAAAGTGCAATTTGTGCCAACAGAGCATTACCAAGATTGCCAGCAATGAGGAACCAGCAATACCAACACAATACCTACACTTAGACAACTGCTTGACTACACCTGATGCACATAATCTTAATCAAGCCACAGGCAGTATAACTACTGCTGCCATAAGCTGCACAGGATACCATGCTGGACTGCACTTACAGCCATAAAGTAAGGATGTGCTGTAAGAATAGCCTTTTCCACACTGGCTGATGGTAAAACAGCCTATGACTATCAAGTAAATCATAAACCATTCCTTCAAAAACATGGAGACAACAAAAATGCATTTAATATTTTACAAGCAGTTAAGAAAAACAAGGTAAACAACCTGTAGTTACTGAGATAGGTTTCATCTACTGCCTGCAGTAAAAATCTCAACAAATACAACTCAGTTCCCTTCTGTAGGGTCAAAGATTACAGCAGGCCAACACTTACTTCAAGACTACTAATGCAGCTCATTAATTTTCATTTTTATTGAGAAATTAACTGAACAACCATTTTGCAAGGTAGCTACCCAAACAGCCATGAACTGAAAAACTGACTTCTGCTTTGCTTTTTGGTTTATCCTGCCCCACACCATCATACTGTAATTGAAAGGAGCAAAACAAAATCACCAGTGTGCTTTGTAGAGATAATAAGAAAAAACTTCATCACCATTTTAACCAATAGAGCTCCTCTTACTCAAGTGCAAAAGCAAGCAGTGGATAAGACAAAACCAGGAACACTGCTCACTTGTTGCTACACTTGCCTAAAAATAAATACTGCTTTACAGTTGCTCTGAGTTGTTTCAAATCTGCTGTGTTCAGGGACTTCGAGAATCAAATCTTCAAAGCCTGACTCTTATGCAAGAGTTTTATTCAGAGCATTTCCATTGATCTACCTGTAGAGGAAGTTCTCCTAACAAGCTGCAACACTTTTCTCCCTTCCTCAAGGAAAAAATCTATCTCCAGCACAGATTGAGAAGTATATTGGGTTGTCTTAAATCCTCTTTCTAGGAGAGGGAATTGATATGTTAATGGTCATTAAGGTCTGAAGAAAGTTACTGCAGATAGTCTCTAAAGTTCACCACAGCATTTCAATTGAGAGAGATCTAGAGACAGGTTTTGCTTTCCTCAGCTGAAGTGCCAAGAAATCCCTAATGGAAATACACAAGAGCACAAAATATTGAAAATAAAAAAAGTCAAAAAAAAAAAAAGCTGGCTGAAATTAACTTCCCAATGAATCAGGCTTACACCCAATATTGTAGTAGACGGAAGATTTCAGATCAGCTTGAAGTGTCTTAAAAAACCTACAGCTTAGTAGTGTTCAGCCTCTCCCATCCTTCACCCCCACCAATGTTTCTACCAACAGGTAAACTGCAGGAAGACAGCACTAAGCCAAAAGAAAACTAAGTTCCTAAACCAGTCTGTAACAAAACCAGGTAAGAAGGAGCGTGAGAAAAGGAACAAGGAGTACAAGAACAGCAAACAGGAAGAAGCAGCAGCATTAGGCTTAAAACTGTCATGAATTGTTTTAAATACAAGCTGTTTTAAGAAGAGAATACTCTAAAAGAGTCGTGGGATTTTTTTTTAATTCAAAGCATAGCTGCAAGTGATTGGGACACAAAAACCAAAACTAAAAAAAGTCACCTTGATGTGTTCCAGAATGTACACGGGCCCACCTTCTACACAGATGTTCACAATTCACCTGAAAACTTTTCCATTATGTTTCTTTTCCCATTAAAGTAAATTTAACACTGTTCCTTAACATTATTTGGATTTCTCAAAAACACTCCAAACTTGAAACAGATTCAGTCACATTAGTTCAACCCAAGAGTTTTACCAATGTTTCAAAGAAAACTTTAAAAATTGAAGAACTGTTAATAGGAACAGGACATGCACACACACAGGAAGTCATCTATTTTCTCCTTCTCTTTCCTTTGCAATCTTTCTTTAGTTTTTTAGTAAGCATTGCTTGTACTTTAGATCCTAAATTTTAATACTGCCATTAAAGATTGTGATATATCTGTCTATGTGCATTAATCTAAACTTCCCAACAACTTTAGGATGTACATTAGAAATGAGTATTGCATGCATGCTAAAATACAACTTTTCCACAAAATGCTATTGCACACAAAAACAATTCTAAGCCTGAGTCAATTTTCACAACAATATGCTCTTCTGATTGAGTACAAGCAATCTGTTTCAAAGCCATGAAACCATAAGGAACTCAGACATTCCAGAAGTTTGAATTAAAAAGATTTGTGTTGTTATGAAAAGGAGATGAGTAAGACACATTTTAACAACACTGCATCCCTCGTGACAGCAGGGGAAAAGTAGTGACAATTATAGTGCTAATATATCTAATATTGCTAATATCTGGCTTGAAGCTTGACATTCCTATACCAATTTGTCTGTGCAAGGTTTTGGCTACCATCACTTACAACACTTGTGAAGCTGAAGCAAACACTACTTCTAAGTGCATAAGCAGAGGTACACACAGGCTCTTTCAGCTTTGCTAGTCTGACAGGGCAAACTACAAAGAATAACAAGCTAAAACAAACTTGGCTAGTCACAATGTGAAACTTCTAAGCTCTGGTATGCCAAGTTTATTTCAATCCACACCTCATGGAAATAAGTAATGTATATGGGGTATTAAAAAACCCCCTGAGCTCACAAACAAGAAACATTCTCAGGAACACTATAAGCCTCTTAAGAGAGACCCTCTTTAATGCACACAAAAAGTCAGAATGGCCAAGAACAAAAAGTCATAAGAAATGTAGCACCTCTTCAAAGGGTGCTCTGGAAATGTCACACCATATGTAAAGGCCAATAAAGTGAGGAAGAGAGGGCAGTGAAGCAACAGAAGTCTCTGAAACGCAAGTAAATGCACCCTGATCCCATAAAACACTTACAGTTCAGGTAAAGCCTGTAAAACCATTAATGCAGTATTCTGAATGTTACTGAACAGGTGAGTTCCACGTTTGATAACCGAGGCCATATCTTCACCATTTCATGTTTTCATGTCTGCTTGAAAACAACTCTAATACTACAATTCTTCCCCTGCACATCATCTAAGGTCTCACCATCAAGTATCAATGTGGCAACTACCACTGAATTATAAGCTTTTTGTACCTATTTTGCAATCAAGAATTATTACCAAAGTGCATTATTCAAATACTTCCAGCAAGGACTGTGTGTGCTATTTGGTGCCTGAAACCCCAAATATTAATTCCCAGTGTCAACAAAATATAGTTTTTTATGTTATAACAATTTAGGCAGGTAGTCTACTAGACTACCTTAAAGAATAAGGTTCCTTTGGGTACATCAATTTCAAAATTATTTTGTGTAGCAGTGGCCATTTTGAGTTTTCAAAAGTGCTTTATATTGTTCAGTCATTATACAATTCTTTACGTCACAGAAAAAGAATACCTACCATTTGACAGCTAAGTTTTGCACCTCACCATTTTTATCTTCCAATAACTTCAAAATCATCTTCACCACCTTTCTTTCACTGTCATCATCCAGCTTGATAGAATCTTTCTGTAATTCTGTCATCAAGTCATTAGTAGCCATAAACCTGACAAAAGATG
Source organism: Urocynchramus pylzowi (assembly GCA_013397555.1). Lineage (NCBI taxonomy): Eukaryota > Metazoa > Chordata > Aves > Passeriformes > Fringillidae > Urocynchramus > Urocynchramus pylzowi. The sequence goes on from VZRH01002394.1 coordinate 475,346, forward strand.
TGAGATAATTATTGCTAAAGGGTTATTCACAGTGCTCAGGATTCAAGATTCTCAGTTTCCATAATTCGTTATCAAACAAATCACATTTAACATTGAGTTACTGTTGTCTGTTTTGTGATGCAAGTAGCATTTATAAAACAGAAAGGAAGAAAAACTGTATTTGAAAATGATAATAACTGATTACGGTCATCATCTTTCTCTTATGAGAACAGCCACATATTTAACTTCCAGCATTTACACTATATTCCTCATGATCTCCAGAAAGAAAAACTGACACTTTCACAGATTTTAAATATTCCTTTCATAAGCTATGCTGAAGTTGTAAAAAACAAGCTTTTTTTTTTTAAAACTTTGTTAAAAAAATTGATCTCTGCTCTGAGTTTATTTTAAAACAAGCTTTAAGCAAGAAGAAAAATATAGTTTCTCAAACATTCTCCCATAAAATCCACAAAAGCCAAACTTTAATTAATGAAGGGAGAAATAAAAGTTAAGCTAATGTTCCATGTGTTTTTCATTTTCTTGCCTTGTACAGACTAGCTTGTTTACAGCCCAGAAAACAGAGCTGATCACATTTATTCAGTCCTCAATACAGGGTGCCACAGTAAAGAACAAAATTAATTCTTGAGAGATCAAGCAAATAAAATCATCTTTCATATCAATTAATTTACTATTTAATAACAGTTATATCCACCAATAGAAGAACATAATGAAAAATCAACTTTCCAAAAATACTGCCTTTATCCCTTCTGTTTCTTTTCCTTCTGAAGTCTGTTTCACAATGCATTTTTCTTTTGTAAGTGCCCTCTCTTCTCAGAAGCAGCAATACAGATGTATTACTCAATTACAAATCCCATGGGCTTTGGTACTGACACCAACCCCCATTCAAAACTCCAAACAAGGGTTTGTAGTTAAACAGTTAGGGGTGACATTTGGACTTCAAGCAGACATCACTTTAGCTCAGGTCATGCTTGCAAGGTTACCTCTGCAGCTTGACATGCCAGATACTACTTTTTACTGAAAATGAAAGTCAAGACACTGCATAATCCTAATATCATCACAAATGCCAGATGCCTAACCTCACATAATGGACCTCAACTTGTCCTGTCTTTTAATAATTCCAGTCTAATGGTCTCAAGGTGTTTCTAAGAGAAGACTCACGCCTTTTTCACTCACTCCAACAGTCCCACTGAAGCACGCCTGCAGTCTGGCAGGAACCAGATGTGCACAAAAACAGGCTGTGGATGCAAAGCATCAGCTTTTAAGCACAGTAATGAAAAAAGGTTACTTGGTAAGTAAAGGTAACAGATAGGACCTAATTTAAAGATATACATGAACTCATACAGTACTAGAACACTCAAAAACTGTCTCCAAGTTACTGCTGTATTTACCTCCTTTTCTTAAAAACTGAATAGCCTCCTCTCACTTCCTTGGTCAATGGCTCCTATTTCCTAGCCTTAGAAGGTCAGGTCCACTCATCACCCACTTGTCAGTAAGCACAGCATGGACATACTTGGTGCACCAGCAGCCTCTGCACCCAACTACAACATTCTCCTGGTAAACTCCTCCACTGAAACATGCAAACCAACCCAAACACCACAATGGGGTGGGGACACCAGGCAGCTTTAGTGTAAAGCACCTGGTATTTAGAAACAAAGTTTTAAGTCGTTTCAATGTGACTTTTAGTCACAACTCCCCCTGCCTGCACATCAAACTTCACCAGCGTGTCAGCAGCTCCTCACAGCCAGGGCTCAGAGCAGTCATTCTGCTGCAGTGAGGACACTCCTTCTCCCACGACCAGACTGCAAACTGCCACCTTACCTGACTGCCCATTCTAGAACTTAAGCCCAAGCTTCCGTGGGGACAATACAATCACAAGTATGTACATCTTCCAAGAATTACATATTCCAGCTCTGCATAGGACAGGTCAGTTTATCCCAAAAAATGAGGATTACTTTTTACAGTAGACTGCTTACTTGAACGGTTGTTTTACACTCTGCTCCCTGCTATCAACAGGATAACTACACTGTCCTTATTCAAACAGTTGTGATCTAAGAACAAATGCACTTAGAAATACTGGAACTAAATACTATTTTATCCATTGTGCAAATACACAATAGGCATAAAGTTTCAGAAAATGTTACTCCATAACAGCCAGCTGATAAAGGTCTATCATCACTCTTTTTTTATGGTTTGTAACATTAGATTTTAATCTATGTTAAGACTTTTTTTTTTCAATATTCGAGAATTTCAAAGTTGTTCAAAGCTAGTAGAACAGAATTTCTGAAGTGTGCTCTACTAAAGGAACTACACAAGAAGTTTTAATTACACACAGTTGGGAGAAAAAAAATGTTTGCAACAATTGCTTTGGACAGGTATAACCTACCCCTTCTATACAGAAAGTTTTTTACTCATAAAAATCAGTATTTATCCCAAATCCACTGGAACTTATTGTAAGTCATCCTCCCCATAAGTACAAAATGGAAATTTCACTTAATCACAGAAACAAATTAGTACAAAATCAGTAAAAATTCTTGTAACATTTAGAGGAAAAAATGTTTCAGTCTAGTTTCAGAACAATTTAAAGAAATCAGGCAATTTTAGTTTGTCTCTTTTTAGACTAATCAGTATTTTTTTTTTTACTTCCAAAATTTCTAGTCTGAACTCTCCAGGTAATATAAAACTACTAAAATTTGAAAGAAATTGATACAAATATCCCATATCAAATTTGTGTCCAGTACTAAAACATTTTGTCAAAACCTGACAAGATTATTCAAAACCCAACTCTATATCACCACCTTTGTTTTCCTTTAGATTTTAATATACTAAGAAGAGACTTGTTTGGATGTCATTTACTTTAATCATAAACTAAGCACTGTGATGCTGCAGCAAAGCAACAAAAAACAAGTGTATTTTATGCCTTTTCCCTCTCTGTATTGATATACTCTCATTGACAAGTAAAGCTTGTCAATGAGAAGCTTTACTTCTAGTATTTACTTTTAGTATTGAGTGCAACCTTCCAACTTGAATTTCTGGTTGCACTCAATACTAAAACAATGTAATTCTTTTAAACCTAATGCTTTTCCAGAGGTACTGTGTAAATGTATAATCTCTGCTGGTTTTTAACAGTTTACTTGTACTATTGCACTTTTTGATATTTTTACATTTCATCTGCTATTAATTTAATACAAAGCAAGCAAATGGTCCAATGAAAAGTAGTGCTCCTGTGACAGATCCCGAACCCAAAATTAAATTCCAGTCTTGTACCAGCAAGATTTAACTGGATTTCTCTCTCTGGATGCACTGGGGTGGTACCAAGCTACACGAGGAGCAAAAAACCCCACTGTCTAAAAGACACTGCATCCAGAAGGATGTGAGCTTAGGATCACAGAATCATCTGGGTTGGAAAGGAGCTCTGCAGATCATCCAGTCCAGCCCCTGTGCAAAGACAGGGTCCCCTAGAGCAGGTGACACAGGAACATGTCCAGGTGGGGTCTGAAAGTCTCCAGAGAGGGAGACCCCCATGACCTCCCTGGGCAGCCCATTCCAGTGTTCTGCCACCCTCAGTGTAGTGAAGTTCTTCCTCAGGTTGAGATGAAACTTATTGTGGTTTAGTTTATGGCCATTCCTCTGAGTCCTGTCACTGGGTACCACTGAAAAGTGTCTGGCACCATCCTCTTGGCACCACTTATATGCATTAAGGTGGTCCCCTCTCTTCTCTAGACTAAACACACCCAGCTCCCTCAGTTTCTCCTCATAAGGGGGATGCTCCAGTCCCTTTATCATCGTGGCCCTCCACTGCACCCTCTTGAGTCTGCCGTGCTGGCTATCCCTTCCTGCTTCTATTCGTAGAATCACAGGATCCATGATTTTGGAAGTGGGGAAGAGACGAGGGAGGTCACCTCATCCGACCTCTGCTGCTCAAGGCAGGCTCAGCGACAGCTGGCTGCTCAGGGCTTCATCCCTTCGGCTTCTGAGCATCTGCGAGCTCAGGAATTCAGACCGCCCCCCTCGCCTGTCCCCACGCCAGTCAGCAAACCTGGCGGCCGCTCGGCTTCTCCCGGCTGCTGGCGATCTCTGCCCACGATGCGTGGAGGCCGCGGCGGTGCCCGCACC